>OX451388.1:19143566-19639314 GCA_949629135.1 Eremobia ochroleuca | reverse complement strand
GATCTGCGACGGAGCAGGAGATTCGGGCGTGCTCTGAGAGTTTTGTGATATCTCAGTCAAACGTGGTGAACTGGGCATGTCAAATTCAGGAATTTTATTAGTGATATCAGCGACCAAATTCTGTTTTTCGGGCTCTGGAGTGACTTTTGGTAGCAATGGATCAGAATTCGTTTCACTCCTACTGGAATCTGGACTGTAGTTATTCGGAGGGACGTTCAAATGTGCTGTCGTCGAATCTGGGTCCTCCTTAACGACATTATTAAACAGTTCCGTGTTAGCAAAGTCTGGCCACTGGTTCTGAGGGGCCATTTGATTCGGAAACTGTTGCTCTCTTTTCTGCAACCCTGCTGCAAAACTTGGCAGTTGATTTGGGTTCGGATTAGGATTCTGAGTCTGAGGCTGGTGATTCTGAATTTGAGTACCTTCAACTATCGGCGACATATGGTTTTGATTATACAGCGCATTCTGATGATGCAAATTATAACTCTGATCGTAGGGATTGTATGGCGAGTCTAGAACGGTGCTGGATATCTGATTGCTTTGTAATTGTGCATCCGTGAAGTTATCTATCATGGTGGCCATGTCTAATAAGGCAGGGTTGCCTAGATTAGGGTTGATGAGTCCTGGATTCTGGTGTTGCATATTAGGGTTTACGAAGGCGGAGTTATAGTGGGCGTTATTGGTGAATGCTGAGGGATTTGATTGGTTTAAGGCTGGCGTGATAGCTCTAGGTGACGCACTACTCTGGCTTCGAGGACTGGCGTTGTTCCTCGCATCCGCTGGCTGAGGTGTCCTTGGCGCTGGTGACTGTTGGGCCTTCTTGTGGTTGTTGCCAGGACTCTGTGAGTTATTGCTGTTCGATGATGTGTTTGATTCTGAATTCTCGTCGTCTTTTCGTTTCTTTCCGTGACGCCGGCATGGCTGTAGTGGGACTGATCTGACGCGCACCTCCATTGGGTATCTGGAAGTAAGATATAATAATAAGTATTGTATGCGAGATGAAGAGTTTGGTTTCCTATTCACGGCAATGATGAGATCTGATGTAAAATAAGGTCTCAAAATGAGGTCATTCCAAACTTAAACTACTACTAATTTTAAAATAGTAAAAAAAATCATAGATCAATATTGAGCTATTTATTTAACAAGAATACAAAAACTTGTACATCACCACTCACTTATCGAGTATCTCAAGCGCTCCGCTCTTGACCTTCTCATCCTGTCCATCCTTGGAGCCAAACTCATCTGTTGTGTCGAGGACATACAGCGGGAGTACATGAAGTTGTTCATCAGGAGGCCTGGTCAGAGATCTGTGCTTGGCCAGGGTAACTACGGCAGTACAGCCGTTGTTCATGTTGTGGAGGTCACGATGTGCGTGCGCGCAGAAGTCTATGCATGCTGTTACGCCTGGAATCATGAAATGTTGAAAGAAATTAGTTATCTCTGTAGAGACATGTAACATAACACAACAAACAACAAACAAACAACAAATTAGAATAATAATAAAATTTGGAAAGAACTGCTAAAAATGATTAAGCATTTAAATATGTCTATTTTTATTAAGTAAAGATATATCTTTTCATAACAGGCTGATGTCCCTAATAGAAACTACGTTCGTAGAAATCTAACATAACCAAAAGCAACGAACCTGAAAAAGGTCGTCCCGGTTTAAACCCGAGCCTGCAATCCGACGCTTCCTTCTCAAACTGGATCTGATTCTCAAACGCCTTCGGAGCCAGGTTCATGTACAACGGACTGAGCAGTGTTGCCAGCACATGGATGCGTTCTTCTATCTCGCTTTCTTCCGTCTTCACTGACAGGCGGAATTTGCGAACTGTTTTTGAACGGGCGTATTTGCATCCATTGTAGTACATCGACCAGGAGCAACCGAAGCTGTAGGAGGCACCACAGGTCTCAGGGTCTAAGCCTGGAAAAAGAGGTTTATTGATTTTTGGTCTTCAAGCAATACGACGTAAACGAATGTTTTTTGCCGAGTGTATTTTGGATCACATTCTATGTACAGTCATATAACAAAATGTTAGAGGAGTTTATTGTTTTTTTCAATAGAAATGATGAAGATCTATCCCAATAATGTGACAAATGCCATGAATCTGAAATTCAAAATAATATTCTAATCTGTACAATTTTATAGATGAATATATTCAACTGTTAGAAGGTCATCGTGGGTGAATCAAATATAAACCGGACTTTTTTTATTACTGGTCTCTGAGCGAACTGACGCGCTTGGTGCTGTTGTATGTGTTAGGGGGGATCATCTAGGGGAGGGGGGATACTGCTCCGGCTCACTATAGTTTATTGCGCGCCAGTAGCATCATGTCTGAGCCTTGTCTGAACCTTCCGAAAATTTTCATCGATTGACTCTACAGTTCGATAAGAATACGCTTTCAAGAACTCAAGTGTAGGAATGGCACAAAAAAAAAATTCAAGTGGAGGACGCCATTTTCACACTGACCAGATAGTGGAAACATTTGTGTGCAATTGGCTAAAGGCACAACCGACTACTTTCTTCGATAATGGCATCAAGAAACTTCCCCTACGCTGGGAAAAATATGTTAATAGAAGGGGAGATTATGTAGAAAAATATAATATATTACATTTTTTTATATTGATAGGTACATGCGTATTTTTTTTTTACTTAAGTCCGGTTTATATTTGATCCACCCACGGTCATCTATCTTACTTAAACCAGGCTAGTATAGCAACAGAAAAATACCAACTCCTCATATTTGTAACATGAATAGTTAAGTATAGGTATGTGACGAAAATACTTACCTTGACAA
The DNA here is from genome assembly GCA_949629135.1 of Eremobia ochroleuca. Taxonomy (NCBI): domain Eukaryota; kingdom Metazoa; phylum Arthropoda; class Insecta; order Lepidoptera; family Noctuidae; genus Eremobia; species Eremobia ochroleuca. The sequence continues at coordinate 19,636,516 of OX451388.1, read as the reverse complement.
GCGCAGGTTCTATTCTCATTGGTCGCGCACCGTCTTGTTGTCGGAAGGCCGTATCTGTTGAGTTTGTGTGATAATAGTGTGTAGTCCAGGTCTGCTTCGGACTGCGGGATCCCTTCCCAGGCGACCAGGCACACGACTATCCAGGACGTCGCACATTTGTGTCCGTTGCGGAACTTTACAACTACTAGCACCTTTTCTGTGTAGTTTGCACGTCTTATCACCTGGAAGGATGAAATCGGGGATTTAGGCAATTGTTCCTTTAGTAACTTGTTGATAGAATAAACAACTTTGAGTAAACTCTGTTCAGAACCAATTATATGAAAGTGTGCTTTAGTTTACCAATGTTAAGATATTTTTTCTGACGTTTGCCGTTCGGTGTTAAATACTTGACAGGAGCTTTAAGTGTTGGTGGGTTAGTATAATGAGTTTTGGGATCCATACACTCACCCACTTAGCCATCGGGCAGCCCTGTGCTGACTTCCCTTCCTTCCCAGTATAACATATCTTTTCTACCCTCAACTCCTTCCCAGACAAACCAGTTCGAGCTTCCAATTCCTTTCTTAATTCTGCTAAAGTTGATGCTGCTCCTGAATGCAGAAAACACAAAAATATTACATTTATGATTCTTGGATTCATAATCGGAAAGCAAGTTGATTTTAAGAATCGGAAAGCAAGTTGATGTTGGGAGTTGACTTTAACTTACCTAAATGTGTGTAATAGCTGCCAGGTTCCGGAGGATTCTTATCAGCTGGAAAACAATTGCAATCAGGAACTTCTGTTCTAGAATTGTTTCGTAACTTCTCCAAATTATCGAGGTACTCTTTGGAGTAATTAAATTGGTTCTCTTTAGGTTTTGCTAGGTCTGGAACTGGAGTGCTAGGCTTAGATTGTGCTTTGGAGTCGCCTTTTTCAAGTGCGTCGGGATCATCCTCTAATACTTCATCTTTGGTCTGAAGGCCAGGGCATGCACCGTCTCTTAAATGCTCTGGTGGAGGTTTCTTAGTTGAACCTTGGCGACAACACGAGTATCCAACCTCGTTTCTTATAACAGCCGGGCCGCCATCACCCGGGAAAAGATATGGATCATTCCGCGGAGATTGGTGGTAAGGCATATTTTTATAAATCTTGTGTCCCGGTGGAGAATGTTCAGACTTAATCTGCTCTATGTAATAAGGCGGTTTTGGTTCGACCGGGATAATCCTATTAATAACCTTTTCTGGTTCTTTTTGTTTGGTATCAGTAAAGTTCCGGTGATATTTCTGGAAGCCCATGTTCTCCTGCACTCGTGGTATTTGTGCGTAGGTCTCAGCCGGCTCTGGTCGCCTCATGGGCTCCCCGTAAGGAAAATTTTGGAAATTCTGATAAGGCTGTAGTTTTTGTCCAAAATTCTCTTGCTTTATAGTCGATATTGGTGGTAGAACAGTGTTTTGTTGCGGTCTTACAACACCGTTCGGGAACTCTCTGAATGCGTTATTGACAGGCATTTCAGTTGGTTTAAGATATGAAGCTTGATTCATTGGCCTCTGCGGTTCAGTTTTCATTAACCTATCGTCTTTGTGATATTGGTAGGTATCAGGCATCTCTAATTTAGGAACTAAAGGTGCCGATGGATGTCTAAATTTCGCGTCATATGCTTCCCTACTTTCATAAGCTCTTCTTTGTGCGTTCGTGTCCCTTGGTGGGTTACAGTTTTGTTGGTTCATCTCCGATACTGGTCCAATGAGCATTTTTGATTGAAAATCCTTACTATCTTGTTGAGTATAACTTAAACTATCGTTACTATAAACTTCTGCATACTTTTGCGCTTCATAAGGTACGTTCGAGTATGTACCGTATTGTCGTCTCATGTCCGCGTAAGACGGTAACTTTTGATGAGGTTTAGTTACGTTCTTGGTCGAAGCGTTTTTATCAAAAGTTCTCGGGACCTCCGTCCCCCCCCCCCATACGTGGTGGCCACCACCTCCGAACTCGCCCGGGCTGTACGCTTGGGCGTTTTGTGAATAATTACCAGCGACAGGGTAAACCTGTTCGCCTAAGCGGTAATTATCTCGGAGATGGTGGCTATACGATAAAAAATGACCGGTAGTATTTCTATCGTCATTGACGTTGACGGCTCCGGTCTTCCTATCGTCGATCACCCGAGGCGGCCCCTCTCCTGGGTCCCCTTTGTCTGGCGGAGTGTTGGTGCCTTCCCGGGTGTGGTTTTGCTTGTTTAATATCATCGTTTTCAGTCTCGAGTTCAAGTTAACCCTGTCTGATGGCGAGAACATCTGATGCTGTTCCTCCTCCTGCCTCTGCATCTGTTGATTCTGCATCTGCTGGTTTTGTTGCAGTTGATTCTGTAACTGTTGATTCTGCAATTGCTGTTGTTGATTTTGCATCTGCTGATTCTGTATCTGTTGTTGCTGATTCTGTATTTGCTGCTGTTGGTTCTGTAATCTTTGGTTGTGCTGCCACTGATGTTGTTGCCATTCGTTCTGGTTTTGTGGCTGGCCATTCTCCCTATATTGTCCACTGTTATAGCCGCCCGAATACCCGCTACAATCGAGTGAAGCTCGCGGACCGTTGCTCCCCTGCAGGTATCCAGGCTCGGCGTTTCCCGAATGTTGTCCATTAGACGTATTTTGTTCTTGTCTCTCGCCTTCGTTGCTTGTGTCTCCCGACCCATTTTCAGGGTTAGAGTATTCCTCTTGATGGTCTTGAGGGTATTCTGTGCGATCATAACTTTGTTGGCTGACATTATAGCCGCCTGCTGCTGTTGTTGGTACGGAGTTTTGGTATGATGCGGCTGAAGCTGGACGGGAATCGTTTCCAGACGTCGCACCGGGCGTTGCCGCTTGGGCGTACTGTTGTTGGTATTCTGTGGCGTAATGAGGTGCTCTGGGTGATGGTACCGGGGTGTAAGCTCCGCGGTTAGAAGGTGGCCGCTGAGCCGGAACAGACTGGATACCAGCCTGATAGTAAGTGTTGTTACTGGCGTCAAATGCGGTGGCGACGTTCTGGACGGTGTACGTGGTGTTGGCTTGGTAGTGGGGCGACGCAGCGTACGCTGTGTGGTTGCCCTGGTAGTCCAGCGTGGTTTGTCCAGTCTGTGTGGGGAGCTGTTGTATGAACTGGTTCTGCCAACCTGGAAAGAAAAATAATTGCTTTTAGTTAGTATATCCACCCCAACTACATATCCTGCATCGTTATCCTGAATATGTGGTTGAAAGTCTTTGCGGGTAAAACGGTACCCGCGAAATAGCCAAACTTGAAATACCGAACACATAGTGCAGTAGTATAGTTTTTAATGAGTTTTCTGCACATTATCACCACCTGATGAAACAACTACTTTGACAGACATTGCAGACCAAGTGCCTATTTGTACGTCATATTTCTTGTAAGTATTCACCGTCGAGTGATCATCCTTTCTGTCTTCATTATTTTTTAGTACAGTTTTGTTAATAGGTTTAGAGAGATCTTACCTTGCGATGGATCGGTCTGCCACGCCGTCGGGAAGCGGTTCGGATCTCCGGCGTAGAACGGCATTGGTGCCTGCAACAATACAAAACACTGTTGAAATTATTATTCAAAACCAGTACAAGTCTTTTTTTGTAGCACTACCTCTTTTCTCACACAATTTTAACAAATAGGAAAGTGAAGATGGACGATTTGAACAGAGCTTTGATCCTGCTGAATGAATAGGGACTGTATCGTTGGACATGTTGAGTGAAATGGAATATTACTGTCAGTTTATATTTTAATTGTAATTGTTTTCTTCCTTGTTTGTTAGTTTCCTCATCATGTTTTTCATTGTATTCATGTCTTGTCTTATACCGAATTACGATCCTATTCTATTCACTGTCCTCGTATTTTTTTCTACAATAGTCTTACCGTTTTATATAATTAGTAGCCACGTCATTTAATATTGTGTTATGTGTGTCGAGGTTGGCTCGGACACTGTTTACTACATTATGTATCGTGTGAACTGCCCCAACGTAATCATACGATGCCCGAGGTCGAGATGATTCTGTTCATACTACGTTATGCTGAATTACAAGCGTTTGGCAGACATGTTTGATGGATTTGTTATTTAAACGATGAGCGAAATAGTGTCTTCATGTGTGTCTTTCAATTTTGCCTTAGGACTTTACTAACATTGCGTGTCTCTAATAATTTTAAAATTAATATTGTTAAGAGCTTTTCAAAGCACGTCTGTCTGAAATTCAGTCTGTTAAAAACTATTTTGTTTTAAATTAATAAAGAAACAACCTGACGATTAGTTAAAAAATAAAGTTTCAGAGCCCATTATTGTTCATTTTTTTATAAAGCCACGTAACTGAAGGAAAATTATGAAATTACAAAACTCAAGCATGTTAAGCGTTGGCAGGCCAAAGTAAATATGTTACGTAACAAATTATAATATAATGCTCCTTCGAAACTCGTTCAAGTTTCTAAGATTTTAATTTCTGCGCGAAGGGGATGCCTTTTACTAAGTTAGGTAATATTTTATTAACATGCCGACGTACGTACGTCGTTCGCAATTAAAACTTTGTTATGTCGTCGTAATGAGATTCTTTAACGAGATTATTCTTGTTTATTACTAGACGCGTGCTGTTTACTCGCTTTCTGACTAATTACTAATACCGTTTCTTCTTTAAACTTTTATTGAATGGCATTGTAGTTAAATTATTGTTGTGTTTTATAAGTTCATCGGTAGATGTTTTCCGCAATGAAAAAAAAATCACGTAAAAAAACGTTATGGAACGTTTACTATTCAAATTTCGAATTAACGTACCATGGAATACTCAAAATCGCCATCTCAAGGAATATGTTGCCAGCAAAATCTATTACTCGCAAAAGATACAAAAAAAATCCGCATTTTCTTATCATAACAGCCAAATTAGTCGTCTAGGTAAAGGCATGTATCGCCCAGGTAGGTACAATTTAATCAAGTAGAGGCGACAACACAGTACACCTCTATTTATTATACAATTACATTGTAACCGTTAATTACAATTGTATGCGTAATTGCGTTCAGAACATAATTGAACACAATTATGGGCCATCCCTCCCCATGCGATGGAGAATTTATGAGCAAGAAGATAGGACATGAAATTAAAATATCATGAGACGAGAATTATCATTTGGGATTTTTAAAATAATTTCTGAGTTTAAAAAGATGGGTAGGTAGAACAATGTGAACGTGAATACATTTTTCCTGTAAGTCTGGTGTACAGAAAGAAAACTATAAATTTTTAACTTTATAACATCATAAAGTTATGAAAAGCTTCAATAAAAAAGAAACTAACGCTGCATAACTTTTAACATCGTTTTATTCCACGTCGAAAATCTAAAAACAACTTTTCAATTTCTCCCGAAATTTATTTTTATTAAACCCATAAAAGATCTCCACAAATAAATCACTGTCGCAAAATAACAACGACAGTAACAAACAATTTATCGTGTTTGTTGTTATTAATTAATTATATCTGCGAACAATGCCAGTGTGATAACTATGGCGATTATCGCCAATTTCTACTGTGAATGGGCATTCCGATTCATTGTCACAAGCAAATTGAATTTATTTATGGCATACCTAGTTGTTATGAGTACTTACGTATTTGTGTAGGAAATAGAACAACAATAAATAAAAACAGTCGAACGGTGTCACGGGACACACGCGGGGTAATTGCGTAAAACACTAACACTAGCAGTGGCTTTCATTTTGACAGTTCAACAACATTCATTGCGTTATTTACGTAGTTGAGCAGACAAATGTTTCGAACACGTGAAGCAATGGATTAGCGCTATCCTTCAAAATTATTGAGATTGTGGTTGTAAGTGTGTTACGCAATTAGGGCTGCTGCAGGGTAATTGCGTAACACACTATCAATAGGAATGAGTTTCATTTTGACAGTTCAACAACATTCATTGCGTTATTTAAGTTGTTGAGCAGACACATTTTTCGAACATGTGGAGCAATGGCTTAGCAATATTCTTCAAAATGATTTAAATTGAGCGTAATAGTGTGTTACGCAATTAGGGTGCTGGTTGGAACGAATTTTGTTTCGCTTTTGCATACTTGACGAGTGAGTTAGACCGAAAAAGTGTACACTTTGACCGTCACGATACTTTGTTACGTAAAAAACGTCCAAAACTATTTAGAAAATTGAAATGATGTATGCACCTTATTAACCCTTTGTATTGTTCTTATACAGCCAATCGTCATTCGCAATTGTGCAAGAAAAAATAGCAGTAAAAAGGAACGCTCCAACTTTACCACAGGTATGACTTAAAGTTAAGAGCGTTTACGCCGTACGGCATTTCATACAAACTTTGAAGCCCTTGTTTTTCGAAATGAATGAACCGATTTTAATGAAACTTCGTACGCAGAAGCAGGATACAAAGGTCTAAAAAGTTAGTGAAGAACGTTTTCGAAAAATAGTGTTAAAGCCAAATTAGACCGACTTTAAATTTTCCATAGAAACAGAGATATTTCCAGTTATCTTTTTTTTTTTAATAAGACATTTCGAAAATGTTCTTTACTAACTTTTTAGACCTTTGTATCCTGCTGATGCGTACGAAGTTTCTTTGAAATCGGTGCATTCGTTTCGAAAACCAAGGACTTGAAAGTTTGTATGAAATGCCGTACGGCGTAAACGCTCTTAAACAATGTTAAGTTTAAGAAAAAAGTTTTGCCGTAAGGAAGTTAAAACCTACTTCTTAATCTGCAAATACTTTTAAAAAGTTGTCGTATTTTAAATTGTTTCTTTTAAAATTAACAAACTTTTTGTTCATTATGTCAAGTCGACAGTCTTATTGCCACATAGCTGGTCAATTTAAAATAAAATAGAAAAGCTTGGTACGAACATAAATTCGGGCGCACTGCACTGAAATTGCCAAAGTTTGGGGCCGCGAGCGCAAATTAAAAATTTCCCACTTTGACATCTTGCTGTGGAGAACTAGTTATTTGAACTGGGCGTAGTGTTGTTAGAGTTCAGTTGGAACTTGAACTTCAATATGGAAGTCTTGAAAATCTGAAGACGTGAAATAACAACTGTAGTAGAGAAGTTATGCGGAAGTGGTTTTTTTGAATCTGTGGTTGGCTTTTTAGATTTGAACCTTTTAAAAACCATTTTTAGCTATTGCCATAAACCGGGCACAGATCCAGCACCGATCTGCTGAGATTTGCTGAGAAATTCGATATGGAAAATCTACCGCGCGGGCGCGACCCGGGAATCGAACCTCAAACCTCAGGCTCAGCAGTAGCGCCTGCGACCGCTACACCAACGAGGCAGTTATCACAATTGAGAACAATAACGAAAAATCGAATCATAAAATTGTATTGCAAATTCATTTCAGACTCAACCCTGCAAATCTCAAACGGAACATTTATAATAGCACCCATTTTTAACCCTACCATTTCAAAAAGCAATTGTGAAAAACAAACTCAATTATAATTTTATCAAAACAGTCACAAAGACGTTTTTGTCAAATGCAAACGAAAGAGGAATAAACAAATTGAATAAGTTTGTCGAGCGCATTTACCTACGAATATTAATTCAATTTTCTTTTCGAGACTTTCTCTGTCATATTTTTTGGGACTAGAGCCAGCCGGATTTCTGTTTCTTTTTTCGGGACTGCCGCGTTTTTGTTTTCGTCGATTATGTCTTTAGTCCTGCTTATTTGCGGCTTACGGCTGATTTCACCAAAGTTCTGACTTTAGCTATCCCTGGAATAAAATTGACGTTTGACAGTTCTAGTATGGAAAAACTGTCAAAAATTCAAAATTGATTCTCAGGATAACACTTACTCTAGGTATAAAAGTTTAGTAAAACTCGCACTTAGTTTTAATAAAGTTGATTAAAACGAATCAAACAATTGCCTGAATTTAAATAGCTCTGTTATCCACAAGACATTGGGAATTGCCATAATTTACTAAGACAAGCGTTGCGGAAGAGATAGAGGCGTACAAAAATTATACCTAGTTACAAAACCGAATAATTGAGTTGAGTAAAACCTACCTACATTTTTTAATTTAGGTAGGTTTTACTCAACTCAATTATTCGGTTATATACCGGTTAGATATTTTTATCTATAACCCAAATTAAAAAGAGGTTTACGTACCCAAATTTTGTTTGACGGATAACGGAAATGAACCTTTAGCATTAATTTATTTTTGCTTACTTGAATCAGGGCAAAGAAGTATCACAAGAGACTACAGGACATAACATCACGCCTGTGTATGTCCAGAACGGCTAGGGAGAGGACAATAAACTAATAAGCTTGAAAAGCATAAAATACTAATATTAACCACCATCGTTGGTGTTCCTACCATCGTTAATAATAAATCAGGCATACGTTAATAAACACAACAACCATGCCCGGACCCCATAATTACTTATAAAGCAATCATGCAGCTTGTTAAAACCGACCATTAAATGACAACGATTATGGTAATGGCTCGTTACGATACACTTATGCAAATCCCTCACTTTACTGTTATAAAACCAAAATCATGTGTTATTCCGCATGTAATATAATGCTGCCTCTGTTCCACGGTCCCATTTCGCGGATGACTTTATTTCCAAAATGTTAATTTCGTGGATACAGGCGCAAATGTGTCATTTATTTTAACGTCGACAAGTCAACTGGCCAGTAAACATTACTATTAACTTAATTATGATGTACTGCTGCGTTATTGGAGTATTACTTATAACTTTTGGACTGAATAACTCAATGATTTGCCATTCACAATAATTGCAGTTGTGAACAAACAAACTACGAAAACAGATAAATTTTTATGACGCTGTTCAAGCTTATATGTTTTACGAGCGTAGCAAGGTTGTAATGCAAATAAAAATACCAATAAGTACATAGTAAACATTACAGTTAATCTAAACCTATTGGATTAATTGATGTACTGTCATAAAAATTAAAATTACTACGAGAACTTTCTGTCTTTATAGCGATCGAAGAGAAAACTAGCAGTATTTTAAATTGCATAATTACGTTTGAGTGGAATGGAAACCACGCACATCCTAGGTCTTAATTTAAACGCAGAACCTAATCAAGTCCTAGATGAAGATTGACTCGAATACGCTAAATTGGTTCTATCATTTCCTCTAAGTAAAATGGACGGGAGAATTGCAATGAATCTGCATAACGTTACTTTGAACGGATAAGGTTCCATTCATTTATGCGCCATTATTGGATTAGGAGGCTTTTACTGTATCCTTCAGTTTTTCCAAAGAGCAAATTAGTTTTAGCTCAGGTAGGCGATAAATCTATAAAGAAGGCCTCGGATCTTGGGATTTTTAGTGTCTAGTGAAATGATAACCTTTCATCATTTTTTACTTAGCAAGTTCAGTTCAGGAGTTTCATTACATCTTTTACCGGATTTCGGAGTGAACGGTCTATTCTGGATATTTTATCTGACACCCTCCACTCCTTTTCGCAGTAAGGGACGATTAAGAGGTTATGTCTTGAGCATAGGAACCAATATTCCAAATCAGGAGATGTCACCAATCCGTTCGCTAAGCAACCGTGACTCATGTATTGGCTCATTCGCTGAAGAAAAACTCAATAGATCCTTACCATAGGCTGGCTGGGATGTTCCTGCTTCATAGCTGGTGTGGTGGCGGGGGCCGGGCTCGGCGCTGCCGGTGCCTGCGGAGCGGGACTGGGCGACGCTGCGGCTGCAACGCCGGGCAATCCTGCGCCTGCCACACCCGCTGTGCCACCGAGGGGCTTGCGACCGCGGTAGCTCTGGAAAGACACGAGAAATGAGCAAGGGAGAAAAAAGAATTTGGAGAAGAGGATAAGTGAAACGAGAAGAGAGGGAAGAGGCGAATAAACAGGCTTCGATTTAGGGACTATGAAGTTATAGTCAGAGGGAATGCTAAAGATAGGACATGATGAAGAAACTAAAGAGCTGTTTTAATATTTCAAGAGAGCCAGAGTTTTTGAACGGCAGTGTTCAAAGTGATGCAAGAATAAAACCATCAAAAGTAGCAGGGGTAATGAGAGCGTACTTGAAGTGTCATGAAGATGTTGCAGACAAGGCAGAAGATAAATGGGAAAGATAATCTACGTCTGAAGTAGGAAATAATTTACCATTGGTGACTAATGATTTGTAATGAATGATCAGCATTAGATATTTCAATAATACAGCCGGTCGATTCTGTAAAAATCTCACGAAAATCATAAGTGAGGTGAGCTTGAAGTGAGCAGTGTCCCAGTTAATCCATAATGACAGCTCACTTTCCGCTCACTTCACCTAAGTTGTCACACTGAGATTTTTACGGAATAGCACTGCAGGAAACAGTTTTAAAATTAGAGCGCTTCTGGAATCAGTGTTCCTTGCAAAAGTAAAAAACCTATAAAAAACCTAATCTCTGTGTTCTGCCTGGAATAAGATGGCAACTAATAGGTACTTCTATAGAATTGAATGAAAATGAATCCCCTACGTTACCCGACAGTAAAAGAAAACAGGATTACAATCTCTTGATCTTGTAAAGAGGTTGTTTTGTCACTTGTTAGTCGGTTACCATCGTGTCTTGTAGAAACTACCAACTTTATAGTGGGTGGATCCTATTGAGAAGGCAATAAAAAGAAGGAAAGTTCGAAATGCCTAGCCGAGATTACACTAGAATACTCGTAGTATAATGAAAGATAAGAAACATAATAGGAAACGTTATTAAAACAAGTGAGTAGGTGTTTCAATAGCCACCTTCACACAAACTAAAGGCATATTCCTTATAGAGGTTTCTTTAATAAACCAGCGCAAACTGGCCAGTAATAACCAACGAACATTAACGGTAATGCGGCCCATCTATCTCAACAGCATCTTCCTTTTTCAAACTCAGCGCTACGATTGGTCAATTGAAACCGACGTTAACCGAACTGTACCCGATTGCGCTTCGTAATTTTAAGATTGGAAATAGAAAATTCAAAATTACACGTTAGGTGCTGTTATTAGTTATTACATGGGTAATAAGGCTCATTTACAGTGATTCGATGTGTTTGTAATATAAATAGCGGTTTACCGGTTGGATTGCGCCGTTAATTCGTGTTCCACAATGTTGCTCAGGTATACTTTGCTTGCTACGATTGAGTACGATTATTTTTCTTACTGGCAATAACCATGAGTTGAAATGTTACCATGTAATGATAGTTTGTATTGTGTAAGCAAAGATTGGAAGGTCATTTTAATACAACTCGATTTCACGTAAAAGGTTGTTTCAAATTGGTTTGAGTTAAAAAAGAACGACAAAGAAAGAAGAAAATCTAATCCAGCTTCTAATAAGAACAGGACAATAAAATCTCAAACAATTTGAAGAAAAAAAAACATCAATTTAGAACTAACGTAACGTGAAACTGTGTGTTCCTATTTGTAAATAGGAATGTATGACTGAAATGATGCGAAGATGTATAGTTCCGTGGTCACAGCGGCGTGCGATAGGCGGCAACACACACTCCGATGCACGCTGTATATATCGCAGACTATATCGTTTAACATAACCTACTTTTACTATAAATGAATTGTGAAATTATCTGGATATTTTGCTTTGTCTACAAAAATTACACTGAACTAAAAAATATTATGTATTTTGATGGGCTTGCCCGGATCCATGTTGGCTTTGACAATAACATAACATTTGAGAAAATAGTAGATTGTACAACTAGGGCATAAAAGAAGGCATTTTACCTCGAGACGTTTATATCCCAAGCCGCAGCCGTAGGCGAGGGTGGTTAGATAAGTCGAGGGGTAAAATGGCTCGTTTATGCCCGAGTTATAAATACATTCTGCTTTTCACTTCGATTGCGAGAAAATGAAACAGGCATCACTACATAGTATAAAACAAAGTCGCTTCCCTGTCTGTCTGTCCCTATATATGCTTAGATCTTTAAAACTCCGCAACGGATTTTGATGCGGTTTTTTTTAATAGATAGAGTGATTCAAGAGGAAGGTTTATATGTATAATACATGCATAATATAGCAGAGAAACACTGATAATTTTAGAGGTTTCTAATGTGATGTCGTAAATAAACACATTTTTTTGCGCTTACATTGTAAACGCTGGCTGAACCATTCGAGATAGATCAAAATAATGTACTACAGTATTGTACACCTTAAAAAGTTCTACAAAAAAGTCCGCGATGGTATATGTCTATCTCTTAGGGATAACCCACAATAACCATTTTTTATCCTTAAATTTTTACGAGAAATAATGGCTTATTAAAGAAGCAATTTTAGGCAATACAGCATTAATCCTTATCCAATTAAGTACCTTAAAAAAATTGTGCATTTCATATAGATCATTATGGCCCTTTACAGCATGTAATTTAAATGAATATTTTCGAAGATATTACAGATTTAAAATGCGGGCGTTACCGGCCGGTGTCGCTTGAAACTACCCAACGGATTTTGATGGTTTTTTTTTAATAGAGTGATTCAAGAGGAAAGTTTATACATACATATGTATAATACATGCATAATATAGTAGAGAAAAACTGATAATTTTAGAGGTTTCTAATGTGATGTCGTAAATAAACACATTTTTTGCGTTTACATTGCAAACGCTGGCTGAATCCTACGAGATGTATCAAAATAATGTACTACACTATTGTACACCTTAAAAAGGTCTACATAAAAATCCACAATGGTATATGTCTATCTCTTAGGGATAACCCACAATAACAATTTTTTATCCTATACTTTTTACGAGAAATAATGGCTCTAAAATTATCAATGTTTCTCTACTATATTATGCATGTATTATACATATAAACCTTCCTCTTGAATCACTCTTATCTACATATAAAAAAAAACCGCATCTTAATCCGTAGCGTAGTTTTCAAGATCTAAGCATACATAGAGACAGACAGACAGCGGGAAGCGACTGTGTTTTACACTATGTAGTGATCAGCATTGCACCCGTGCGAAGCCGGGGCGGGCCGCTAGTAAAGTATATAACAGTATATTCACTGTTCAAAAATGTTGCAAAATTGAAGATGAGAATAGCTAATTCCCGACACGAAACTTTAGAAAAGTTTTTTTTTTTTAATTTTCAACATGTGTCATTCGACTTGGGTAGGTACTTCATACTGCCAAGTCATACAAACGTTTCTATGCGTTTTTAAATAATAAATCACAAATATTTTATCTGGTTTTGGTTAACGATAGAAAACACGGAAGTGATTTAACTTAAAGCAAATGAAATAAAGTAACGACTTTAATCTATGACGTTTTATTGTGCATGTGGCTGTTGGGCCTGATTATCTTAGTCTCAGAAAAAAAAAATACTTTATGCACTAGAGCATAAAAAGGGACTTTCTGTCATCTACGCACAACATAAAGACGAAATTTTAGAGCATAAGAAGACGAAAAGTATTTTATATGCCAACCATGTATCTTAGGGAAAGACCTTAGAAGGTCTTGAAGGGCTTGATGCAGTTGAGATACGAGCCTTTTTCAAACGTTCCTTTTTAGGGTTCCGTAGTCAACAAAGAACTTTTATAGTTTCGCCATGTCCGTCTGTCCGTCCGTCCGTCCGCCAGCAGCTTAAGCTCTTAGTACTAGAACGCTATAATTTGGCATGGATATACATATTCATCACTCCGACAAAGTGGTAAAATAAAATCATGAAATAAAATAAATGGTTGGGGTACCTCCTGTACACGAAATAGGGATGTTTTTTTTTCTCGTCTACTTCATGGTGTGGGGTATCGTTGGATAGGTCTTTCAAAATCATTGCCGTTTTTTTTCAACTACAATGTTAAGTATGTTCTTGGGATAAATTCATTCCAACTACGGAACCCGTCATTTTGGGTGGTCCGACACGTACTTGGCCGTTTTTTTTTTTAAGATTTGTATTTCCTGTATGTGTTCCAAATAAAATATTCTTCTTTTCCATTTTTAAAACTGGGTGTTTGTGCTGTGTTACGCACTGATAAAATAGACGGACCTTCTTATAAATCTCATAATGTAGACAAGAATTGCAATCAATCAAAGCAAGACAAGATTATACATTATCGTATCATAATGGATTACCTACTTGCTACATTTTGAGGAATAAGATTAATTACTTTTTACATTCCAACACATTGGATGCCTGATACGATTATAATGCGATTTATAATGTCGGCTAAAGATGGTAAAATGTAACATACACACAGGTACACAACACAGGTTAAAACAATCATCCATAAAAATATTAGCCTAGCCTTTTCCCAACAATGTTGGGGTCGGCTTCCAGTCTAACCGGATGCAGCTGAATACCAATATTTTACATGGAGCGACTGCCTTTCTGACCTCCACAACCCAGTTACTGGGTAATACGATACCCCTGGGTAAGACTGGTTGTCAGACTTTTGGGCTTCTGACTACCCGTAACGACTGTCAAAGATCTACGAATGACAGCCGGGACCAACGGCTTAACGTGCTTTCCGAGGCACGGAGGGGTCTCGGTATGTGAAAATGGTCACCCATCCACGGACCACTGGTTGTCAAAAAAAAAAAAAAACAATATAATATATAATAAAATATAATAATAAATACGAAAACCATGTAGCTTTTGGAAGGGGCGACGAGAATCAATTCTGTTTTATTGTAATTTTTGACGTTCAAAAGTGCTTTTTATGTGCCAATTTGAAATAAATTCTTTGCCTTTTTTTTTTAAAATATCAATTATTTGTTACATTACATTTCATGTTGCATTGCATACATTTGGAGGACTCATTTGTGTATCGTCTCATGTTACCTTTCACCAATCAGTCGGTCGATTCTGTAAAAATCTCACCGTGAAATCATAAGTGAAGTGAGCACTTAATAGTGTTAATCCCTAGCGAATGACAGCTCACTCCACGCTCACTTCACCCAAGCTTTCACGGTGAGATGGTTACAGAATCGCACAGCAGCACCCTAATTGCGTAACACACTTTCAATTACAATCCGTATGATTTTGAAGGATATCGCTAATCCGTTCGAAAAATGTGTCTGCTCAACAACGTAAATAACGCAAAGAATCATATTGAACTGTCAAAATGAAAGCCATTCTCACTGTTAGCATGTTACGCAATTACCCCGCCGTTCCTGATATAATAAGCGATTTTTCATCATAGATATCAGATAGAACTTTGTCTGCATAATGCTAGATGGATTTTAGTTCAAATTGAAATGGTTGCCTTTAAGTAGTTTTTTCTGAAACTTTCTTCATCACAAAACTCATCTTATTCTCGCTCTTGTGAGTTGTGCAACATGCATATTCAATCATTCATACTTACATTTACGTCATACAAATTGGACGATACTCTCCTTTTCCATGTCTATTATTACAAAATATAATATTCTTCGCTTCGGTAAACTTATTCAATGCATTTCATACTTAGTAGACATTTGGGAAGGCAGCTGGGGTTCAAAATGCAATTTCTTATGGGTCCATGATTTTTAAAAGCATGAAATATAATATTTTATATGGTTAAAGAATGTAATTGAGTTCTATTATTGTGTTGTTATACGCCATCTATAATTGTTAAGATGGGTTTAATGGGATTAAAATGATGGATGTTTTATGTTTTCATAGAATTTGACGTATGGAAGTACTTAGGTAGCAGGATATTTTGAAAAAAAGCAGGAATTCGATGTAGGTACCAGTGGCGAAGAGTGAATTTATGACAGAGGTAAGCCGGAGCAAAAACAAAATGCTTTCCTAGGCTGGGCGTGGCGCACGTAGTCCTAAGTCCAGTTAATTAAAATCTGTGACTGTTTCACTGGCTTCAGTCTTGTATAGGCAGATGTGTCTTCAGTCCACCTTTATTATACTTGTAAGCACTGATAGATTGACACGGTGTCTTGCAAGTATAATGATAGTGGCTTTGAAAAAAGCCGTTTGCGGTGTGATGATGATAATTATGTCTACTGGACTAGGTACCTATGTCTGAGATATATTCGTTTCTTCATCAAGACACGTTGTCCTGGAACTCACTCCGATATTAGAAGTAAGTAATCTCAGCAGTATCGAGGAAATTAGAATTCCACCATAATGATTTTGACTTCTCGAATTATAGGCTGAAATCTGGCCTTTCAAAATACATTTTCTTAACAAAGTGTTCAAGCACTTATACGCGTCATAAGTGCCAATTTATAACAACTTATAAAACGGACAAGTAGCCGTTAAGAGCTATTCAAAAGATTGACCGATAAAAGCGACAACGGGAAGAAAATAATGCTATATTCAGGGATTTCGGTGCAAAACGGAAGTAAAAATTATGTGATGTTTAAAATGATTGATTTATACCACAGGAGAATATAATTTTGCACAAAAAAGCAAGTTTAACGTGGACCAACGCGATTTTGCTCATTGATTTTTTCACACTTTTTCTTCAGGCTTGTCTCATTAACATATCGAAAGCGACATCGGAATGTTGAACATTTGAGCCGTATATACACCGTGCCGCTGCTCCACGACAATAAGTCAAAATTTAGCCGCAGTGACAAAGCATGCCGTACATTAGCTGCAAACAAAGAGACCTTTGTCCCGACCGCAAGTTGCCCGGCCCGGGAACACCGCTTTTGTTCAACTTTGTGTAACTGGCTTTAGGCTTTATTTAATTGTCTTTGGGATCTAACACGGAGTGGGATCATAATCCTTTCGTAAAGCCCTAATGTCGGCGGCCACTTAAGTGGTATTTATTGTTTGCAATTGTTTAAATAACTAACATAGAGTAACTAATACAGTTTTCTTGCTATTTTTCCGATTTTACAGATTTTCCGACAAATTTGACGGCATAGTTGACGCAGTGCTTGACTTATTGACTGATGTGTTACGTCAATTTCAATTACCGCAATAAACAAATATTAGTAGAGTTATTTTGGGGCGGGCTACAAATAGTTGTTTTGATTCGGGGTATCTGTATCTGTGTAGGTACTGTAGGTAGATTTGTGATTTGGGTCCGTGAACTCAACCGCATATACAGGTGAAATTCCTAGAAGTAACCTTTTTTATTGCTCATAAAAAATATGACGTCTAGAATATCCGTAATATAATATCCAGTGCACAGTATCGCGTCTGTTTATCAGCGCATGCGTTACCCAAGGTCGCTCCTTTGATCTTTTTGGCAAAACATCAAAACCCGTAACATATTTCTTGTGACTAGCCATTAATATCGTACAATATTTACATTTTCTACAATTCATTGTTTGTTTTTCGAGCAATGATTTACGTCGGTTGTAATTCTTGAGATACTATTTTACGTTGTTTAATATGAAAATAAAGATGGCGGTTGTTACGGGTGAATAAATTTTATTTACGAGACGAGATGTTTGATATAAATTTCGTGAATTGTATAATTTTGAATTTATATACTGACGGGAAGAGTAGTGAAATAGTTTATTAGTTTTAGTAGCTCTATATGCATAAGATTGGCATGATTAGCCTATAAAGTTCTTACTGCCGTGACACAGGCCTCCTCTCTGTGAGAGGGAGTGGGCCATAATCGACGACGCGGGCCGTGTGCGGGTTGGTGGATGTGACATGTCTTCGAATTTTTTGGTTCTAGGATATGCCGGTTTCCTCACGATGTTTTCCTTCACCGTTTTGCGAGCAGTGGTGATGAAATTAAATACACAAAGTAACGTGCCTGCCTGGGTTTCGCACGCGAGTAGCTCTATATTTCTTTAGAACTCGGTAAGATGCGGACAAAATAAACTAATATTGACCTTTCTGCCAGTAGCGTTTAGTTGTCAAACTAACTTCAGTTACTCGCGTTGGCTATTGTTTATCTGTACCAAGAAATACACTGACTTCGGCAGCCCTTCGAATTACTAGGAAATATATCTGATAACAATTTATATTTCCTCTAAAAATAGGTTTCTATAAAGGTTAATGTAGTCAAGAATATCGAATAGTTAATAAATCTCTCATCTATCTAATTTTGCATTCTGTTATGAAAATTTGTTTATGACGTGTCTGACAGAGAACTCGCAGGTGTGCACCATGTTTTATGTTCTATGTGACGTCAGTAGTGAAATGACGTATATGACGAGTTTTTAAAAATTGAACGAGATATACATAAAGAAAATGGTTTTTCCTGGAATTCTGGGTGGACTTTACTTTGTTTTGCAGCTTTTTTATGAACTTAGCTTAGTTTCGTTGTTTTACGTTAAGAAAATAAACAAACGGGGCGCCTTTAATAAAATTCATAACGACGAAAATATAATTGCCATTTTAAATTGTATAGACTTAACAGACTACTAGGGAAACAAAAATTGGACCCCTTTCCTTTTCTCAGACATAGTTAATTTTATATCACAGTATAGAACCACTCAGTATAAACACTCAAGCGGAAGTGAACATTTTGAACCAAAGATATCATTATCAAAATAGGTTGTTTACCATGATTGATCAAACGAATTTCGGGTTGCCAGTTAAGACGCAACCGCGACCTATATAGATAACTTTATCACGCGGACAACAGTTACACGTAATTAATGGTGCTAGGCTACCTTAACTAACAACTTAGTACTCGTATGTTCGTGTTATTGTGGAAGGATATTTAGAGCTGTATTTGAAAGAATACTTTAGAAAAACGCCTCATTGGTCTTGTGGACACAAGCGCTACTACTGAGTCTTAAGGTTCTGGGTAATAGTCCCTGGTTGGGCAGTACTTTTCGGTGTTTCCATCAGGAATTTCTCAGTAATAGCCCGGTGTCTGGATTTGTGCCCGGTTGATGCCTCTATTACATGGCACTTACACGTAACATGCGAGATTTTGGTGTTACTATAATGTACACCTCTGTCTAAGCCTTTGAGAAAACGGGCGTGATGTTATATTACTTTAGAAAAAAACCTTTCGTAAGGTTTACGTCATTAACATGCGCATTGAAACAATAATAAATTGTTAGGTCAAGTTTTCATGGCCTTGCTTTTGTTTTATTTTTTCTTTGTTTACGTATATTTCAGTGGGGAAGGGAAAAGTTTTCATTTCAGAAGCCGTTGAAGGTTTTTAGTAACGTAAAAACATCAGAAATTATTTTTGGTAGATTGTTAGCTTAAGAGACGTTCCGATATTGCTACTTTATTGAATTCGAAGCAAATTTTCAAAACAAAATCCCTCCAACCTTTTCCCAACTAAGTTGGGGTCGGCTTCTAGCCTAATCAGATGCAGCTGAAGCCCATTATTTTACATAAAGTGACTGCTTACATGACCTCTACAACCCAGTTACTGGGTAACGTGATACCCCTTGACAAGACTGCGGGGTAGTTGCGCAACATACTAACATTAGGAATGGCTTTCATTTTGACAGTTCAACAACATTCATTGCGTTATTTATGTTGTTGAGTAGACCAATTTTGCGAACATTATGAAGTAATGGATTAGCAATATCCTTCAAAATGATACAGATTGTGATTGATATTGTGTTATTCAATTATGGTGCTGGTTGTCAGACTTTTGGGGTTTTGACTTTAAAACATAACAAAAATATTGAATAAAAAAGTAACATTGCGCAAAAGTCTTACTTTCCGCTGGACTTGAAAAAACAGAGCTTAGCATATTCAACGAATATTTACATAATTCCAACTCATGATGAGCAATCAGCTGATCCTTTTCCCGAGTCTGTTGCGGTTTCGAGTCTAACCGGATGCAGCTGAATATTATTCACATTATTCCAACTACCATCAACATTTTCCACACCATCATCTGCCTAGCTTTTTCCCAGCTATGTTGGGGTCGGCTTCCAGTCTAACCGGATGTAGCTGAATACCAGTATTTTACATGGAGCGACTGCCTATCTGACCTCCACAACCCAGTTACTGGGTAATACGATACCCCTAGGTAAGACTGGTTGTCAGACTTTCGGGCTTCTGACTACCCATAACGACTGTCAAAGATCTACGAATGACAGCCGGGACCAACGGCTTAACGTGCTTTCCGAGGCACGGAGGGGTCTCGGTATGTGAAAATGGTCATCCATCCACGGACCAACCGCGGCAAGCGTAGCTTAACCTGATCGATCGACCTGTGCGGCTGTTATTATTTAGCCACGGGCCCCTCGAACAACATTTTCCACACAAGTGTCCCTATTCTTCATCACACAAAAAACTGTCAGACACCAGCTCCGTATCCATACCATAATAATAATCCTTAGCATACAGAACCCCATAAACACGCCACGAAGGTGAATGAATCACTGGCAGCGACAGAACGGTATTCTGCAGATACTAATCGTTTTACATAGAATATTTTGTATTACGCTGGTAAAGTTAATAAATTATATTCGCAAGGCTTGCAGCCCCCGATAGTGCTTCGTGCCAAAGATTTGTGAATTTCTGTACACATTCATTATTAGTTTGTTAGTGTTTAATTTATTGCGTTTAATTCTGGTTTGTTGTTGTTTTTAGATAGAGTTAGTCATTGCTGGTATTTCTATTGTAATGTTAGTCTTTATTGTTAAATATTTAGGTATAGCGAATGAAAAAGAACTTACCGTTGAGGAAGTTAAAAAGAGGTGCTAAAACTATGTTTTGGGTGTAGATTGCATGCAGACGGTTTTTTATCGTTATAAACTTGGCCATTGCGAAAAGAAATGGACGATACTTGATATGTAGGTATCAATAAAAGCAAGTACTCCTTCTCCTTAGGTTTAAAATAATTTCGAGAAGAGAAAAATAATCTGCGGACGAATATATGCACTAATTCCCTGCTCTTGACCGAGTATACAAAAATAAACATAGCGAAGACGTCAACTACTCAGACAATAATAAGTAGAAACGCTCGTTTTTCGCTTGGAAAACGCATTATATCTTTAAAACCGAACTGAATCATAATAGCATATGAAAAATTTTTATGCAATTACAGAAAAAAAAAACTTTATAAAATAAATACATAAATCGAATTGCCTTACGTAAGAATTATTTTTCTACTGGTTGTACATAAAAACACATCAAACCTTAATCAGAAGAAGTTTCTTTCAGGACAAAAACTGTTTGTTTAAAAGTTACTAAAGATTTAACTTTAAGCTTTTAAGCTGTAGCATAAGGTCTCTTCCAGTAATCCTGTATTACATAGTTCGATTTCCTCGTCATTACTGAACTTTCTTCTAGTTACTAATCATCTTCCATAATTTTCATCTAAGCTTAGAACATGTGCTGTTTCTCCAGCAAAGTGACTTAACTTATTTCCATTCTAAAGCTCTTCATCTACTATATTTATACAATTTACTATTCAACGTAAATCTACTACGGGACATGTTAAATATTCCTTTACTAATCTACTACTACTAATGTCATTGAAGCCCCGATACGGGTGGTTCCATTCTTTCCTTTCCCGAATTAAAACGGCAGGTCGGAGATACCTGATACTATATGTCGAGAGATGTATTTGAAATAGTGGGTGTAATATATATTTTGGGGTAGAATCGTGTAGGTTGCGGGTTAGAGATAAGATGATTTTTTTCTATATGTATTGTAAGAAACATATAAATTATTTGGGTAGTAAGTCCCCCTGCCCCATGCCAGGGAGTCTTTTCATTGCATGCGGATCATTGACAGTATTCATTTTTCTACAACGTGTAACGTTAAATGCGCAAAACCTGAAAATAGTTTGATCAGAATAACGAGCAAAATTAATTGAAACACTTTTTAATATAGGTCACATTTTTCAAAAAATCTTCATTAAAAACGTTGCCGTGTCTATTTATTAATAGGTCAAGCAAGCCAATGTCAGCGCGGCGCAGCGGCCCGGTGACGACTCCTCCCTCGATAAAGCGCCGTCGCAGACGCAAGAAACGATTAGAATGACCAGTAAAACTAAAACAACACATAAAACCTTTACAATTTTTTAATGACTTATTTTCTCTGTGAAATAGGTCAATTGAATTAAAAATCAGTTGGGGTGTCTGAGGTTTGGCGCATTTAACGTTACACGTTGTATATCAAGAAAAGGATCAAGTGAACATAAACTTGAATTTTCTAAAAATCGCACAAGTCAGGAACACCAGTCATATAGGTAGCCAACGTAAAACAAGAACTTTACCAAACCAGATCTGAATATTTAAGTATAGTGAATTGAAAGTACGAAATCAAGGCTTCTGAGTGTCTCACGTGATATATGCAACATGGCAACTTTATGGCCAGAAAAAGGTTAAAGGTCAATGTCAGTTTAAAAATCGATAAAGACTCACGACAAAAGGAGCCAAGTGCAGATCATCTCCCATAGACATGTGTCATATTAATTCATAAGTCAAGTGAACACATATAGCCAGAGAAAGGTTGAAGAAAATGTGTGTAGTAATGTACATATCGATGAAAGTTTAAAACCAAAAGGTGCTAAGTGCAAGTTATCTCTTATTATCATAAGCCACATTAATTCCCAGGTCAAGTGAACACATGTAGCTGTAGTAGATGTGGATAACACAAGTGGCAGTCATTGTGGAACACGTGTACCACCACGTTGGCCGGCGGCTATTCTTGAGCGAGCCGGGTGTGAGGGCGAACTCGGTGCAAGGGATGAGGGACACGGGGCTGAGCTTGCAGTTCAGGAGCATATAACGCGGAATTTGTAGAATATAACTGTTATTGGGTATGTTCTTCAGAAAGGTCAGGTGCGTAGTACTCGCAAATCGGCGTGCCTGTATGACCAGATGTATGAATGTAAACGAAGCAAAAAGGCTATGTTGTACAATATGTTCGCCATTGTAAGGTTGTATGATGATGAGGTGATGGAAATAAGAGCTGTAGTTGATGTTGAAGAAATTCTAGCAGTGTTGGAAATTGTGCCGGATTGAATATAAAAATAATCTGAACTTAGAATATCTAAGGACATGAGGTGATAATTGTGCTACGAGTATACTCAATAATATCGCCTTGTGACACCAGAATAAGAGAAGTTTAGAAATATGAATGCGATAGAGACATTAAACATTGAGATCAGATAGAAATAAAACTATATTGCTTTTCTCAGATATACTAGAACTCTTGCATAAGTTTTTGAAATGCTTTTATTCAAAATTACGGTACACCAAAATTTAATATGGAAAACGCTACCGCCTACATTTCGCGCCAAACTAACCTAACAAGTATATTTCAGTGGTGTTGTTCGTGAATGGCATATGTTTTCTCAGCATATTGCACTACATATTAATTTGGTTCCTTTCCTTATTGCAAGGAATATGTGCGACTTATTATTGTTTCAAGTGTAAAGCATTAATCGTTACAATTGAGTAGTAATTACAATATTTGTGTGCTATTACTATTTACTTGTTGATAATTAAAACGCTCGCACCGTCTGGAAGTTGTTTGTTGTTTCAAGATATGTGTTAATTAATTTAAATAGGAAACAACATTATTTCCTCATAGTTTGTTGATTTGATGATTTCGATTTTTAGGCTACTAACAAGGAAACCTCGCGAAGTGTCCCTCACAGATTTACATAGTTGCGGCTTTACTATGATAATCTACATGAAAAATTATGAGATACGTATTTTTTTCTTTTTTGCTAACAAACGTTTTAAAGGGGTGAAAATCACCCTCAAAGTTCGTACCCCAAAATGATGCTTTGTAGTTTTCACATATTTCTAATATTTTTTTTCCAAAATGACTTTAACCATTAAAAAGAGCATAAAAAGTTATGAAAAATACCTTTATTCACATATTTATAAGAATTGTGGACATACAATTTTTTTTTTATTACAAATAACAAAAAATTCATAACCTATTTATTATTTTTTAATGGGATCAATTTTAAGTCTTATAAATAAAGTTAAGTATGTTACCAAAAAAGAAAAAATACCTACGTATCTCATCATTTTTCATGTAGATTATTATAGTAAAGCCGCAACTAAATCGGTGAGGGACACCCCGCGAGGTTTCCTTGTAAGCCTAATGAAATCGTCATTCAAAAGTTTTAATTTATAAGCTTTGTGATTAAACTTTTTTACAGTTATAGTGCGCTTGCATGTGACTAAGCTCTTTTTGATAGAAGCATGTTCCAAGAGAAAACTGTTGTCATCAACTCAACAGAGAGAGATAAGACGTCAATTTGGAACTAGCATTTGGAATTAGAACTATTGAAAACCTACAACTTTCGGAGGATTGCAACGAGCCTTAAAAACAATTGCAGCAGACACAGTACTCAATAGTTATCGCCTCGATAGCCGCGAATTATCAGCTCCATTTTCCATCGTTATTTTCAACTAAACCGCCTATAGGTGGTCGTAGAATGGTCGTTCGATGGCGGCGGATCGCCCAACCACAGCCACTGCAAACGATCAACAACACCGCCGCAGTTCGACGTAAACCGTGTTCAAGGTTTTGCGCATTTGCTCCGCGGCGGTTTGGTGGTCGGCTGCCTAAATGCACGGCTTACCGCTGCCCGCAACTATTCTACCTCGCGATAAAACGCGAATTACTTACAGGTTGGTTTTTGTCTATGGAAATTTAAGCAACATGTTCTTCTGTTAATATTTCTATAAGTGCTTCAGTTGTAAGGTCACCATTATCATTTTCAGAGCCATTTACCAGGGGACTTAGTTTGACATTGAGTATGCGAAGTCAAATTTTCGGTGTTAAATAACTCTGGATTTCTTTGCTACTTAATATTCTGTGACCTTTAAAGAAAATTTGATTAGGCTTTATGAATTTTAATTTAGGTAGGTAGCTACAAACTAAATCATTTTATTACGCAAACATTTTCTGCACGTGTAAAGTGCTATTTAAAGACTTTAACATATGGAAACAGGAAAAAAATTCAAGGCGATCAAGTCAAAAAAGTTTTAAGCCTGTCTGGACAGGTTTAGATATTTTTAATGTGAATTTAGAATTGAGATTAGGCTTTTTTTGTGTACCTGTTCTAATAACTTTAGAGGCAATTTACACTTGATTTATATAATTTAAGTTTAAAAAAAAAACGATGAATGGTCTGCTATTTTAAACAAGTTCTATAAAAAAACTTTCTGTTGCAAATCCGGGATGGAAAGAGAAAAGATCGAAAAGAGCAACCGAGGATCCAAAAGCAGTTTCGGTGAAGTCACACTTAATCCTCAAAACAAAATCTACATGTATAGAATCCTTAAAAGATTAAAGAAGACACTTCAATTTCATAAAACGCATTAAGTCCGTGATCATTTTAACTGAACTCGAAGGTTAGCAGCAATAGCAGCATTGTACTCCGATTGATCTTTAACCTTCCTACATTGAGTCTATTGTGGCTGGAATTGATTACTTCCGGTGTTGCCCGATGTCTTTTTATTGTGTATGTAACTAAGCTATTTGCTGGCCGACAAGTGGCAGAGCCGAGAATGTACGGGATCATCTGGAAGGATTTAGAAGTGAAGTTGAATTGATTTTGTAGAAAATTTTGGCTTTCCATAGCAGAAAGTTATGAAGTTACACCTGAATTGGAAGAAAGCAAAAAGTAACGGTTTAGGAATTTAATTAAGTATATCTTAGAAAACATTTTGATACGCAGTTAAAATAATGATGATATTAAAATTACAAACACGACTAAATGACGATACTCCAACAGGAAAAATATAACCAAACAATATCGACGGGTTAAAACATGTTTCCTTATTGGGAACCACTCGTTAGGAGAAATTCAAGAACCATTGGATACAAAAAAGAGAAACAAAAACAAAACAGAATGTATACCAGCCAATTGAAAAAACAGCAGAATATTTGAAAGTATAAACGGGTAGAGCGGTCACAAAAATCATGCAATTTGAGCAAGGTAACCGTGATGACAAAACCAAGGTTAAGTCCACAGAACATAGCAATGATATGACTAATTGAATCCTCCTTGAAGATGCAATAGAGATGACACCGTTCCATTAAGTAGATTAAGGGCCAATTTGTCCAACACTCCAAGTGGCCAAGTAATTTCTGTATGAAAAAGTCGTTTGTCATAACTGTGACAAGTTGCCGGTAAAGTTTAGACTTCAAGTTTGTTTTGTAGAGAATCTTGTGTGACTTAAAATAGGTTCAGAGAAGAGTTCTACTAAGGAATGACATGTGATTTGTAAGCAGCTAACGAAATTGTTTAAAACCCCTTAAATACTAGATCTATGGAACCAAGCTATAGAGTGTGGCAGGGCCATTGACGTGCAACCTGTTACCATGGATTCGGTATGTGATTCTAAATCCCCCTGCGTTGAATAATTTCGTCAGTTATTAAAAAAAAAAAATGGCTGTTCCATATATTTTGAGTACGTAGGCATTGTACTTTTTCTATGAAATAGAAGAATTATTTTTTGATAACCGAAATTCTTCCTTGAATCGATATTTCTTTCTTGAATCGTGTGCTGAATTCATGGTTACAATTTGCGCATCAATTTCCCTGCCACCCCATAGTCTATGCAAAGATTATACAGTACTAAGCTACCATTTAGGTCTCGAAATAGCTCCTATCGTGAACCCAATTCAAATTGCAATCAAACTGCGGTTTGCAAATTTAACCCATCAATTTTATGTTCCAATATTGTCTAAAACGTGCTCGAATACCCAATATTATTACGGTATCATGATGTTTGGATATCACGGGCGGATGTTATGAAAATAACGAGGCAATTATTAGCAATTGTTGCCGTGATCATTTGTTATTTAATAAACATCGCAGCTATTGTTATCACACAATAACGTAACAATAGAATGTGGCAGAAAGTACTGTTATACAATACCATTTTGTCTATAACATAATCAATAACATTTATTTAAGGTCTGCATATCTTAACTACGACGACTTCTGCCTTCGCTATGGCTTTTCTCTTATCAGCCGTTACATATTCAGATTTGGTTTTCTTGTCTACCTCTTTTATAGAAGATTCTTTGTCAATATATCCACATTTTTAAGGCTTTAAAAGTTGCACCAGATTGATCATACAGATTGTCAGACGATATTTCAGTAGTCAACTAGATCGTCTTTGATACTGTCTTCTTCTTCCAATTTCAACTCCAAAGCTATGTCACTGCCAAAAACAGTTCAAAGAACTCTCTAAAGGTAAAAACTGAGTCTAAAAATACCACACAAGGAAAACTTTATTTAGGAATCTTACCAGGAAAGTTCCTAGTCAAAGCAATGTGTCATAACAACGTAACATTCATATACTCTACTGACATCATCAAAACACTAGATGTAGGTAAAATTAATAAATTAATTATGAAAATAAAGGAAAACGTAGCCAATACAAATTCTATTATTTTAATGTATGTTTAGACGTAATACTAGGCATTGTTTTTGACTCACAGAGCCTACTCTACTCGCTGAGATTTCATGCAAATAATTTTAGCTGGAGTAGGTAGGTACCTACTTTTTCAGTATTTCTGTTTTTTATTCATAGATGGTGCCATTTTTTCTATGGTTATCTGTCTAAGGCCTTTTTTCTTTGTAGCCGTTAAGTAATTTCAATTTTGGCTAATGTGTCATGACATGACACATCTGGTCATCACAGCTTACGTAGTCCATTTTGTCTTATCTATTGTTTAGATTTTCCAATACGTTAAGGCGTTTAGTATTTACACAGAACTTTGCACAAGTTCCAAACGGAATACGGTCTGTTTAGAAAGAGAAACCAAGACAAGGACAGCGTTACTCCAGCTCGTGACGTCACCGGCGCAAACGCACAGCAGGACGGCAACGTCGCGGACGCCGAATGTTTTGTAAATAGAATATTGGATAGCGATTGTTGTGTGAGCGAGAGAGTATCATTGGGCTGAAAGAGATGGGGGATCTGTCAAAATCTGTATGAAATAGGACTTTATGTGGTGGAGTTATGGATTCTACAATACATTTTAAATGCGGTCGTGAATTCGTTCGATATACCGAGCGGGCAGTACATTTCTGTATTGGCTGCATGACTGTGTGCCGTATACAGCAGTTATCGAGAAGGATAATAGGCATTTCGGTTGGGTATGATAACGTTTATCAATGACATATGGCAAATCATTTAATTTAGCGTTCTGTGTCTTGTAATGTTAATTGCTTTGCATACCTTGTATTGTATTCAGTCAATTATATTTTCTAACTGAACAGACAGCTGTGCTGCTGGGGAGTTTGTTGCGCCACTTCTTCTTCCCAGCGAAAGCACTAGGAAGTGGTGAAGGGCGGGCGTTTTGGGGGACTGTCTTTTGTAATTTTGACGTTCGAAAAGTGCTGATTCTCAGCCTAGTTTGAATAAATGACTTTTGATTTTGATTTTGATTTTGATTCCTGATTAATTAATTAATTAACAGTTTTGTACAACCGTGAAATCATGGAGCTATACGACGTAATTCAATTTCTTGGAAATGGAATGTATGTAGTTTTACAAATAACTTTACTTCTCAAAGAACAAATTACAGTTCAAGAGAAACTTAACTAACCTTTCAATCATCTGATAACTTCATTCGAGGAACAATTTTGAAATTTTTATAGTTATTTAATACAAAAACTGTGAAACGTTAATTTCTTTCCTCGAATAAAAGTTATCTGGCAATGGAAAAATCTGCCCTTAATTAACAATAAGTTGTAGTTCGCACGTTCAAGCCATCCAAAAAACAACAGGGTAATTGCGTAACACACTATCAGTAGCAATGGGTTTCATTTTGACAGTTCAACAACATTAATTGCATTATTTACGTTGATGAGCAGACACATTTTTCAAACATATGGAGCAATGGATTAGCAATATGCTTCAAAATTATTCAAATTGAGAGTAATAGTGTGTTACGCAATTAGGGCGCTGAACACCATAGTTTCATTTATAACAACATAACATTAATACAATAACAGACAAAATAACAGACGCGTACATTAAGCTACCCAAAACTATCAAATCTTCCCAATCAACTTTTAACCTTATGCTTTAGCAATAAAGTTAAAAATCTATTAAAAAAAATTGACAGATTGTAGTAGCTTGATGTGCTGGCGTCTGTACTTAAGTCTAAATAAAATACAAAACAGTTCAAGCTAAACTTATGTATCTAATATATATATAATCCCTTAGGCCTTTTTTAAATTTTGGCATACTTGTGCATTCTCTGACTTTTTCTTTTTTAGGTAATTTATTGTTTTTATTTTAGAACCTTCAACTCATTAGTTACCTACGTACAGTACCATGGAGTTTCCAGAGGTCGACGTTTTGTTCGTCGAGTTAAAAAGTGTATTTTTAAAATATTTTTTTAAAATATTTAAAAAAGAGGGTAGAAAACCAATCGACCTCCATGTTTACGTAACAAAGGAAAATAAAGAAAGTCAGCACTTTATTTTTCTATTACCTCATTTGGGTATCCTTAAGATGAAAATTAAATTCCCCCCCCTTATTAAACACGCTATAGAACAATGTAGGTAAATTTTAATAAATAAATAAGTGGAAGGAGGAAGGGTGGCATCGAAATCCTCCCGAGGTCGTTGACCCATCGACCGCCCCCCCATGCCCCCTCCGCGCAACCCCTCCCTCACGACGTATCGAACCTTCGCGGATGTGACGTGTCTTAGTACCTATGTATTTTAAAATATTTTCGTACATAGGCGTCAAGTTTTTGCTAGCAGACAGGAGAGATTATTATTGTTCTTTGTGGATGAAAAACTAAGCGGTAATTACGTAACACACTATCAGTAGCAATGGGTTTCATTTTGACAGTTCAACAATATGCATTGCGTTATTTACGTTGCTGAGCAGACAATTTTTTCGAACATATGAAGGAATGGAATAGCAATATCCTTCATGATCCGTGATCGATAGTGTGTTACGCAATTAGGGCGCTGAAGAAATTTGAACTTGAAGATGATTTTCATTTCGTCAAATGGAAAGGCAAAGACACTGTAGATTTTTCTTCCAATATCAGAATGTGAACGGATACATTAATTGTTCATAGAAAAGTCAATTAATATTCGATTGTTGACTTCAATCGTCTGCTATGCACAGACGAGAATTATTTACTTAACTCTTCTAAACGGATATTAAACTAATAAGTATGTAGAGTATGGTCTTGGGTTCGATTCCCAGGTCGGGCAGTGTTATTGGGAATTTCTCAGTAGCAACACTGAGTCTGGATTAGTGCCCGCTTGATGGTAATAGGCTAGCTCCCTATTACATGGGATTTATACAAAACTAGGGCAATGTGGGTTTACTATCGGTACATCTCTGCCCAACTCTTCTTAGAAACAAGGCGTGATATTATGATGAATATCTAAACTAGATCAGAGCTGCAAATTCTCCATAACGCACTTTCACAGCAATTAATGAACCAATGGTGATAATACAACCAAGACTACAACAACAAAAGTAGGTAATGATGATGATAAAAACAATTGCGACCAACAAAATTAGTAAAAAGAAAAAAGAAGCGTTATTAGAAAGACAAAAACAAAAGACAAACGTGCAAATAGAAATCGCAACTAAAAGAGACGAGCTAAGTGCGAGCGAGACAGAATGCGGTAGACAAGGATAAAATATATTTACCTTGATGTCTTGTAAGACCTGTAAACAACAAACATACATTAGTCGTAATAAACATGATTACATAACAATATGTAAGGCTTTAAACAATTATGACTGGTGTTGTTACAATGTGTAAAACGCATTTGCGTTTAAAAATAAACAACCGTACCTACTTGGTTATTCATAGGAAACAACGCATATAATTCTCTACATTGCAGACTAAAGTCGCTAATTTCGTAAAACACGTACTGTAGCTTACCTTATCACGAAATTCTAAAAAATATTTATTTATAACTCATGATATCATGATAATCATTTCTTTTTAAATGACAACATCTCTAAAAAAAAAATAACGCTCCAAATTCAAAATTCGTTTACCAACTTGCAGAAACGAAACGAAGTTCTAAAGTCAGCCATATTGAATTGAATAATGAAGTTTACACTTTACAGAAAGCTCACGCTATCATAGTTAATTTGTAGTTAAGTTTAAATAAACAAAGTCCTGATTGATAAACTTTGACCGTATGCGGGCGGGTTATCGACCGGACATGTCTGTAAACCCGGGTAACTGATAAAAACCGGATGAACACTGTCTACGTTGTGCAAGGAGTTTTTATAACGTCGGTATCACGGTATTTGTAGCTACCGTTATTATCATAAATGGCGAAGTTACAAATGAGTTTTTTCTGTAGTTACAAAATACTTTTAGGAAAGTTAATGGCCGTTTTCATCAAAAGATTCCGAAAATGTAAGGGATTTTCAATAGATTTTTCAATCGTCGATTGGTTATGGTTTCAAGTATACCTACATCTAGAAGTCCTTTAAAAGTGAATGGCCACATTGCAACCATAGATACCTTTAAGTTTAAAGTAACTCTAGAAACATTATGTTACGTCAATGATAAGGAATTGAGGAGGACCATGTTGTATAAGTGACGCATAAAAATTACTCAATAGTGAAAAGCATTCTTTTGACTCATCGTAGACAATAGAGTGCGATAACTTTTTTCGGAGTCTATGCAATGATCCAATGTTGTGCCGTTTTACACTTTTAAAGCATGATTCACTATTTGGTATTAGTTTTTTTTCACAATGTTGTCATTTTTCAAACTTACATCAACTAATGTTTTGGTATAACAGCGCTAGTTTTTCTAAATGCAAAAATCATCTTGTATAACACTGTGCAGATTTATCATTTTCATAAAATCTCTACCTGACGAGGTTTGACCGAAAAGTTCTATTGCTGTCTCATCTGCCATCTCTATTTATAACCGAAGGTCTGCCAACTCAAGGTAGGCATAATAAACTGAAGGTTTTCAACCTCAAGGTGTGTCTGAAATGTCGCAATTTCGGTGTCGTCCGTAACTGTACTGGTAACACTGTTTAAAAGACCGCTGAAGTCAACTACATTATTCTAATTTAAATTATTCATGTGCTTTCTTTTTTAGCCTCTTGGCTTTTTAGCCCCAATACTTCTTAAAAAACTTTAATTACAGCCAGAAAAAACGAATATTTTTCAAAAAACTTTGCAACTTTGAAACTCAAAAACACTTGAATATATTTTCCTCAAGTATCTTTAATTATAAGGTCGATATCCGGAGGCGGTCCCGGGTTATCGACCGGACGGCGAAGTGACCTGGCTGAGACGGACTTGAACCGGGTAGCTATTTGTTGTTACCGTAGGTCCGGGACGTTTATTGTCTATATTTGAAACGGGTAGAAATCTAAAAAGGATTTCAGGAACAACAATCTTGAAACCGTGAAGAGATTATGTCCGAAAACGTAAGACCGGTCTCGAAAATTCCATCTCTGTATGACGAATTCCGACTTTTTTAGTGATAAGAGGAGTTGTCCTACGATAAATCTAACTTTCTACTAAGTTCCATTAAGATACCTAGACCTACTAACGCAAGAAATAAACAAGGAATTATATCAGCCGTGCGATTCTTTAACCATCTCAGCGTGAAAACTTCGGTGAAGTGAGCGTGTAGTGAGCTGTCATTAGGGATTAACACTATTGACACTGCTCACTTCAAGCTCACTTCACTTATGATTTCACGGTGACATTTTTACAGAATCGACCGGCAGTTATTTACCGTCCAAACGGTAGATGGACAAACATCTGGACACCAAGATGACAAAGCTGCTTTTAACATTTCCTCACCATAATAAAATGCCAAACGTGTTTTATAAGTCATGTCTCAGGGTTAATATTTATTGCTAGTGCTTTTCCTATCTTTATATCCAAAGCCCTGTATCCCATAACCTCGATATCAGACAAAATATCATAAAATCCCTTGTCACATCAACGCATACATTTTCTTTTGTAGCTACACTCTCGATTTATGATTACTATCCGAAGTCAGAATTGGAATAAAGACAAATATTGTTCTGAACGATTTGCTGTTTTGATTTACGTTGGACAGTTAGAACATTCTGTTCGGAGTGATGATGTCTGTACCTGCTCCGATCCTACAAGCGTTACGGGTAGTCAGAAACCCGAAAGTCTGAATACCAGTCTCACCTAGGGGTGTCGTAACCAGGAATTGGATTATCTAGGTAAGACAGGCGGTCGCTTCATGTAAAATTCTACGATTTAGCTGCATCTGGGTAAAATGTGAAGCCGGCCCCAACATAGTTAGAAAAAGGCTAGGCAGATGAGTAGATTACTAAACGTTCATACTACATTGAGCAAATAAACAGCAGTCAGAAAATATGAAGCAAGTTGCCCAATCCAGAGCGTAGTAGGTACCTATAGAGAAGAACGTGCAAGAAACTCCATGGACACTCTTTAAAATTATTTTTTTTACAAAAGTATTAGTTAGATCATTAATGTTGAATTGATTTTATATGTGAAAACGATGTAAAGACGTACGCGTTAAAAACTTCCAGAGTACCTACAACAAATAGTAACAAAACAACAATCCAAAAATAAAATAATTAAAAATAACCCGAGGCAGCTACGTGATGACAGCCCCAACTGACGGCGCCCGTTCACGAACATGACGCATGGATCAGCAGCATTTAGTCAAAAATTTTGAAGGGAGCTAAATTATCCAAAACACACGCCACCGTCAGCAAGATATTTGAGTGAGAATGACATGCTATCAGCCGCCAGGGCACATATACACGAAGAGAAAATTCTTAGAAAAATTACTGTACTCATAACTATAAAGTGAGTGCAAGTGACACCTACAGAAAATTTTCTGAGTGAGACTGGGAAAAATTCACTATTTGTCAAATAAATTTTATCATGCAGTATAGGAATATTTGTCAAATAAATTTTATCATGCAGTATACCTTGCTAGCATGGTAATTTTTCCATTATCACTGAAATGCACTCAGATTATGAAACAGTACAGTAATTTTTCTAAGATTTTTCTCTCCGTGTACAATGCAAAGATAGTCTTATATTATAATCTTCAGCAGCTCCAACAGTATTTTCAAGTGTTAATCAATTAGTTGTGGTTGTGGAGCAGGACCTGCACTGAGTCAGGCATTCTTATCAGCGATGTAATCCCCTAACTTATAATATGGCTGCCTGTATAGTGTGCGTTTTATACAAGACTTTAATTTTGTCTTATTCGGTTGAAGAAAGTTGGGAGGTATTTTATTATAACATTTTAAACAGTACCCCATGAAAGATGAGTCTACTTTAGCCAATCTGAAACCTGGTTGTACTAATAGGTCTCTTTTACTAAAAATATGTAAATTTTTCCTTACAAACATGATGTTTTCGTAGATATATTGACAAGGTACAGTCATGATGTTAATATCCGTCAGTCACATTAAAAAAAAAAGTTGCAAAGGTTGAAGAAGCTGCTTAGCTTGCCAAAATAAGTTTCTCGCTACAGCTGTTGACAAATAAATAAAATTGAGGTGACTGTTTGTAATGTCAAAATAACAGTTTTTTTACTAAATGCATATGCATGTAGTAAAAAACCGGCGAAGCGCGAGTCGGATTCGCGCACGAATCCATTATCTATAAAAACGGCAAAAAAATATCATGTCTGTTGTATGGGAGCCCACTTAAATATTTATTTTATTCTGTTTTTTAGTATTTATTTTTGTTGTTAAATACATCATCTGTGAAAATTTCAACTGTCTAACTATCACGGTTCGTGAGATACAGCCTGGTGACAGACGGATGGACAGCGGAGCGGGAGTAATAGGGTTCCTTTTTACCCTTTGGGTACGGAACCCTAAAAAGTGTATACGGTATTTTTTAAAATTTATGTCTGTCTGTCTGTTCCGGCTAATCTCCGAAACGGCTGGACCGATTTTGACGGGAATTTTAATGGCAGATAGCTGATATTATAAGAAATAACTTAGGCTTACTTTTATTAGAAAAAAATAATTAGCATTATTGTTTTTCGACATCGCAACTTCCAAAATCAAGCTACGAATAATATTCCCTCACATTTGCCCACTTTTAACACGAAAAGGACTTGAAAAGCCAACAAAGAAAAGATAAGGGTAGTCAATAGAACATTCTATGGCAGCAGAGGTCACCGATAAGGTAACAAGAACCTAACAGACTTTTATCCGGATCTCGAACCGCGTCCGGTCATTTGTCACCGTGGTGTAAGGGAACTCCGGCTTTTCCTGGCGTGGTTTGGAGGATAATCCAGAAATAGGTGACGGGGATTCTTGCTAGACAGGTTTTATTTTTCATTTAGGAAATATTTTGTAGACGTAATCCATCCTCTCGCTCTTAGACATTTCAAACTAGATTCCGCCCGCGGCTTCGCGTGTATGGTATGTCAATATAAAGTAGCTAGTCCTTCTCCAGGGTTCAAAGTATCTCCAAACCATTATCAAAATCAGTCAAGTCGTTTCGAAGATTAGCCGGAAAGAACAGACAGGCGGACAGAAAGACGAACAATTTTTTTTAACGGTTTTTTTTTATAAGTACCTTATATATGTACTTACATAAATGCATTTAGTATATATATGTACTTACATAAATTTCTTTCGTTTTCTTTCTTTCTTTTAGTAAAAAGCTGTTATTTTGACATTAAAAACAAACATTTCAATTTTATTTACTTATACAACGTGTAACGTTAAATGCGCAAAACCTGAAAATAGCTTGATCAGAATAACGAGCAGAATTAATTGAACCACTTTTTAATGTAGGTCACATTTTTCAAAAAATCTTCATTAAAAACGCTGCCGTGTCTATTTATTAATAGGTCAAGCAAGCCAAGGTCAGCGCGGTGCAGCGGCCCGCTGACGACTCCTCCCTCGATAAAGCGTCGTCGCAGACGCAAGAAACGATCAGAATGGCCAGTAAAACTAAAACAGCACATAAAACCTTTACAATTTTTTTAATGACTTATTTTCTCTCTGAAATAGGACAATTGAATTAAAAATCAGTTGGGGTGTCTGAGGTTTTGCGCATTTAACGTTACACGTTGTATAGGGTGACTGGTAATTAGTGATCGATACTTAAACACATGATTCTACTCATCATTACAAACAACTTTTATTATCGGACCAAATCCGGAATCGCGAAAAAAAAATCTGCTGTTCCCTACATTTATGTTCGTACGAGTCGTCAAAATGTAGGGAACAGCTGATTTTTTTTTTCGCGATTTCGGATTTGGTCCGATAGTAAAAGTTATTTTTTAATGATGGGTAGAATCATGTGTTTCAGTATCGGTCACTAATTACCAGTCACCATTCACCATAGATAAGATTATCGATTACATGGGGTCTTGTTGTCTTGTCTTGTATGTCTTGTTTTTCTGTCGTCTTTAGCAGTCATCTCAGTAGTGACCCCTTCTTCTAGCCAAATCATATTTCACATAATCCATTCATACGTCATATCTTTGGTCTTTCTATTCCTTTATAGCCTTCCACCTCCATACATGTTGTGGGAAATCGCAGTAACTGTTCGAGACTGACTAAGGCCTAAACTATGCCAAAATATGTTTTTCAGTAGTCCTCTACAAATCAGTAATTTGCAAAACAATAGCGAATATTTGTCCTCACATTTTAAATACAAAAGAATCTAATGAGCTATAGTGACCAGTATTTCGGTGTCATTCAGAACTCCTTGAAATAAACCTAATGTAGGTATATAAATACTAATATATCATTCTGACGTAGAGCCGCAGAGCTCCGCACATTAGTCTCCGCGCTCCGAAGATGGATTCTCGCGGGGAGTGAACTTGTAGCGGCGTGTTACCGCTGGCTCACGCATAGTTTCACGCACATCCAACCGCTCTATTGCCGGGTAAGCCGACGGGTAGAGTTCAAGGGCCGTCTGTCGCGCGTCTACGCGTATTCCCCGGCGACCGGATATATTTCGCCCGGACTTGGCACCCGGCTTTACCGGTTCTTTGCACGAACACCCGAAGTGCACACGCGCGCGCGGTGCGAGGTGGTGGTGCACGTGTTTCTGTGACAAATAAACCTATTTATTATTTTCTTTCTAGGTGTAAACACGCCAGCGAAAGTTCAAACGTTCGTGGTTTAACGGCAGTTTTATTGCCACTAGACTGCAGCTAGACTATTGCTATTTTAATTTTATATTTTTACTTCGCGGAATTGTCCATTCAAAACGTTGTACACAATTTTCTCCGCCGTGTTATGGGCGCGCGTTATTGTGAATGCTAGGGCGCTTATGTTCAACGTTTCCGTCGGCAACGATAAGCTTATCTTATCTTGGAAGTTTGTGTGAAAATATTTCCAAGCATTTTTAAATATTTTTTCCGTGAACGAAAATAGAGCGGGAAAATAAAAATCTCTATTTGTATAAAAAGCAAAGAGGTAAACGTCCCTACTGTCGGCGCGTGACGGCTTCAAGTTCAAGGGCGGGATCTGCAGGAGTGCGGGATATCTTACGCTTGTCTACCCGATCCGATCCCGAGGGCTTGCTCGGGAAATATGAGGAGGACGCCCCGGGAGCCCGGGACTGTGAATGAAGTCATTTGGGTTCTGTTTGTAAACAACGTTCAGGATTGCTCTTTGATTGTTTGTGCTGATAAACTTTGAGTTGCGCTATTAGACGGCCTGAAGAAAATTTCGAAACAACTTTCGCTCGATGTAAAGGTTAATTGGATTTTAAATGTCATTTATCCAGTCTATTAGTCTTCTGTAATATTATTTTAAGGGGCGATTAATCTTATTGCTCTTACATTATCATCCTTGGCACTTGTCAGGTTGTCATAGATTGATTACGTCCCCAGATATACCCCAAGGCCTTTGACAAATCTTAATGATAAAAGTGCAACATGATAGCAAGCTCTGTGTAAACATACTTAAACAAGTGCGAGTTTTCTCCGTCCACGTGGGTAGCATGAATGGAATTATGTGGATGTCACACGTAGCATGCGTGACTGGCCGCCACGCGGTCTGAGTGTTGCCACTTACTTGCGATTACGTTGAATATAAAAACAACTTGTTACCATCGATTGGTTTTTGTTGTTGTTGATAGTGAATCAGCTGGTAGCTGAGCAAGTTCTGACTCAATTGTTTAATTGGTTGAGGTGGAGCTGTTAAATGATGAGCTACTGTATTTTGTGAGCTTTAAAAAACGGTTTATTTAAACGAAATGGATGAAATACCCGGGGACATACCGGGTCAAATACCGGGGGATAGTCTACCTGTCTTCCTCTGCCAACCCAAAAAAGACCTTGTCCTGAGTTTTGATCTGAGATGTAACAAGAACAACACTATCTAATGTCCTACAAGCTATAACAATACCTAATAGCAATATCTTTCTCTTTGCACCAGTAACCTTTACTGGTTTTCTATCTTGCTAAAGCCACGCTCGATACTTATCAATTTGTGAAGCCTTGTCCATGAACTGTTTCCAGTCTTGCTAGGTTAAGTATAAAGAATACTTACAAATAGAATTGTAAGCAAAGATGTAAAAGCAGTGAAACTGAAGCGTTCTCGAAAATTAAAAGCACATTAAGGTAGCCGGAACAGTTATGCGACCCAAGTTGTCCCGGTTTCACAAAAAAAATAATAAAAAAATATGCAAATATCACCTCATTTCTTTGGTAGAAAGTCCATGGTGAAAATACTTTACTTTGAAGTACATAGGAATTGTATCTTTTTTACCCTTAGGTACTGTTCTCGCAGTTTAGTGCCATTCAAATGATCGTAAAATCTATAAAAGGTGAAGTTCGCATTCGATTTATGGGCACAGTATGATATGTTGAGACAAGATGTAGTAAGACATATTTTTAAAGAACTTTGCGACTAAATGTTTCGAGAAATTGTATAAAAATGTCGTAAATCTGTCATAGTTTGGATGAAAACACCTTTTTGTCACAAATTAAGCCTCAGTGAAGCATCTTTTGTCAAAGTTTTAAATAATACCACCTTCAGTGAAGCTCCCGACATCACACCGGCTTTATAATCTTCTTTTGTGTTAAAAAGTGCCCGAGTTTTTGAAAACAATTCTTGTTTATAAAATTAAATCTCGCTTGGCGCTGTCTAAATCTTGCTGAGCTGCATAACATTTATCTTAAACAGACAGAACTTTGTTAAATTAAGTGTTTTGATCAAGGAAGAGAAGTAACACAAGTAAATACATCACTTCTAGCATCTCAGTTAATATACCAAAAGCTAAATAAACACATTAAAAGGTGGCAGGAGCCGCGAGACAGGCTAATTGCAGTTGATATGACTCGTAAAGTCAATTATGGCGCTCGTGAAAACGTCCAGAATTAAAATTTACGTTTACGGTTAAGAGCCCTATGTACACATAAACTCTTCTTTATATTATTTTTATGGGTTTATTCAATGCTTAATGTCAAATAGGTGAGACCACACGCAGGTAGAGGTTAAAAATAAACAGTCTAAAGGAGGAACGGGTTTTGTGTTTTTTTTTTCTGAAATGTAAGCACGAGGTGGATCTAAAGTTGTACCGATATGGACAGAATCGATACTGAAATGTAATTGTAAGTGCTATAGCATCACTACGTTAGCTGCAAATTAGATTTACCAAAAGTTTTAAAAGTAGGAACTTGTAAAATACAATTCCCAGCAAAAACCACGTCAGTAGCATTTTGTTTTAATTTGTTATCCTTAATGCAACACGGAAAAGGTTCTGCGTGGACAAAAGTGAAAATTTATAGCTTTCAACGTGCACAGAATTTTCCAATTATCCAGACTCCTGGCCGTCGGCTGCCGACATTATTGATTTTCACTTTTTATGCGACCGCTTGTCCGCAGACAGCTTTTATGGTTTGTTTTAAAAATACACCAGCTTATTAAAATAATGCTTCGTTCGTTAAATACAGCCACGATCACTCATTCTGATAGCTTTAAACAAAAACCCTCGACAAAGTATACAAAGTAGAGACAAGGTTTTTTTTTTTTTACTTTTTAACCAAACCTTTTTATGGATACAATTTTCATTACTGATTCTTTCTACCTCAACGAATGCATGAATATTAAAGCGTTTACTTAAGAAG
Source organism: Eremobia ochroleuca (assembly GCA_949629135.1). Lineage (NCBI taxonomy): Eukaryota > Metazoa > Arthropoda > Insecta > Lepidoptera > Noctuidae > Eremobia > Eremobia ochroleuca. The sequence goes on along the minus strand of OX451388.1, from coordinate 19,596,683 downwards.
TCACGGTTCGGAAATGTATTAACAAATATTAAATGTGTAGCGCAGCATTTTGTAAATTAAAACGCACCGGGCGGCCGTGAATACCGCCGTCAATGAATGTTAATTCTATTTAGCGCTGTGAATGGGGAAATAATATATTGTGGTTTCAGCGTAGTCCGAACGATTTGTATTTCCTAGTAGCGTGTAGAGGTTATCTGTGCCCGGTCAGATGCGTGGGCCACGTGTTTTTATTTACAACACTATCAAACATCGAGCCGGCATAACGCACGATCGGTACGAGCTCAATGAATCGAGGCCAGCCAACGCGAGAGTGACCTAAATTTTTATTCGCCACGCATAACACCAACGTGTCGTCACATGGCAACATTGGTCACTAATACCAACAGGGCCGCATACCCCACGCGAGACTTATTTTTCAAATTTAGAATGCAATCAGCCGACATGTTTTTAGGTTTGCGTACCCAAAGGGTAAAAAGGAACCCTATTACTCCCGCTCCGTTGTCCGTCCGTCCGTCTGTCACCAGGCTGTATCTCATGAACCGTGACAGTTAGACAGTTGAAATTTTCACAGATGATGTATTCCTGTTGCCGCTATAACAACAAATACTAAAAAACAGAATAACATAAATATTTAAGGGGGCTCCCATACAACAGACTTGATTTTTTTGCCGTTTTTATAGATAATAGTACGGCCGTCGTGCGCGAATCCAACTCGCGCTTGGCCGGTTTTTTTCTTTTTTAACCAAGCTTCGTTTACAACGGTCAGAGGTCACATGAAGAGCATCGTAATAATATTCTATTAAAAAATGGGCGAATCAGAAACCGGGACATGAGATAAGCCGTATCTAGAATATACACACAATCTAAATCGGCTATGTTGTGTAAACTTTACATCACGATAAGAGATAGGGGAGAACTATGATTCAGGCGACGTATTTGTTGACAAGAACGAAATATTCTCAGTATAATGGATATTTTTTTATCTTATCTCTAAGCAGGACTTACCAACTTACCTTATTTCAATGCTTTGGCTATTCCCTAATTGTTTTTGCTGATTCATTTTCTAGTTAGCCGCGGAAAGTAAACAGACGTTATATTTTAGAACGGAAATACCTTGAACAAAGCTTCGAAGCGTTTTCAAATATGATGGAGTGCGTACGTGACGAATGGCAGGAGAAGTATAGACGGAAATGCGTTGAATTGTTCAGATACGGATGAATATTATTCTAAAATATATCTGAGCCTGAATCATGGCAGGTTTGTGAAAACAAAAATGATTGTTGTTCAGCTTTAAAAATGTCTAAGAGAAATCTTATGTACTCCTACTTATTATCAAAAAGGAGAGAGAACAAGAAAAAAAGAGACTGAAAAAGGCTGAAAAAAAAAGAAAGGCTTTATTTTCAGTCTGACTATCCTAAGAATCTTTCAGCGTTTATGGGTCTTTTACAAAAGCCGACGCCCTATGGGTGATGTAAAATTTCAGATCTCTAGAGTATCAATGTTTTCTCCAAACACTTTGAAAGAGACATACAATACAAACACTTGAAATGACAACCTGACCTAAACTTAGACGTTCCTCAATCATAAGCCGTTCTTCATTCAATCTTGAACAATCTTAATCTTGAACAGTTAAGTTAAACTGTTTTTTTAGCTAAAACAATAGAACGCTGTGAAGGTCTTCAAAAAATACATTTTTATTGCGTATCAGGTACGCATTATTTGATTAATTTATAATGAACATAAATTCCCGCGACCTTCCTCAAGATTTTAACGAAGCATTTTATTGGCCGTAAATCAAGAAAAGCGTTGCTTCAAGAATTTAAGATACGTTTCGTTGAAAATGAAATATAAATGGGTACAATCGTAAATATAATTTTTTTTACAAAAAAAAAAAAACTACGAAGTGAAAAATAACTTTGATTTCGGAAGTCGGTGTTGTTGCTTCCGCATTTTCGTTTTTGACACCGACTTCCGAAATTAAAGTTATTTTACACTTTGTAGTGTTTTTTTGGAAGTCAGATGTTTTTCTTTTTTTTTTTTTCTTGTAATAAGTTTTTATTTTTCACTTTTTAGTTGACACTACCCCCAAAATTCAATTAACACTACTTGCTATGTAAATATAGAAAAAATCGTATTATTGAAACTAACTCAAAAACTACCAAAGCAAAGTTAATCTTTATATGGGACCACCCTGAGGCATACCTTATCCTTTAAAAACAATATATAGATACACAATTGCAGCCAAGCAGTGCCAAGCTAAGGTGCATTGAAGAATTGAAGACACTGACTAGAAGAATCATCAAAATTCGCCTAGAAATGCCGAAGATGCAGTACATTTATGCATATAGCTTCGTACATAACAATAAATACCTGATGTATTATGTACTAAAACCTTCCTGAAAGTATGTAGATCACGTTAACGAAAGAAACATCAAAATCGGTTCCTTATTTTTCGAGAAAATCGCGGACATACATACGTATATACATACGGGTCTAATACGGAACCCAGATTTTTTTTTGAAGTCGGTTGGAAGGCAAACGGAAAAAGTTAATTAAATAATTAGTTTTTTATAGAAAAGATGCATTGAATTTTAGATAACATGCGAAGAGTAGGTATACAAGTATTTAATTAATAAACGATGAGGTAATACGAATTACACAGTAATTATGAGCATTTATGGAAAACTTCCTTTTGCATTTCAAACGGAAAATAAAAAAAAAATCTTGATTGTGAGTTTCATTGCTGACATTGTCAATATGACCACCTTTAAAAATAATGATTTTGTAAAAGCTTTTTGACACAATTTACGCAAAAATGTCTAAACATTATTAAATAATTACAATCTTTATAATTTCTAAAAGAAAACACCTAAACTAATTACAATTAAGTAGGTACATTTTCTACTTAATTTATGTAAAAACACGGAAATACAAAAACATGGATATCTTTCGGTGTTTTCACCCTACATTTTTACGAGTTTCATGATGATGAAAATATGTCCAAAATTAAAACTATTTTGAACTATGGAAAAATTAAGAACCTAGTAGAACACGTGAATAATTAAATACCTAATCAAAAACATAATAAAATAAATAATCAAAAACATTTTTTCAAACTTCTTGGGTCTAATTTTTTTTAACTACCTTTACTAGAAAAACTTTATCACGAAAGAACATATCGAACGTTAATGAAATTAGTTATTTAATTCCATAACTGTAATTAGAAGTAACTGCTTAAATAACCATAACTTGTTGAGACTAATTAAAACTTAACAAAGGTACATACTGAGTGACTCAGTAACTAACTACCTACCTAAAATTAAATGTAAATTCTTTCTACCGAAGGAACAAAATGATACGAGCAAGACAAGAATGTAGATTATAATTTATTTATAAAGTTTTCCGTGTTGTGTGTGATCGGTGCACGTCTGTCCGTCTGTCCGTCATGCTGTGATCGACTCCAGCCGTCCACGCTGAGCACGGCGAAGCATCGCTCCACATTCATCGCTGCGTCTTGCTCGCGTGCCACCGGGTGTATTGACCTTTTAACTAAAGCGATTTAGCGCAATTGAACCGGTTCCATTTTCCCATCATAGATTTATTCATTACAAAACTAACAATAAAACAATACAGCAAACTTGAACCCACCTCAAAACTCTTCCGAGAGCGAAGCTCGACAGAAAAATCCAAGGCCTCGTCACAAAAATAAAAAAAATAAAAACACAACACACGCGACGCTGACGTAAAAATCCAAAATCAAATTTGCGCGGGAAACTGAGTTATTGTGATGTGTATCGGCCGATCGGCGATCGATAGCTGCAGCGGGAATCGATATGTTACGTAAAGCGCGTTGAGAGCCGGCGTCGTCGCACGTGACTGCTGCCCGTGTGACGGAACGAGCGGCAAGCGAGCCGCGCCCCCCGCGCTCCCTCGCCCGACTCCCGCCGCACACACACCTACATATATATACGTGTATCAGACGTTTGATAAACAAATTACAAATTTTAGATGTACGCCGAGATGAGCCGAGCTTTAATAGCTTGTTTTACAAGTCTTTTATAAAAAAAGTGTAGAAAAGTGGCGCTTATGGAATTCTCTAACATCGTTATTAAACTTGTAATGAAGTTTTATAAGAAAGTAAAAGTTTGGTAATAGTATTTTATGGCGAAAGATTATGCGGCTACCGAACAGATTGAATTGGATAATTTAGTTATCATCCGACTAAGTAATATGTTTACTTATGAATCATTTCGACCACGATAATGGTTCTACTCTACATTGAGTAATTCTTTTCCTCAATCTATAACTCACTTTTCGATAGATCCATCCTTGTCTAACATACGAGTTTTAAGCAGTTAGAACTGCTTACTTCCTTATGATATCTTCGGATATCCTACTAAGAAAGGTGTAACTTTAAGCTCACTAAGCTCGCTAGTGAAAACTCAGTGAACACTAAAATTATCGCACTATTGTAACGGTTGGATGCATTTTAAACTCACACATTATAAAATTGCGAAAATATGAACGTTAATATCAGTTACTGTTCGTTTAGCGCACTATAAACATCTTACAGTAGTTAAGTAAAGTAACATATTGTACCTACTACTATTTCCACTTTTCACTACATGCTGAAATTATTTTTGAAATATTTTATATCTACTGATCGAATATTTGAACCGGAATAAAAAAACTATCGAAAACAGAAGAAACGAATAAAAGCATGATACCTGTCTTACATAATATGTAGTTAAAATTGTTGAGGAACAATTTTTGTGATGCGAGAAGATCTATTTTATATAACAACTAGCGACCCGCCCCGGCTTCGCACGGGTGCAATGGAGAAACACTGATATTTTTAGAGCCATTATTTCTCGTAAAAAGTATAGGATAAAAAATGGTTATTGTGGGTTATCCCTAAGAGATAGACATATACCATCGCGGACTTTTTTGTAGACCTTTTTAAGGTGTACAATACTGTAGTACATTATTTTGATCTATCTCGACGGGTTCAGCCAGCGTTTACAATGTAAGCGCAAAAAAATGTGTTTATTTACGACATCACATTAGGAACCTCTAAAATTATCAGTGTTTCTCTACTATATTATGCATGTATTATACATATAAGCCTTCCTTTTGAATCACTCTATCTACTAAAAAAAACCGCATCAAAATCCGTTGCGTAGTTTTAAAGATCTAAGCATATATAGGGACAGACAGACAGGGAAGCGACTTTGTTTTATACTATGTAGTGATATATATTTGACGATTTTTTAATCGTCAAATATAAATCATATCTATTAAAGAAATATCTCTGTCAGAGTGACAGCCACGCCGTTTAAAAATCTTTTGATTTAATCAGCCTACCGAATTTTATCAACAACGCCTGCCTAATTTTCATTAAAATCGTAAATTCTGAACGAATTTGCGAAATCGTCGCGTCATGCTTCCGTGTCGTTGTACCTACGTCGTATGTTTAATGCTGCATTAGTAAGTATTTTAGTGATTAATGAAGGTACCTATGGGTACCTATGTATATTCGTATATTGATGTCGATTCTCGTTGCGGCCTCGATAATATTCCAGCGGCGTACTACGTACGGCGGGGTTGCGAATATTGGTGGGTCAAGGTGAAATTTTAATGTGTATTTTTAGGATTACCTTAGAATTAAAAAAAACAACTTGAAAGGAGAACAAATATTAAGTTGTTTAGTGAACAATCTAAATCTATGCCAAATTCTGCCTAGCTACGACAAAAGTTAAATTTCTTCAAAATAAACCCAAAATTGAATCCGTAATAACAAATTGTTACAACATTAACTAGAATTGGAGTAAAATTTATTGTGTACCAAAATTATATTTTACATTTATACGACAAATTTGTTTTCATAAGCGTCACAGTTAATGAGCAATTAGATCGCTACGGGTTCCGGCGTAGCGGCGGCGTAGCACATCGTAGAATCGTTTCACTCGAGTTTCGCCGCGGTGCTTATGCAAAAGAGGCCAATATTTCATCGCTCCTCCGTCTATTGCAGCCAGCATTATCATAACAATCGCTTACACTATGTACAAGTGTTTCTCATATAACAATATCGCCCACATTTACTTACTGCTACGCCGTAGCAATTCCATTAGATTAATTTTCTACAACCGATTGTGTCAACATCGAGTTGGAATCATATGATAAACGACGTAATCGATTCTTTATCGATTACTTGTGTAATGTAGATATTATCGATACATGCGAAGCGAGATACCGCAAAACGATCACCATCACTGACATCGCTTGCTCGGAAAAATCCTTTTTTGAAAAAAAAATCCTTCAAATGGCGTTCGGTAACGGCCAGTGTTTGTTTTTATTTCAAGGTTGCAAACAAATGTGGTTAAGAACTGGTGAAAACTCAACCTTATTTGTGTAAAATAGCATTACGTTTAATAGTAAAGTTGAGAACTTTCGACAGACGTAGACGTCGGTTATATCTATGTGGTCGGCAGAATTATTCAGCTGAATATGCAATTAAACGAGGGCAGTTTGAGCAGTGCAAGGAGAGCGAGCGAGACGGCGCACCCCCACTCGATATTATATTGAACAAGTTTATAACTACGTGTATTAGACGAACGAGTTCCTACAACGTTTTCTCATTTCCCGGGACGAAACTTTTCTAATATTATAGTTTCATTCATATTGTCGGTAGTTTCGCGGAGTTTTCTTTCGTGGAAAATGAAAGACTATTTCCATAACTATTATTTCGCTTTTATAGCTTTGTTAGTTTCTTTCGCTTCAAATACATTTGTTAAAGTTTTCTACTTTATTGCTCGGAAATAATGTTTGTTCTTCGGAAGTGTTAAGCTATAGATTTCTTGTAGGCTGGACGGAATATTGATCGATATTCTTATTAATTATATTCGTGATACGTTTCCTGTAGCTGTGTTATGGTTTTCAGGTAAAATATATATGTTATTTGTTCGTATTTGGCCCGTCTATCTAATTCAGAGCGGAATGCATAATGCAATGCACTTTTCTATTCATGATTAATATGTATTAGTACAGTTTCAAGGGTCTGTCTGAGATGCATATCAATGACTCGACGTTTGACAAAACAAAATATTAAGTGGGTACACAAAAGAAACCTGATTTTAATATAAAGGTACATTTATATACACAGGTACCTACCTAAAATGCATCTACAAGTGACTCCCGGTTTGTGAACAAAAAGGTTTGCAATGTTCGAATCGGCAGACGGTGATGACATTCCATAAAGTCTGTCGTTCTTTTTTTTAAATCTTTTTTTGTTTTTTTTGTTTTGATAATCCAACTAATGCGGTCACTGCATCACATATTGAGAGGTGCATTTAATGATGTACAGACACAAGACTTCGGATTTGGCTTAGATAGAGGGCTAGAAATAGTAATATAAAGAAACAATATCTGAAGAATAGCGACCCACACGTGCTTCTCCCGGTTTTTACGACTTGACAAAACATTGATTTCTTTATACTATAATATGTATATGTATCCTTAATATTAATGTAGTAAGACACATATGATTGACATGTAAAAGTGTTTGTACAAACCTACTTACAGAAAATAAATCATTTATCATTTATCATAAACCAATCAGAACAAATTCTCTAAGTGATGGTGAAAAACGCATCAAAATTGTTCCGGGATTTACGAGTAGAAGAAGAACGCAGTGACACAGACGGACACGAAAAGCAACTGTAGCTTATAATATCAATAAATAAGCTATTTTTATTCAAATAAAATGTTTAAAGCAGACCTTTCTTGTGTCTTTTACTCGGATATTATACGTTGAACTAATGATGATGATTCTAAATACTGAACTGAACATTATGAGATGGACAATCTGTCCATGTGAATTCTTACTATTAACAAATAACAAAGTAACAAACAAACTTGTTTTCAGCTCTAAGTATATTTAAGTTATAATGCAGATGATCCTTAGTTTTGTATATCAAACCTTGATACATTTTTATTCACTGCGTCTATTAGGTCATCCCACTTCCAGTGTCATATTTTTAATTTCCAATATTTATGTATTGCGCAATGGTATGCAATAGTTAATACATGTGTTGTCTTGTACAATCATGTTAGTTTAATTTGGTGTGTTGTATTGTCAAGACGTGCATTGATTTAAAATGGAAGATTTAAAAAAATCTATTAATGTAGTGGAGCAACGTATATTTCTAAAGTTTTGTGCTTTACTCAACTATTCTGGAGGAGTTGCGCACGACTTACTGGTAAAGTGTGTTGGTCGTAACGCCTTAAATAAAAGAACCGTACAGCGATGGCTTGAAATGTACAAACAAGGAAGAACCACAGCTGAAGATGAGCCGCGAGCAACTCGATCATTATCATCGACTAGATTAGAAGCAAGGGACAAAATCAAGGAAGCACTTCGTCAGTCACGTAGGGTCAGTGTCAGTGATCTCTCCACTCAACTTAACATTCCTCATTCCACTATACATAGAGTACTCACGGAGGATTTATGTCTGGTCAATAAAAGTGCAGTGTGGGTGCCCCACACTCTGAACACGGATCAGAAGGAGTTTCGTTATGAAACTGCGCGTAGCCATTTATCGTGGTATCGCCGTAAGAAAAATATACTTAATAGATTCACATGCCTTGATGAAACTTGGGTCAAATTTTATACTCCTCGTCAAAGACATCAGTCACGATGTTGGGTGGAACCGGGCACTTCAGCTGAACATTTACCACGTGCAGAGCTACATGAACGAAAAATACTACTAATAGTAGCTATGGATGTCAAAGGCATTGCTTTTTGGAGAACTTATGATGAAAATACAACTATGACTGGAGAGCGATATAAGTCATTTTTAGAAGAAAATATTCCTATTTGGGCAGACGAACAATGGTGTTCAAGATTTGCCAGCAGTCTGGGAGCGAGTGATTAATAGTGGTGGAGATTATTGATTAGTGTCACAAGGTTATATAGTATAGTAGTCAGTTTTTGTAAAATAATAATAATAAAAAAATATGACACTGGAAGTGGGATGACCTAATATTATCAGATAGAAAATAATGTAGAAATATTAACCCCTGTATTGGCAAAATCGCTCAGTTCTGCTTACGCCAATACTTCGATTACAACCACTAAATAAATTGCTGGTATCGGCTCTCTAGTTTAAAAAAGGCATTATTTATACTCATTACCGGGTTCTTGGTCCAACGTAAACTGGTTATACTTTTACTTTACTCTTGTAAGGATTAAGTTGTTTTCTTTTATGTTTTGTAAGTCCTTACAAGTCTTGCAACAAAAGATTCTTGTTTGATTTTGTTACAGAATTTAATTTCGTACATGTATTTGCGATTCAATCATTTTAACAAAGAATCAGCATTGCCATACAACGTGGCAATGCTGCCAGACTTTTGGGCACTTTTCCCGCTGACAGCGATGCGGACGAATTTTTAATACGAACGACGAATATGCTTCTATACCCTTGTTTTGTTTTATATCCAATACATATACATATTATTATTTTAAGTCTAATATATATTATGTATATTATAAAAATATTATTTTGTTTTAAAATAATAGTAGTGTAAATAAATAAAATCATTTTAATTTACTCTTATCTCAATAAAATAATAACTAAAGATTACTTTTTCATGATTAAAATATCACGATCATCAACACAATTAGACACAACCTTCATTACTTTTAATACTAAATCGATTCCGAATATCAATTTAATTACATAAAACACCAACATAATTACGTCAAAATCATTTATGAAGAGCAAACAGTGACGTAAGAAAACAACATGGCGTCGTAATGTAACGTAGACGAGGCAACGAAGATCGAATTGAATGTAAATGTTGATTTTTAATTATGTGGAGCTCTGCAATTTATGCACGGCCGTGTCTCAGTTTTCTATGTAAACAGACGAACAAGCTCAATTTGTGTTCGGAAATGTACAGCTAACGAACCAAACTCAAAGATCCAATATTTTACCAGAACTTACGTAATGTGATTGAAGTTTTGTGTTTTCTTGAGAGATTTTGAGATAGGATTTGTATGTGTGCAGAGTGGTGGTTAGGAAATAAAGTCACTTTTTTTTTGGAAGCAAACGGAAAGGGGTGATTATATAGGTGATGATCTAAAGTTTTTAAATCCTTTAAGGATAATGAAATAACCAAGAATTTTTTTCAGAACAATGTGAATTTTCAGAAATATATAATTTCCATAAAACGAAAGAACCGTGGTATAAAACGCAGTTATCTACCAAATATTATGTAAGTAGAAAGTGTCTCTTTAGAATCATCAGTATTACAGAGGCAAAACAGAAACACTAGATGCGGAAGGCAAAGGACAGGGTGTTGTGGCGCAGCACGTGAGAGGCATAGGTATGGCCAGCAGTGGATTGCGATAGGCTCAGTTGAGAACAGGGGAAAAAAACAAGGCAGAGAATAGAACAGAAAAAAAGGCATAAAACAGAAGACCTTCCTACTAAATATGTGTAGAAAGATGTCACCAATGAAGAAAATTACGGTCAAAATAAGAAAGACTCCGTATGCACCTCATTTAGAAACAAAAAGCCCATCCACCTAGATTTCTATTTAAACAAAAACTAACTAGACCAACAAGTACCTCGGTAATAACGACACCGCCAGCCAAAGTTTCATTAGAAAAAGTTCTTTTGTCGTCGACTTAAACTTAGTTCACAATAGTCGTAATTAAAAGTTGGCGGGAATGCGCTGGTGACAGCGGCAATCCGCCATAATCTCGCTGCCAGAGGGCGCGCAAAAAGGGCGCCAAACTCGCACAGATAAACAAGTTCCCGCGTTTTGTTGCATTCACTTTGATGTGGTCTAATGCAGCGGCTTGTTTTAATGGAGTTTGTTGAATGTTGATATGTTGGCATTGTCTTTTGGTGAGCTTCTCGGTTCTCGATGGCTCACTCTTAAGGCTTCGCGTCCTTTTTGTGTCATGCAGGCAACGGGTATTTATACGGGTTAGCTGTAATGGTACGTTTTGTTTTCTTGTCGAATGACAAGAAATAGTAGAACCTGAATACGTTCTACTATTTCAATTTCAAGTTTCCTATCACGACTTCATACCAAAAGCAAATTCTAATTACTACATAAACTAAACACGAGTACACATAAATTGCCGATACATATACATAAACGAAATATCACTTTACAAATTAATGACCATACGATACGGAAATTAAGCGCCGTACAGGCGGGCGTGGGGGGTTGTCTGCCTCCTCCCCCTGACGTAGAGGGGGTTAGAATAGCAATCTAGGGAGCCTGAATAGTCTGGGCGGTTGAATGAAATATCTAGCGTTGCGGACTGCCCATCAGGCCTACGAAAATGCATTAGGCTGGGTAGATGAGCCTTGCGTTTAACGCACGCCGAAATAGACCGTGCGGTGGGTAGTATTGATCGCCGAATACCAGTCGTTAGGAAGTATTATGTATATCCTGACATCTCTTTGTGATGTCTAGCCAGGAGTTCATGTCTTGCGTGGGTATTTTATGACGTTGAATGATTGATTAGTGTTTGTGCTCAATATTATTAATCTTATGAAGGTAGTAGCGAAAGTTATACACTACCTACTACATGATCATTTAAACACGAATTATTATAGGGAAGGTCATCTTTTCAAAAATGGACTATTGTTTTTTAACATAAGTATTTTAGAACCAGCTGCAGGCTTATTATTTTCCCCCTATGCAAACAAAATTTCGCAAAATATATGAAATTCTAACTTCGTAATAACTACGTCGTCCCAAGGGAATCGTAATTATAACGTTCTAACTAACATATCTCCTGCGAATCTAATAAGAATTCAAATGGATTCTAGAACAAATATTATTCCATTATTAGCGGACGACGACGTGATATATTATCAAGTTAAAATTAAATTAATTTCATCCCCTCTCCTTCTCTAGATTGACGCAGGGCTGCCAACTCCTGAAAAACGCGGCTCCTATATTTTATGCTGTTGATTATATTGTGAGGATTCGTACAAGAAAAAAAAAAGAGAACTATGACCAACAGTATATGAAGTCGGGCTGTGGAATGATGATTGTATCCGGTGGTTATATGATGGTAAAATCTGTATTTGATATGTAGGTATACCATTTGAGAGCTGCAATTAAATTAGATAAACATAATAAGACAAGAAACAAAGAACAAATTCCGTCGTTCCGTTTGATAAGAAGAAATTCCGTCTAGTATTTTAAATAGCAAGCCTCCAAACTCAAATTATTGTGGTTTTCCTAACACCCCTAATATTTTCATTATCCACTAAAATTCTACAAAAATCGCTATTTTCGGTAAAAATCTTTTAGTTTCTGTTTGCGACTTCGACCGCGTGTTTCTTGTTTTAACATAAAATACGTGTAGGTATATCTTATGGTAATCAGCAATACTGTAGGTTTCCATTTGTGGAAGAATTTTCTGAATCGGATCAGTAGTTCCCAAGATTACCCCCTACATACAAACGCACAAATGTTGCAGCCGCTTTATACTCGTAATATTAGTACAAGACTTATAGATATAGTCCAATAATATGAAATATTGTCGATCAATCCCAAAGTAATATCATTACGTTACTTATAAGGAAAACGAGCGTATACCTACGCATATGAAGGTTTGACCAAATCCTGTTTCCCGCGAACCATTGACAGTTGTTGGTATCAACCCTACTCGGCCGCAGCCGCTATCTCCCTGATATATTGAGGATGTTTAATTAAAATATCTTTAAGTGATTTACGACAGCATCGATAATGTTAGGTTCAAGGCTGATTTATCGAAGCCAAGATTTATATGTGTCCGAGGAGATAGTCATTATGATTCATTTGTTTATGGCACTTTGTTCAACAAAGTTTGTTTTTGGAGTTTCTTGCCCGTTCCTTTCCAGAGGTACCTAGTTGGTACGCCTTGGAATGGGCAACTAGCTTCATATTTCTGTCTGACCGGATTCAAAAGTGCCCGAAATTGGTTTCATTGAAAAACAAGCTTTGTGTTTGAAATCTTTGATGTTACGTCTTTATTGCACGTAATAACTGTAACAAGTACATAAGTATATTAAGATTGAAACATTTCAGATATGAGTGGAACCCCATGAATCTATATCAATATTCGAGATGCGAAAGTAACTCTTGAGTGTCTGTCTGTAACCTTTTCATGACTAAACCATTAAACCGATCGTTATATAATTTAACAGATAGGTTGCCTGACCTGAAGAAGGACATAGGCTACTTTCTCACTTTACTACTTTTTCTTTTTCATCCTGGATATTTGTATAAAAATGGTGAAATATAAAACGCACGCAGACGAAATCGCGAGCTACAGCTAGTAGGAAAAAAAACATATTCAAATCAAGTTTCACGAAAATTGGGTATCAAAATACTCATTCCTGTCATTTTTGACGTTTCGTTTAGAGGATCACGAAAGAAACTTTGCGTTAGCCACAATGTTCATGCAAAAGTGTACAGCATGCGGATTCTGTAAAAATCTCACAGTGAAAACTTGCGTGGAGTGAGCTGTCAGTGACATCTCACTGATGCCAGGAATTGACTAAGCAAACATTTACAATCATAATCGAGATTTTAATAATATTTTTTATGCTAATTCTATTCATAATTTTATATAATTTCAAAACTAGTATTTTAGTTGTGAAAACATTACTATTTTGTGGAGTTTTAAAATAAAATAGGAAAACAGAAACTTGGTCAGAATATCGATTTTTTTTTCTTTTTTTTTCCTAGACTAGTCCTTATATAAATACTAGTCTTTTTTTCCTAGATATAAACCCCACAAAATAGCAATGTTATGACAATTTAAATACTAGCTTCGAAATTATATGAAATGCTCAATAGAATTAGCATAACAAATATTATTAAAATCACGATTATGACTGTAAATGTATGCTTGGTCAATCCCCAGTATCAGGTGGGATGACACTGACAGCTCACTCCACGCTCACTTCACCTAAGTTTTCACGGTTAGATGGTTACAGAATCGCACTGTAGATGTCTGAGAAAAATTTTGTGGGTCATTCCCATATCTCTCTTGTAGATTGTAAACAGTTTGGAGTAAACTTGCTGCGTTTTGTTAACATCATTGTTTGCAGTTTTTCAGATTGTTATGCCACAGACTCAGCCACAGTCGGTCATGTTACTGTTGTTTGGTAATCTCTGGACTAATAAGTAAGCGAAGATTTTGTTTCAAGTCTGTACTTTGTTAAAGAGGGATATTTAAAGGAGAAGGCAGAAAAAATTAAAGTAGGTACCTACGTTTTCCAATATCTTACTAAAATACATTTTTGTTGTCAAAGTCACATTGGACGTTATTAATTATTGTTTTTAAAAGATTGTTATTCAATTATAAAACAGCACAGTGCTCTAAAACAAAAGTACTTCTCCCAAAATCAATTATTAAATTCTTAACTTCTAAATCAAAATGAAACGCCAAACAAAATCCGCTAACGATATTTTTCATATAATATCACAGACTCATCATTTTTATTAGCCGCTACCAACAATGGGTATTTATAAGTTTTATCGGGAAAATTCGATTCATTGCAGTACCGCCGTGCCCCGGGATACCAATTTCCAGAGAAAATTAAATTTTCCGTTCACCCGGAAAAAGTTAAGGCCTTGAACGGTGACTTGTAGGTACGTTTTTATGTTTCTGTTCTTCCGGTGTACTGGGTTTACAACTATCGTAATGTAATATAAAATGTTTTATTTCAAGATACGTTTCTTTTCACCGTTTTGTTTGAGCAACTTAGTAGAAATTGACAGGTTTGAGTCTTGAATTTCAGCTTTGAGGTATTGTCCTTGGTTTTTATTCTTAATGCCTCTTGTACACGTATCTGTTGAACACATTATATTGGTTATTGCTTTTTAACGACTACATTTTTTAACACACGGTCATTCGTTGAGTGAGAAGAGAGTTCATTTAAAGATGATTTAAAACCACTTAATTCTCATATTCATACGACTTACGTTCTTTACACCGACGTTTATACTTCAAAACTCTTAATTCAAAAATAATTTTACGATCGCAGACTCGTAGGCAAAGTTATGTCCTAAAATCCGCAGGATTACCAAAATAACCCACGACAATTTGATAACATAAATATTGAAAACGGCAGTAAAATGCACGATCGGATATTACGCTATACGAAAATAAAAGCCGGTAATAAAACAGATTTTGGAGCGTACCCGGGTAATCCACGATATATTAAAAGTCGTCTGTTAAGCCTCTTACGATACGCGTGCGTATGCTGGAGAATACAATAAATACCGTGTAACAAATTGTCTATGAGTTAGTAATAAGGATAAAGCTTGTGCACGGAAAACCATAGCGAAAATGATTGAACATCTCCTAAGTATATGGTTAAGAACTCAAGATAAATGATTGATTACGGTTATTTGTAATTGATAGGGATACCTATAGTTTGTACAAAGAAAACCATAGTGTAACCTGCAGGCTAATTGCGCAACACACTATCAGTAGCGATGGGTTTCATTTTGACAGTTCAACAACATTCATTGCGTTATTTACGTTGTTGAGCAGACACATTTTTGGAACATATGGAGCAATGGATTAGCAATATGTTTCAAAATGATTCAAATTGAGAGTAAGTAATAGTGTGTTACGCAATTAGGGTGCAGAAAACCTTCTCAATTGGATATTGTTCTTTTTAATTTTATGAACGTTCCTTTTTAAAACAAATAGAAATCATTTAAAAATTGCAATGGCTACCACCAAAAACATTATTAAACATTTTACTGAAACATTTTGAACAAAGTGTGAACTTTTCAACTTTTTATTTTTTACGTTGTTTACTCATTGTAACAGATGCTACTGTACAGACGCCAGCAAATCAAGCTATTACAATACAATCTATCAAACTTCTTCAATAGATTTTCAACTTTATCACTAAATCATAAGGTTCAAAGTTGACAGGGAAAATTTGACAGTTTCGGGTAGCTTGATGTGCTGCCCACCATCCGTGGACAAAGTTATTTCTGTCGTGGTAAATATTTAAATTAAACATAAGTTTTTTTCACGCAGACCAGAGATAACTTACTAACTTTCTGACTATCGACATGCGTCATGATTTATTCACACACATACATTATGTATATTTTATTATGTAGAACAAAGGAAGATTTAAGTATGTTATAATACGCGTTAATGATGTGTAGATGTATTTTTTATTAAAATTTTCAAAGTATTTTGTTTTTGTTTAAACACTGCTATAATAAATGTGTACATTTTCAGTCACTCAGTACGTACAGACGCCAGTACATCAAGCTGCCAATCAACTGCCAATCAACATCAGCATCAACTGTCAATTTATTAAAATAGATTTTCAACTTTATCGCCGAAGCATAAGGTTCAATGTTGATTGGGAGAATTTGACAGTTTCGGGTAGCTTGATGTGCTGGCGTCTGTACATATTTATGTTTAAAAAGAGTACTGTGATTTTTAATAGAACTTTGAAATTGATTTCTTGATCTGAATTTTTTTTTGCAAGCTCACGTTTTCAGTGGAGAGCATTTTGCTCATTTCACGTTCCTCTTTATTTTAATCTGTGTGTCCGCACCTACTTCCGGAAATGTGCGCACTTACTTCATGAAAAATATCTTTTGACAACCATGAGTTGCTGTCAGTGTTGTAGTTTGTCCGGAATCCAATTTATTTGAAGACTTCTGAACATTATCGATAATCGTTTTAAAGGGTAACGAAAATGTGTCAATCATGTCACAGAATTCGAACCACATGAACAAAATAGGCCTTGAAAGTAAATAAAAACACATTCCCTGATCACCATAATTTTCCCAATTCAAAGCTGAATAACGATAAAATTATTCCCTAAGCATTCACTCTGCGAATACAATTTTGATGGGACGAAATCGATTTGCATCAGAATACATTCCCACGTACGTGACACGAGGCACATCACTAGCGCAACGACATCGAATATGTCGTCCAATTTATGGTCCCACTTGTTGCTTGGATTCTTTCACGACAAATCGTACGTTGCGGGTTGAATGTCACACGTTGCACGAATGTCGTGTGAAGATCGCTTTTCAATTTTTTTTTTCTGCATTGTCGCATCATGAGACGAGGAAATCTTGCAAAGACGCGGAATTAAGATTTGTCAAATCTTTGTCCGCAATTTTAGGTTTTGTTATTATGCTGTTATGTTAAAATTCTCGCTCTAGCTAACATGGCTAAAACGTTGAAAACTAGGTGTACACCAGGATTATCAATTTTTGAAGGTGTTATCATGAATTAGGGATGTATATCTTCGAAAAGCAACACTGTAACATTGTTCAACATGGGCTCCACTTTGAAGCTACATTTTAAATTTCGACTGATATCTCTCTCGAGCCACGTACAAGGCACAATTCACTTCCAATGCCACACGGTTCATTTGGTGCGTCCTTTAACCGGCAGCCGCAGCCCTAATCGCCTCCCGAGGGTTGTCACCCGTGTCTTATTAGCAGCGGGCTCAAAAGTCACATCGATTCACTTGTTGCACACCTCTAGTGCTAACGTTTCACGGTGGCTTGCGTCCCGGGACGTGACAACCCGCGGGATTCCCGGGATCCCGGAGTAAGTGGTTGCGGGATTGTACTGTGGTAAGCACTATTTCAATACGGCTGTCGCGAAGTGCTGTTTTATTTGCAGCTTACTGTGTTTTGTTTGTTCGCAGCTGTTGTTTCAAGGTTAATTTTTCAACTACTGGGCAAAAGGATATCAGAAATAATCGTAGTTACCAGAAAACTCAGCTTTCAGCCAACATTTCCATCTTTATTGATATTATTTTGGTAGTCTACCAAAGAAACTATTTCATAAGAAAATATTCATTTAAATAATTGCTAAGAAACTTACGAAATGAACAGAAATTAGGTCTAGACACAAGCAAAATATTATTAAAAGCTCCTCCATTCCAATACACTCATAATATAATCAAAACGAATAACTATTCGCATTAAAATTCAAATCATTTTATGAATTTTGCTTAATTTATGCCTTTATCTGAGGAGAACGAGGCCATTATTAAATTAAATTAACGTAGAGACTGAAATTTCCATATTTCTCAAAGACTTGGCATATGTTGGAGTAATTTGATTTTATTTGCGAACGAAATTATTCGAACACGCAACGCTGTGAACGATCTCGGAAATAAATTAATTAAAACTGTTTTTTTTTCTTTTCGTGTTTGTTATTATTATTTAGCCATAATGGTGGTCTTTTGGTCCACATTACAAGTAATCTACTTGTAATGTGGACCAAAAGACCACAATTATGGCGTCTCTCTGCTTTTTAATCAGATTTGACAGAACTTCATAGCGTTGTTACACGAACTAAAGTTGTGCGGGAAAACTGGCCGAAAAGAAAATCACTGTGTGAAAAAGCACTATCAAAGAATTCAAAAAAAAAAAAATGCAAAGACAGGCCAAGAAACTACATCATTATAGTTGCAACAGAAAACAAAACTGACGTAGAATCTACGCACTGGTATTAAAAATAAAAGCCAAAAATAGCAGAAAAATGTACTAAAAATACTGTTATTTGGGAAATATAATGAGCAACGTTAAAATTATGGACGTGTGCCAATATTCTTTCAATATACGACAGCCGGCGCTGAAAGCGATGGCTTGGCCGTAGACAAGAGTCGCCATGAAGTGATAATTCTTTATTAATTATTTAAATTAGGAATGCAATGTTTCCTGACATATTTTGGATTTTCCTGTTTTCATTAATAAATTTTCTGGCCGGGAATATTCTTATGAGCATAGTGAAATAAATTAGGATAACTTAAGTAACAGCTGATCGACACTTCACGTGACCAGAGGGCTGGGTCGTTCTTTGGCCAAAGAATTAGCATTGCCATTCAACGTGGCAATGCTGCCAGTCTTCTGGGCACACTTAATTTAGTACCTAGTGTAAATAGTTAGTGAATACTTTATTGTATATTACATTCCTTTAATTTCATAAACAACCACAACACTTAAGTAACTGGGAGTACAGACATCAGCACCTCAAGCTACCCGACTCTTTCAGATTTTCCCAATCAACTTTGAACCTTATGCTTTAGCGATAAAGTTGAAAATCTATTAAAGAAATCTGACAGATTGTAGTAGCTTGATGTGCTGGCGTCTGTACACATATAACACACTGCAGCGTCTGTACACACGTATAAACATCCTAAAATGGTCCCACTGCTGGGACACAGGTATCTTCTCTATCAGAGGGAGTGGACCACCACGCGGCGGATACAGTGCGGGTTGCTGAATGTTACACATCTTCGATTTTTTGGTTCTAGGACATGCCGGCTTCCTCACGATGTTTTCCTTCACTGTTTTGAGAGCAGTAGTGTTGAGATAATTTACAAAAATAAAGCACCTCTCTTGGTTCGAACCCACGACCTACAACTAGTAAGTCGCGGCACTGCTCTGCTCTGCTTTGGGGAGTACTTAGTGATTACTAATGTGCCAAGTGTGTGTAAAGTGTCTGGGGTGGTAAGCCAATTAGGTAGGTATATTTTTGAGATAAACATTAGAAGACATTCAATGTCGAATTATACAAAGGGTTTTTAGCAAACGAAAAGGTAGGATAATGTTGGTTGTGATCCTGGTTAGCTGAATTCAAAACTTGATTCAACGAATAACGTAGTCATGTCTCGATATCCAATGTTGCCAACAAAACACAACTCACAAATTAATTGAAGAAAAAACCTTTCCATTCGGATAACATACAAAAATTGGGCGATTCAACGAAAGCAGATTGCGGGGCGAAAAACCTTTTCTTGAAAACGGCGCCATAAAAATGTAATAGCGTGTTCTATCGGATTTTTCCAATTCAAAGGCACTTTAAAAGATATCCAACGCTAGCCTTTGGCCGTGGCATCGTTTTGTTGGGCTAAAGGCCAGTAGTGTTGGTCCTTTTATTGAAATAAACTTTTCACTTTTCTTTTGTTACAACGGGACCGTTAACACTCATCATCTGCCTAGCCATTTCCCAACATAGTTGAGAACTGTATGCAGCTGTTTACCAGTATTTTACATGGAGCGACTGCCTTCACAACTCAGTAACTGTATAATACGATACACCTTGGTAAGTCTGCTTGTCAGACTTTCGGGCTTCTGACGACCGTAACGACTGTCAAAGATCTGCGAATGACAGCCCGGGCCAACACTTTTAACGTGCTTTCAGAGGCACAATATGTAAAGATGGTAACCCATCCACGGACCGACCGCGGCAAGCATAGCTTAACGTGATCGTTCAGCCTGTGCGGCTGATATTACTTAGCCACGAGCCCCTCCGAACACTATCAAACAAAATCTAAAATTAAGCTCAAATCTACTAGAAAATTAACAACTTAATACAAATCCTCAGTTTCACATTAGCTTCTAAAGATAGGTAAGTTTGAAAGGCTGTCTGCAGACGAAAGCATCAGCATATTGGCTCGTTAGTTAGACAGACGAGAATGCGCGCCATCCAGCCAGTAGCATAGCTAAAGCTTTTGTGATCGTTTCGTACGTGTTTCCGTGTGTGAGTGCAGACACAGGGTTACAATAGACTATTGTTGGCTGTTGTAGTTTTTTAGCTCCCGTAAGTTGGCAGCCTTGATTTAATTGACGGCGGAAAATTGGTAGATAGGAGCGGGAGTTTTTCTTAAGTTTCGAAACGGGAAATTAAAGCTTTACAAAATATGTGTCTAAAGCAAATCATAAATGAAGTAATTACTGAATATAATAAGTTTTGCAACAGTGTTACCACAGTGTAAACACACATAAAATAACAAGGCAATATGTTTTTGACGCAACTGACTAAATGACACAATATTTCATTTGGTCACAGGAAATCCAAGGTTTTCGTAAAAAAACCGACACAATTTCCTCAAAAACTCTCAACTGTGTTACGTTGTAAACAAAATGGAAAAAGTTTGTCATTGAAAAGAAAAACCAGCTCTTGTTTATGTACTGTGATTTGATGCTGTTAATAATAAATTATTTCAAGTAATACTTGCGTGTACCTACGTATAACACAACTGACGTAAAACCCCTGATGTAACGCAGTCGACGTCACATAAGAAGTTGACGTTTCATACATATTTACGAAATCATTTGTAAAGGTAGGTACTCGCTACCCCAGGGTTGTAATCAAAAGTAGCAATTTCGTAACAACTGCGGCCCTAATAAAATATTTAACAACTCTTTACAACATTGAAACAGCATGAAAAGTTACGAAATTTTCAAATACCTATCTGCCGGATATTACGCGCGTATACGCTAAATATTGTATAAGTGCGTAACACATTTCACGCCCGAATTACGAAGAGGAAACATTTATTTTACAAGTCTTTTAAATCCTCTTTTATACGCGAATTATTCATATTTTTTTGGGAATGATTACTGCGTTAATTATTCCATAAATTGTATTTTAATACCGCCCATATTCATATTATATTTTATTTGTATTCATATTTTCAACATTTAAAATAAAAACTCTATGTTACTGTACTTAACATAAAATTACGCATTCCGCAAAGCAATAGAATACCGAATATTGCATAAACGAGGTAATAGAATGCATTAATGAAAGTTTCAGGCAATAGTTTAGAGTAACTATCCAATAGGAGCGGGCGGTCCTACCCCAAGCCACCTCCCCGTCTTGCCGACACAATCCATAATAAAAAATATATTTCCTACCATTTTCAACGAAACTCCGAAATTCAGAAATTGTATTTTCAAAAATGTAACCTCACTTTTGGCGTTTTGGCGCGCAAACTGTTATTGTATTAAGAAAAAACAATAATAAAGTCTTGGCGTATTGATCGCCTTATGGCGCATGCGCTCAGTTAGGAAATTTGCAATTACAAAGTGCTCTGTGCAAATTTCGCCCGAGTTTATAATTCGAAGGCGGACTCTAGCGTCGATATTCGTGCTCGCGGACTCGCCGACGGAAAAAGAAGGAGATAGTTCGAAATAAATTTAAGTTGGGAACGGAATTTTTTCCATTCGGAATAATGTTTTAGTTAAAAATAAAAAGATGTTTGATTGACAAACAAGAAACTGGAGTTAAAACGTCGAAATTAATTTTAAATTTTCCTTTTTTATCTGTGGACATGAAAATACATTGCGTAATTTAGTTACTCTACAGTTTGGTGCAAAGAAAACCTAACCTAATTTTACGGGTTATTTAGCTTTTATTGTTTCAATTTAGTTTTCCAGACGTTTTATGTTTACAGCGCTCTTGGTCACGGGCAGATACGGCATTCGCAACTTTCCGTAACTATAAGTTTTATTGCGGACTTGAAATATCGGAAAGCGTGGATATAAACTTCGATTTGCGAACTTTATGCAATTAATAATTGTTTATGGCTTAAAAAATATAAGGTTTGCCAAAAGATAGTGAAGGTTTCGTTGCTTTTGCTTACGTTTGCATATTTGAATTTTCCAACGTAGGATTTCTCGTCCGTTGATTTTTACGACTGCCGTATAACCAGCTGCCGTTATACTAGGGGTTTTTCTTCCATTAAATGAAAAAGGTAGGTTATGCCTACCTAGATTTTTATTTTTGGTAAAATGATAAATAATTGTATGTTTGTCAGTAGGTTTGTACAAACACTTTTACAAGTTAATTATATTTTTTAAACTAGATGAGGTCGGCGTTTCCTATCTGATTACTCTGAGAAGAAAGGCCGATACAAACTCAGAGGTCACAGTCTCTTTTAAAGTCCAGACGTAATCTTGGTCGGATGGTCTCGTTAAACTTGGTATTTATTGTTTTTCTTTTTAGAATTAATTATGAATATACAGCGTGTAACGGAAGGGGTATCAACCCTGAAGGAGGTGAATGTGCTCATGAAACTCAACAACTTTCCCCAAAGAACATAGGTCGAAATATGAAAAAAAAATTTGGCCCTCCCTTACAAAACTGACTACCAGCTGATTGATTTACTATGGGAGGGCCAAATTTTTTTTTCATATTTCGACCTGTGTTCTTTGGGGAAAGTTGTTGAGATTCATGAGCACATTCACCACCTTCAAGGTTGATACCCCCCTTCCGTTACACGCTGTATATTATAGTAAATCGTACGTATGTGTTTATAACCTATTAATGTATTTCTGTCCTCACAACCAAAGCACCTGCCATCTAATCTCTTCACCCCCCTTGGTTGACTGGTAGAGAATGCCTAAGGCATTAAGTCCGCCTTTGTGCCTTTTGTGCGAAAAGTTTAAATAAATAAATTAAAAAATAAAGTTATTATAAATTGACTAGTTTACATAGATCGCTTCCAAACAACATAGAACAATACCAACAAGGCGCCTTTTCTGAAAAATCCAGACTAAAATTCCCAGCAGCATTTCCTAGACACCTTTTCCCGTTTGCAATACCAAACATTTTAGGGCCTACAGATGCACCGTCACCGCGCACCTCTACACCATTTAGGTATGTAGGGTTGTTAATAGTAAAACGTCGAACGCATCGAGACACTCGACCACCGTCCTTCCGCTTTGTCTGGCTTTTCAATCATAGCTGAATTATTTCGCAGATATTGGAATCGAATGTTAGAATGCATTTTACATTTGTAGTGTTGTGTGGAGAATAGACGGATAGCCTTTTGTTTATAATGAGAATATGTATGAATCAAAGCCTTCGTAGCGGCAGTCTATATATACTTTATAAGTTATAACACTATCCCCTTGGGAAAAAGGCGTGAATTATTGTTGAAAAAGTAGTTAATTAGAGAAGGAATATAATAGGGTTAAGTTTTGCAAAATGAAAAAGGCCACACGTAGTCCGTGTGTCTTCGGCTCAGCTTGTATATTATTAATTATTATTATTTATTATATTATTATTATTATTATATATATTGTATATTATTATTTATTATTAATTATTACTTTGATAGACTGCACTTGGAAACGATCCTAAATGGATTGGCAGCTCACCGTACCTATATTATATACTCCGGTAAATAGAGTTCCTAGCAGAGCAGAACCTAGTTGGAAAGCGCTCGGAAAATGCCCAATAATGAGCCTGAATTTTCCAATAGTCTTCTTAAGAAAACGCCCAGGTCGGGCGGGTATTGCCACAGACTACTTTAAAATTTAGAACTAAATGAAAATCTGGGCGAAGGAAATTCTTCTAGGAATTCTGTTGACTTTCCTAGAATTATTTTTGTTTTCAGGACTTTTTCTTTTGCCGATGGATATGTGAAAATATGCAGAAAATTGAAGTTGCTCGCGTAAACTTGGCAGTAAATATATAATTTAAATAGGTTTATAGATAGATAGATAGATAGCCATAACCATTACCAAACACACAACCAACCACACAACCATTTTCATTGCATTTAACTCTGTCTAATAATCATTATTCTAGTAAATGTTTACGGGAATAGTTATTTTGATAGTCTGAGACACCAACTGCAGTATCGAAAAAACCAAAGTATATTTGAACTTATTTCGACTGATACAACTCGCGCGGGAAAACATGCAGCTGCCGCAGATTTTCTATCCTTCTAAATGTTACGGAAGTAAATAAACAATGCATGACAATGGCGGACTATTTTTAGGTTATAAAGTGCAAGGTCACTACGATATCGTCATACTTTGTCTATCCGATATACATAGAACTTTATGGACAATGCTGAAAAATAACTTCTTGATCATAGATATTGTTCTTATTTTGATTTGATCACACTAAAATGAAATTAGCTGACAGGTAGGTATCACCATGCCATGGAATTAGTATGTACTATATACGCACAATGTTTCAAAAAAGTACTCTACTTGCCTACTACGTTTAATTTTTTACAGTTTTCCAGGGTCAATAGTACTTACTACGATTATTTTTATAAGTTTTTCAGGAGCAATGCATTCCTGGATTACCGATCTAAGACAAATTAAGTACCAAAAACACTATCCATGTCACCAAAATTGAATCTCGATCAAACAATAGCCACGCAGAAACATCTAAAACGTCTATGCACCAAACTATAGACCATAGACTATAACAACTCCTACACATAGCCTAGTCTAGCCTTTAGGAAGTGCAACGCGAGTGCAGGGGGAGAAGGGGGCGCAGGGGGGCACCAGTCTCGTTGCCATGGCAACGCCAAGATGGCGGCCGCGAAATTAGTCCGTCTGCAGCCTTTATGCGCCCGTCTTCATTATGTAGGATTTCAATTTATTTCCGAAATGAACGGTGGGATTAGATTTTGTGTATAGTAGTGTGAGTAGTTTTGTGGGACTTGGATTACCTATGAATGATTAGATGAGACAGGTTTTGGTAAAATTATCCGTTTCGGAAAACCTAGGTAGCCTAGTACGTACCTCTACTACCTACCTACTAACGTACGTACGTCAAAATACCATTCAGGCCTAAGTTGGTATTTCTTTTGCTTTGTCTATCGAGTTTGCGGAGCGTACTGTTAAAGAATGGAATTCCGGGCCTGTATGTCCGTGCCACTACAACTACGGGATATTCAAATCGAGTGTGAAAAGAATTCCGTTCCAATTTTTACGAAATTTCACCTCTAAAAGGTGTCAAACGCGGTGTTGAAGCTTGGATCTGAATGCACTCGTGGCCTAGACTTTAGTATTGTGTAAAAACCTATTGTTTCCTAGCTTTTTCCACAATTTCTATAGTAAAAGAACAGAGCAATATCAATAACTTTACTTGCAATTTTGTAAGCGGTCTGAGTTTTGTGACGAGTACTTGTGCACTTGTGAACAATCTTTAATTCGGTACACTCATGCTGAGTGTAGCATTAAGATTTCTTCAGTTCTTACTCTATGTTGTTAAGACATTAATGCTACTGTATGTTTTCAAGGAACTGCGAGCTTATTGAAGATGAATTACCGTAAACTAACAACACTACACAATAAAAAAAAATTCATGCAAATTTACGAGACGAAACGCGAATGTCCTGGAATCTACTGAATGGGAGTTATTTTCGGAGCTTTTACTAGATATTAAGTAAACTATATACCTACCTACCTATTTATTATTTGTTTTACCTATTGCGAGTTCGATTCCCAGATCGCGGCAAAAAAGAAAATGGGGCGTGTATTTTGAGAAAATTGCTAGGAAGTTTCAGGTAAGAATGGAATTATTATTGTAAATTGAATTTATTATTGTATATTTATAATATTCTTATAGTCACATAGCAGGTATGTATACGAGTACTACGTCTTTTTTACGACCCCAGTTGTTTTACAACCTAACAAAACATTAACAAAGCTTAAATGGTAAAACTTTTTACCTAATTAGATTTTCGATTAAAAAAAACGACGCCAAACATTTTGCTGAAAGTTTCAGTTGGAATCGCTCGCTTTGAGGAAGTTCGCGCGGGTGAAGACTGCAATCTTTTTGTTTGTCGCTGAACATCCTCTGTATCGACCTACCTGTACGCGTGTATCTATTATACAGTGTGTCTGGAGAGTCATGGATTACCTTTTACCTGCTGATGGGCCACATTGGTTTCTACCAATAAAAAAAAAATGACCTACCAATATTTTTTTTTTTCACCAGGGCCGGTTAAAGATAAGGTAAAATTTTTTTTGGTGAAAATTTTAAGTTTGAACCTAAATTTTAGGTATCTCAAAGATGATATCTGTAACTTTCTTGTATTCAATCGATAGTAGGATGATTCAAGATGAAAATAAAAAAACCTGTACTCGAAAAAGTTTTCATTCGTAGAAATGGCATGGAAAAAACTGATCAAAGGTAGAGATTTTCCAAAATTTCATTAAACGTCAAAAAACTCGGAAACCATAAGACTTTTAGTATGGTCATTTTTTTTTTATTGGTAGATACCAATGTGGCCCATCAGCAGGTAAAAGGTAATCCATGACTTTTCGGACACCCAGTATATATCTATTATGTATTATATATATATATCATCATCATCTGCCTAGCCTTATCCCAACTATGTTGGCGTCAGCTTCCAGTCTAACCGGATGCAGCTGAATACCAGTATTTTACATGGAGCGACTGCCTATTTGACCTCCACAACCCAGTTATTGGGTAAATAAGATACCACTTGGTAAGACTGGTTGTCAGACTTTCGGGATACTGATGACCTGTAACGACTGTCAAAGATCCACGAATGACAGCCGGGACCAACGGCTTAACGTGCTCTATTATTTGTCATTTCTTCCGAAACATTTTCCGTCCTCCTACTAATATAATACACATAAATATAAATAATGACTATTACCGATACACCCCCCCCCCCCCCCCCCCCTCCCCTTCGACTAACCACTCCCCCTCAAATGCCTGGTATTGTTTAGACAGCCATAGCGGACTAATAGACGACTTCAAATTGACGGGAACTGACATTAGGGCGACGTCAGACGACGGGACGCGACGTCAGGCTTATGATTAATGAGGGGTGACCATTACAGTGATATTGGCTTTTATATTGTTATACTACCTTTTGGCCGGAAATACACCCGCGCGGACGTATTGCTTTTTAGAAATACATGTATTTTATTGGGAATAGAAAATAGAAGTTTTATAAGTAAGTATGTGTTACATCCTTTAAAAAAAAAAAACAAGGTGCAAATTGAAACTAAAGCTTGAATATTATTTATTTGTATGTTGTATTATTTGTTTGTATGTTGTCCCAATGCTGGACAAAGACCTCCCTCTCTCCTTTCCAGCCCTCTCTGTCATGAGCTAGTGTGGACCAATCTTGCAGGCGTCAAGCTCCCCGCCATGTTCTCGCTTGATTACCAAAATATATTTTTAATTGATTTAGGGCTGATTTTTCAATGGACAGATAATTATCTATCCATTGAAAAATCAGAGGACAATTTTACTCCACGATAAAAATTATAATTTTTATTCGTGGAGTAAAATTGTCCTCTGACAGTTTTTGTATGATAGAACTGTCAAAAATTCAAAATAATTCTTCGGATAAAATTATATGGCATTGGAAAAATCAGCCTTTAGGGCTGACGTTTCAATCATCTGATAACTTTATTCGAGGAATAATTTTAAAATTTTGACAGTTCTTTCATAAGAAAAAACTGTCAAACGTCAATTTTATTCTTCGAATAAAAGCTATCTGGCGATGGAAAAATCAGCCCTTAATCAATCAAAGAACTCACTTCTTTGCCGTTGCAGTCCACCGCTGGACATAATCCTCTCCCAAGTTACAATACAATAACTCAGTTTTATTGATTTTGAAACTGCGGTTTGGTGCTCTATTTGCTATGACGTAGCAGCTACGTAACACCTACATGTGCATTCGCAGTGTGTAGTAAATTGAAACCTAAAAAATTGTAAATGATAAATGATTTATTTTCTGTAAGTAGGTTTGTACAAACACTTTTACATGTCAATCATATTTTTTAAAACTAGATGAGGTCGACGTTTCCTATCTGACTACTCTTAGAAGAAAGGCCGAAACAAACTCAGAGGTCACAGTCCCTTTTAAAGTCCAGACATAATCTTGGTCAGATCATGTGAAGACCATGTAGATTGGTATCTGAAATGTTCATGTAGTTTCAGGTATGTGTACCAGTATCAGGTATTACTAATATTAATTAGTAAAAGGAAATGAAAACGAAATGTCAGTGGCGCTGTACTCGCTGTACTCGCAACCGTCGCGCATGGATCATAAGATGTCTCACTATGCACGGAAGAAGCCGAAGGATTTGTAAAGATCGTAGTATGCGACGCTCTGCAATTAGGGTTCAGTTCCAAAATGGTACAAAGGAACCCTTATGGTGCGACTCACTCAGTCTGTCTGTCCGTCTGTCACAGCTGGATATCTCAAGAACTACTAATGCTATCAACTTGAAATTTGGAATAGTTTTAGATGATATTTGCCCAAGTATTTTGTAAATAAGAAAGCAATAAGAAAATATTTATTTTTTGCAACAGGGACTGAAAGGAGCGTCTTAAAAGTTCGAAGTGTGGCTACTAGGGCATGTGGGGTATCATATGAAAGAGTGCTGTTTGCACATTCTCAAACATTTTATCTTTTAATATTAGGCCGCATCATTTTCGACATTTGATAAAAAAAAAAATCCGTTCCCCCATCTGCGAAGTTTGCATAGAGAAGAATCTGAAATTATTATATGAGATAGAAGTTTATGTAAAGATTACGTGAAAAATATAACGATGGCTCTAAACAGAACACTTTTTGAAAATAAAATGAAAATATAGGTAACATTTATAATGGTACTGAACCCTCGGTGCGTGAGGCCGACTCGCTCTTGACCGGTTTGTCTATGTTTTTATGATGGGAAAAGCGTGACATTATGTACGGAATTTTAATACTAGATTTTGTTGATACGTTTCGATATACGGATAGGAATGTATTCAAAAGTTATGTACATAGGTGACAAAGAAGGATTATTTCTTCTACATTGGAGGCATGAAAGACAGAAAAAGTTTACTTTAGTGCCCACTGTCGAAGCACAGGTTATTAAAAAAAAAAAACATAATTGCAGACCTCTTCTGTATTTAATGGCGTCTTTTTTTAACTCTGAACGTATACGTAGATTGTATATAGGAATTACTGTTTATAACAGCTAGGAAACATGTGTAGGTATTATCTAATACCCTGTTTCCCGCCCCTATCATTCAATTGTATTATTAAACTTCTCTAAAATACTAAATATAAAAGCGTCTAACTTTAAATTCCTTTTCGCACTAGACTCAAACGGACGCCAAACAGAGAGATCTTAAAATAAAGATAAGTTCTGGATTCGTGAAGTTCTTTGCAGTTTCTTAAAGAGTGCATTAACTAATCAAACATAGTGGTGTTTGCTTTACAATGCACTTTAATGTAGAAACGAGTGACGTCAGGAACGGTTAGTACATTAAAGAATGAGTTGGCGTTGTTTTTTGTTACTGCAGTGACACTTAAGAATGCTATGTAATAAAATCATCATCGTCTACCTAACCGTTTCAAAAATATGTTGGGGTTGGCTTCCAGTCTAACCGGATGTAGCTGAAATCAGTATTTCATAGAGCGACTGCTTATCTGACCTCCGAAACCCAGTTACTGGGTAATACCCCTAAGTAAGACTGGTTGTCAGACTTTCGCGCTTCTGACTACCCGTGAGACAGTCAAATATTTACAAATGACAGTAACTATGTCATTTTCATTATTCACTATAACTATGTCATTTTCATTAAATAATGAAATTCATTCATCAAATAATTGTCATATTCATTAATTTTCAATAATAGACATAGTTATTGATTTTGAAGGCAAAGTTTCCAGTCATTCCAGGTATGAATGGTACATTTATGGTGATCGCATAATCACCAATTACTTCGCTAAGCGTGGTTATGCCTATTTCTGCGTAGCGTTTTTCGTAGCAGCGCAGCGGCGTAGCGGGTCTACGAAAAACCATCTCTAGTAGTACACGTGAGATGAACGTAAAAAAAACTTAGCCCGACCAACTACGCATACAAGTACTATTTCATATTAGCTTGTAAACTGATCATAGGCGCCCGTCCAATGGCCGATACAAAAGCGGTCCGGTCAAAAGCTCTACATATACCTTCACGGATAAAAGTCCTAACATTAACGCCAAAGCGTTCGTGTTTCACAGCATAAAGGTCAATGTCGTCCTGATCAAAACAGGGACAACGAAAGCTTACACCTCCAGTAAATAAATAAATAGTATCGCATGAAACAGTGTCACACAACAAAATAAACAAATAAAATCTGTGAATGACATCAAAGGACCTTGTTGAATAATCTTTCAATTAATTTACAATTCGTGGCCCACTCGATTCGCTGAATGAACAGGTGGTGGCCGCGGGCATGCGGAAAAATATCCTACAAAACCCATCGCTACAACACTATAAAATCTCCGAAGGCAAAATACGTTACACGTTGGACTTGAGCAGCAAAGTTGGGAGCCCATACAAAACAAGGAATGTATTCGAAACAGCAACAAAATTCTCGTGTTTTGTCCGTGTTAATCTCCCTGAATGGGGTTTGTTTACGAATGCTGAGTGGCCATGAACCGGCAGGGTTACACTTTATTCCTCTATATTCGGATATTTCGCTTCGAAAGCGAGAGTGGCCTGGTTTTTGTTTCATGTTTGATTTATTGTCGTTGTGAAAGCGTGGCGCGGTCATGCTGGCATTGACGGTTTGAGGGCTCGTGTCAATGATCGACCTTTTGTCGCATAGGGATGTTGTTTGTGGATTTTCGGAAGATTCCAAACGCTATGCCTTTACTGTTACAAAGTGAGTTTGCATTTAATGTTCGCTAGCTGCTGTATTTCTATGATGCTAACTTCTATTCAAATATTAAATCAGGCAATTTAAACCGATGATTTAAGCTGATCCAAAAGGTGTACACTACACTGGGGAGGTTTGTTATAAATGTATTTGGTATGTACAGACGCCAGCACATCAAGCTACTACAATCTGTCAATTTTATTTAATAGATTTTCAACCTTATTGCTGAAGTATTAGGTTCAAAGTTGATTGGGAAAATTTGACAGTTTCGGCACAGTAAATATACAGTAAAACATCTTCATACAAACGTGCCGCTCTCGGTTTGAATGTGTGCGTGCGCGCCGCGCGCCATGTCGGCACGCGATTTCACGCACACGCTAACATAATATATGGGGGAATAAGGTGGCGGCAGTGCGGGCTGTGCAGCGCGACTGTGAGCACGCGCGTACGCTACATGACCGCTTGCGTTCGTCTGCTGTCGCCGGCGGCGGCCACTTACTCGTAAATTACGAGTATCATGACTTCAAAAAGGGGAAAAAAATATTGTAGTGTTTTCGGGTGCCTCAATAATGATTTCGCAAACCCGGACTTATCATTCTTCATACTTCCTACTCAGCCAGAAATGTAAGTACCTACTTATACTTAAATATTATTAGAAAATGTGGTATTGTATTGTTTATTTCACAGTTTATTTGCTTTATTAATAGCGTAGCCGAGTCGCATTTTTCTGAATACTATGTTTAGAGCTAAAGTTTATTTTAAGAAGTCTAGTTTTACTATAAAACAGAGGATTGAGTACGAAACATCGTTTAGGTAAACGTATTTGTCGCGTAGGTATAGTTGTAATAAGGGCAATTTCACAATAATTAATATTGCAAATTAATTACTTTTGAAATTATTATTTTTTCTATTGTCTGATGTGTTGTTCAATCCAAATATGGTTCCGGTAGTCTGACGATCGACTTATTTAGTCGAACACTTGTGTGTACATCGACTTATTAAGTCGATGCGCGTATCGTCGTCTAAAATGTAAACAAATTTCGTCAAAAATAATTCTATCCCGTTTATACTTGAGCATAGTGTATCCCGTTTATACTTGAGCTTGTTCGAAAATATTAACTAAAAGTAAAAGTGACAACCCTGGGTATCAACGCAAGAGTAGGCTAATAACTCGGCGGGCGGCCTTAGATAACCTACTGTATATTTATTTACTGTGGTTTCGGGTAGCTTGATGTGCTGGCGTCTGTACCTAGCCGGGAACATTTTGTTCTTTGAACTTACCCTACAACTCGACGACGACGTCTAAGTGCCATTATTTTGTTTATATCGCGGAAAAATGTAATGGTTTCATTTACAGATATCCATAAATAAGAAGAAAAGGTATGAGTAATGTAAATCGTTAATCATGATAATGTTAATCATTAATTCATTAGTCACCAAAGTAAAGGAATACACATGAAATGAAAGAATAAGAAAAAAATATAAAAACATAATAAAAGGAAAGGTAAGAAAATTAGTTTATGCTACTCACGGGTACAGTACTCGAGCGCCCTCTGCCGCGTCCTCTCCGAGACTCGCTCTTCACCGTCTGCAAGGTCCCGTCCGGAGCCAAAATAAGCTATAACAACACAGACACACCACGGACTTAACATAAAGCAAAAATAAAGTAAGTAAAACAAAGGAGAAACGTTAACACAAAAAAAGGGAAAAATTAATAGACAAACATGCAATGGAGGTAAGGTTAGGTGGCGACAGATTAGTGATTTAGTATGAAAACCTTTGTAATGTTCGTTTTGAAGTTCTGATAGAAATAGTAAAATAGGTTTTTATTTGTAATTTATATAATTGAAGTCTTTTTGATCAAGATCTAACAGCGTGACTAAATACAATTAAATTTAAATTGTCAAAACAAAACCGAGTAAGCGCCATCTATCTTCGCATATCTGAAACAGCGTCGACGCAGAGCGAAGCGTTACTTGTGTTTGTATTAGTTCAGCTACTCTCCGCTAGATGGCGCGTTCTCAAGTAACGCAAAGCGTGAGTTTTGATAACTGAATATCAATAAAAACTTATCTTATTACTGTATTTTTTTAAAACCTACATTGTGTTTTTATCATTACGTCGTTATTATTATTTTTACATTTGCCTATTCGGGTTGTGTTTTGTCTACCTTTATGCGTAGGTAAGGCATAACTTAAATGTAACCTAAAAATAGTTAATATTCATAATTTGTTCTACTAGAATTATTTACAGTTAACACGTTGGGTTTTCTTGCTGAAGAATTACTTTCATCTAGCCCTAAAAGCCGCCTGCCTTACAACTCAACAGGAATCTAAAATTCTAATAACGGAAAAAATCCGCGGCAAGTCCTCTGTAAAATTATTGATGACACGCTCAACTGTCAAGCTAATGACAGCCGTCATTGTCAAACCTAACGAGCTTTTTCGTTTTCTAGCCACACACTAATTAAATAGGTTACTTCAACGGAGGCCACGAATAAATAAATAGTTTCTGTTACTGAGCACATGGCATCGCCTCACACCTGGCGTTTTAGTTCGTTACTCCTGTTTTTGTGTTAGACGCGAACGACATTTGTTCTATCGCCGTCTCTCTCTGATTGTCTATCTCTTTCTACTGCTATCTATTCTTATTCAAATCGCGGGATTTGTAATTATCCTTGTGAACAGGTCCGAGACTCGTTTTTCGTTCGCAAGAGAGATTTTAATAAGATGAATAAACATTAGGAAGGTCTTTATGGGAAACAGCTGCATTATTGCCTTTAGTAGGTTTGTCACGGGTTTGGTATTGTAGAATAGTATGTGACCGTTTTTATTCGTAATTCTAGTTATCATGGAACAGGTATTCTATAACTTTATCGAAATGTAAATCCTACTAATGTAATTTTTAATAATCATATTAAGTACATCATGAGGAGGCAAGGCATTTAACATCCTGAAAGTGATTTGTTTTAGAGAAACATCTGGAAAGCCATAATCCAGAAAAAAACATAACTATTCAAAGAATTCTCTACTAATTTACACTACACACCAAAAACGTAAAAACAGGCACTTCCTCCAATTTATGACTCGCAACATTGTGACATACTTTTAAAAATGTTAGGGGAATATTACAAACATGACTACCGTTATTTAAATATTAATTATCAGGAAGCATCATCGTCATACATTGAATTAATAAACCGGTTTGTAAATTAGAATTAGTACACCTTTGTACCACCATCTGTCTGTACTTATGTAATAATTATTAATGCTCCTAATTAATATTTTCATATTTTAGTAACACCTTTGAAAGCTTATTAATTATTGCGTGTGATTGGTCTTGTTTTTAAATATAGTGTTTCTTAATTTTATGTGGTTAAGCTCTGAGTTTCGATTAAATTATTCAGTTGATTACTTATGTATGAATATGTTTTTAAGTTCAAATTGTATCACATTATCACGTATAACTTTTTGAGTGTTTAAGTTTTCGGTATGATTTGCGTTATAACTTTCGTGGAGTTCAGGTAAGAAACCAATAAGTTTACTACCTATTAGATTCGTTAAACCTACTAACGTGTACCATTTTAATCCACCTACAAGTTACAAATCCTAAACGCCAGAATATGAATCGCACTGAAACTCGGTCCTTCGTTCCGCGACACGCATTCGCCTCACCTCGCGTGTATTCGTAAACAAATTACTTACTCTCGGGAGATCATACAGTAGTACCCGTAATTCGGCTCGTATTCTCGTATCGTGAGTGCGTGTTGCGTGGGTTTGTTGAGGCAGGTCGTGTCCGTCACGCGAAGCACTTGATTACCTCATTGACGAGTGCTGAGACATGTTGGTGTTTCGGACCATAATTTTGAAGGTATGTAACGCAGTTGTTGGTTGAGCGTGTTTTGTGGTCAAACAATTGGTCCTTTTGAGGAGGTTATAATATAATCTTTGAATTGGTTCGATTGTTTTGTAGAAAGACAGGCTATATTTTTAAGTATGAGGTTTTAGAGGCAGTAGTTAAGAAACCTTAACTACTACTTCTTAAGCTTTAAAAAATGTGTGCAGTTCACATGCGATAGAAGTGAAACCTTCAAAATGTTATTAGGTTTCTGCTTGAAGGCGGCCAGAGCAGTACCGATAATCTACGAAGACTTACGAATATTCCCGAACGTATGAAGATGGGAGAGGGTACGGATAGCGTACAAAGAGGAGATCACAAATATAAGAAACAGTGTATAAAACCTTCTATCTCATTCTCTCGCACGTTAAATCCTATAGATGTATGTGTTTATCTCTTTTTATTGTCGCTTTTTCGTTTCATTGAGCTTCAAATCACAACGATGCTAAAGAAGTTTTCACTTCAAAACAGAAAAACTGTAAAAAGCTTTAGATTTTTACTATTTTTCTGATTTTGTTACGATATTGACAATAGCAGGAAAACCGATACTGAAGTTGTCATGAATGACATGAGTTAAGATTATGAACGCGTGAACTTACTAAGGATGGTAATGTATAGTATTTAAGCCTTGCATTTCATAACAGTTGTTGCATTGCAGAATCATGGGTCGAGCGAATTTTAAAACGAAACCTTTAAGGTTCAAAGTAGAATAGCTCACGTGCCATCGTAAAATGGAATTGGAAATAAGTGCTTCGGTAAAAAAGTTACCATTGTTCAAAGTGTATAGATGTTTTTGAAAATAACTTATTCCACTAGTCGTGCAGACGACTGTAATAGTCTAACTTAAAATGTTATGTTCCACGAAATCGTTTCTTTCTATCGCCTATAATTCATTTTAAGTGAGACAGTTGCCATAAAAGTAAAGTAACGTGTAACCTAATTATATTTAATGTTAAATATAATTCATCAAGACAACCGTCCATTGAAATTGTACCGCCATGATGGATTGAAATGGCAGTTATTTAAAATCGGTTAAAAAGGCAGGTGCAACGCATCGCCGAAGATAATAAAGGCAGAAGATAATCTCGAACGTTAATCTGTACAGTAAAAATAACGAGGTTAATTGGAATATGTTTTGTTTCATTTTGGTATGTCCGTTTTTGCGGACCGTTAGTAAATTACAATGGGTCCGTGTTTAGTGCCGCTACTCAACGACAGATGGCATGCAAACTAATTTGCGGAACTGCGCTCCAATAAATTTTGTTTCAGACATTTATTTAAAGATTTTATGGTCTATTATGTAGTATTATTGTAAACAATAAACGTAAGGAATACGGTAGATAATACTTCTTATATTGTGTAAATTCAACAAAATCGTGTGTTATAAGAATATATGGCAGATCCTAAAACGCTTTGAACTAAAATGAAAACTCGAATATTCAAGGTAATATAAAGGAAGTCGACGGCAAATGAGCCTAAGTGAATTTCAAATTGGCGATATTCGTCCCAAAGTGGCGATTCAACGTGTCTGTTGCGATTCAGCGGTTTTATTTGAATGAGAATGCGATTCGTGCGACAATATCGAGTGCGTACAGTTGGCAGCCGCTGCCTTGCTGGCAAATAGTTTCAGAATACAGATTGCTTTTTGTATTGGCTTTTAAGGTTTTATATTGGAAAATGATTACTTTAGTTAAGGTATTGGACGATATTTGGGATTAAATGATGCGCGAAACACGAATTTGTTGGGTCTTTTGGATCAATCGTTTGATACCTATTTTTAGTTTTGGATGTATCATTTTGTTAACTATAAGGCAAATGTTGGGCTTGAGCTTTTGTATTTTAGTATTGTAAATATGTAGTAATGAGTGAGATGAGCTGGACCCCTTCAACAAGAACTAGTCCTTAGCAGCTTTGAACAGAGAGAAGTGGAAAGAGAGCAGGAAGGGCAGTGGGTCATCACAGGCTAATAATACTTAATACACAATGACTCCCACTCAAATAGTATAGATTCAGTTACCATACAGTCTACTGCGGAAAACCAAGCAGCATCTAAAGCTACGCCCACATTTAACCCTACTGATGGACTCTTGACTTGGCCGGTGCCATCATACCCGGCTAGGCCGAGGAAACAAATGAATAAAAAAAAAATTAAAAAAAATTGTATTAGCGATTATTATTTTCCTAGCGATTATTATTTTCACTGTATATCTTATCGATAATCTGTGAACAGCTTTGTGGGCTGCAATATCGTCTACATGTTTTGTGTATTTCTTATTTCTATGTTTTATATTGTGGCTGTTTGTTGTTCCTCTTGAATAAAAATAAAAATAAAAAAATAAAAATAAAACAGTAATAATAAATAGTGACATAAAAATTATCACGCAGTTTGACTCGGCACTCCAAGAATATAACTTGCTTTTAGCAGGGTACAAAACGCAGCATTCTATCCACGATATAGCCTTTTCTTTCAAAACTTCAACAACTTGAATTACAAACACAAATCACAAAGTTTATTAGCATTAAACTCTAAAACTATTATCTTCAGACTGGCAACTTTAGCTTTTCCCTTCAGCGTATTCTTTCGAGAATGTTCTCGAACAATAGAAGAAGTTTATCTCGCAAACAATTACATTGTATAAGAAAGTTCACCTATAAATTATTGTGTGAATGTCGGGATGTCTTCGGACTAATTTTACACCCGAGTACGTTTAATCAACTTGAATATGAAAACTAGAAGTATGCTAGAAATGTAGGGTCGTTGCTGGTGCCTTAAAAGATAATCTATTATGACTTGTACGGCGATATTTTTTGTAAAGAGATATAGTAGATAGATATAATGACATTTTGTCTAAGGATTTTTTACAAAGGCAAAATGTAGATGGCGTATACATTATTAAAAGTGGAATTGTGTTACTACACCATACGAAAGCCCGCATACATAGGTACCTATCTTTGTAAGACAACGTATAAACGTTGACTAGTAGAGAATCCCTTGTGCCATTAAGCCAGCCAGCGTACCACTAATGTACAGACGCCAGCAAATCAAGCTACTACAATCTGTCAAATTTCTTTAATAGATTTTCATCTTAATCGCTAAAGCATATGGTTCAAAGTTGACTGGGAAAATTTGACAGTTTCGGGTAGCTTGATGTGCTGGCGTTTAAATAAATATAAGCTTATATCTAACGGAGCAATCCCCCATTAAAATATACTTTATGATAGTCTTGAATAAAAAAAAACGATTATTATCTGCCTAACATTTTCCCGACTATATTGGGGTCGGCTTCCCGTCTAACCGGATGCAGTAATATTTTACATGGAGCGACTGTCTGACTTGAAAAAACAAATGACATTCTAAATCCGCATCTAAAATTGGGCATCGGGTCTATGCACTCATTACGTAGGTATGTACATACTTTACTCACTATTTCGAAAACTCACTTTTTCTCTTCTATATTTTCATCGCAGATAGCACTCAATCTCTAAATGAGAGCTAACAGGTTTTGGTCACTTATACCTGGGGTCGCCAGTAGCCTGCTCGCTACAGGCGTCGACTAGGGTTGGCTGGGGTCGGATAGGGTCGCAAATTGGTCAGAAACACCCTCCCCCGATGTTTAAACAGATATCTGCACATCAATGAGCGTTAGCCACTAAATGTATTAAGAGATTATTGTGCCGTCGTACGGCTAAAAGAGCGTGAGTGTGTATTAGGCTTAAAAGGATTAGGAAAATGTACTGAACAATGCTTTTAGGTTTTCTAGTTTGATTAATAGGTACTTTCTACTTGTGTAGTAGTTTCTTATGTGTTGTAAATTGCACTGAAAGGTTTGTAAGTCCAAGTACAATCTTGCGCCCCATTCATAGGGCCCAAAACATATGGTTTTTAATTTCTAAGTTGTATAGTCGCCAAACTAGTATGGAACTGACAACTAATTATTGAAAACTGTACCTAGGAGTCCCCTTTTGCTGTGTTTTTGAATTTCAGAATTTTAGACGAAAAATATTTTCTTAATAAATGATCCCAAAAAAAAAACACTTATTTAGGTACAGACGCCAGCACATCAAGCTACCCGAAACTGTCAAACTTTTCCAATCAACTTGGAACCTTATACTTTAACAATAAAGTTGAAAATCAATTAAAGAAATTAGTAGCTTGATGTGCTGGCGTCTGTACAATATAAACTCGCGTTTCAAATAATGTCAAAAGCAAGGAAGGGCTTGTATGCGATTTTTCATTGCTCAACTCTTTTCTGAAGATGAATATTCACATTTAAACCATGATGCTGTTTTCGAACGGCCGTGGTAAGTCTACAAAGGCAGCAGTCCGACAATTCAATCTGGCTCCAATCAAATTGACTCGACTGCCGCGACACGACACCGCGTCGTAAGCATCTTCACACACATACACACGCTGAAAGTGGAGCGACATGGTAGACAAGTGACGTTGGACTTGATTTTTTTGTCCTTCGGTACAGTTTTATGAGGTTTTAGGAACACAGTTAGTGTAAAAGACCTTTAGAAATCTGACTAGGTAGAAGTTTGATCTCTGCTGTCTACATTAGGTAGGTATCCCGTATCTAAAGAGGTGATAGATATACATATGTATTTGCGTGTATCTTACAGTATTCAAACACCACAGACTTACAGAAGCTTTTTTTTTTAAAAATACCGTTACACGGCAGACGCTAATAAAAATAACAGTCTTCCTGAGTACGAATTAAGTCGGACACAAAAAGACTTCTAAGTTCACATGCAACGAGCCAGACGACTCCCAAATTCGATCGATGCGACCAAATCACTTTAATATTTAACACTTTGGGCGGAGCAACGTTACAATACGTAAAATTTGATAAACGCTATTTGACACAACGTTTAATCACGTCAGCAAAACATATGTCTTTCTTTAAAGAACGTGTATTAACGGCTGCGGCTTATACTGATTCCTTGAAGTTACGTCATCGCGCCGAATCAGTTTAAATTTTCGGACTACTAGCGCCACTCCACGTTAGTTTTTTTTGTACATTTTATAAGGCTACTCACACACTTTTATTCTAGTTACGCATACATTCGCAACGTCATTTATTTTGTATGAGAAATTAGTGCGCCGCACAACAAACATTTGAATAACCAGATCCTCCGCTCAAAGCGTTAAGTTGGTCGCGCCTCCTTCGCGACGGGCTTAAAATGTTAGTAAACATCGTCTATGATTGCAATATTTGTAAATACGTGCGCACTATGTATCTATAAACTTTATTAATTTATCTGTCATTGCTAAATATTTGATAGTTTGTACAGACGCCAGCACATCAAGCTACTACAATCTGTCAAATTTATTTAATAGATTTTCAACTTTACCGCTTAAGCTTAAGGTTCAAACTTCATTGGAAAAAATTGACAGTTTCGGGTTCGTTATTTAGGTATTTGGTAATGAATGTATACAAAATATTTTAAAACATTTTCAAAGAGTAACAACGGAATTTCTTGCCCATTCTTCTCCTTAAGAAACTACCTTTTGGAAGGGGCAACTAGAATCAATTCTAATTCCTTGTAAATTTTTACGTTCAAAAGCGCGTTTTATGGGCCTACTTGACTTGAAATAAAAGATTTGACTTTGTACGCTCAGTGTGCGCGCCTCCTAAAGCTCCACACAACACGATTGGCTATTGTTTAATGTCGCCGAGGACGCGGCCGGGTTTTTTTATCCTGTCGACGACGGAAGCTCAATTCAGTGCAATCACGGCGCGGTGACGCGAGACGCGATATCGTTGCGCTCGTGTAGACGGTGGCGCTGCTGGTGGCGAGTAGCTGAACTAAAAAAACTAATTCGATGATTTTTTTTTATTGTATATTGTATGTAATATGTTTTGTTTACAAGTTTTCGTGCTATATTATGAATTATGTGTTACTATTAAACAAATATTAGAATTCAATTCAACTGATTAATTATTGTCCTATTTGTTTTTATGCACTTCTTTATTCTTATCTGACTGGGGTAATTTATAGAGCGTGTGAAGCAAACCACGAAAATTCCCGTCCTATATCGGGCGAGTGAATCTGTGCATAGCGTGGAGTTTAATTTAACAAATTGAACCGCCATCCGGCGGCCAAGTGGCGGATATGTCATGATGCCGCTCTCATGACGCACGTCAACAGCAAACGTGTCGAAACACAAAAAATAACCAGAGATCTATTTGTATAATTTTTATCTTAAATTTTTTATCGTCATAAGTTGTAACGAGGAATAAAATGAGGTAGACCTACTTCGCTTTGTAAATCGACGAGCTCTTTCAAAATTCACGCAAGACTTTATTTATGAATTTCGTAGAGGCCAGTAGAATATGTTTATGTATTGTTTTATTTGTACCAATGTGATGTAATGTGTTTATGGCAATAAAGAAATTGATTGACTTCAATGAGAAGCTTTCCTTAAGTAAGACAAGAAATTCTCTTTCATTTTGCAAAACAGAATTTGTATTTATCAATTAAATAATAAATCCCGGCATTATTTTGCAAAAAACATCACAAGACGAACACAAAGAACGCGGGAACACATTGGAATGATTTAAATTTGGAATTGGTGTAAAGCTCGCATTGATTGGCGGGTGAGTCAGTATGATGCATTGTCCCATGCTTATACTGACTCACGGCTCACAATGTAATACTTTTGCCTCAGCGTTTGAACAATAAAATTATCGACATTATGCTAATTTATGAGAACAAAAACTAAACGGCAAAATTAAAAGGTTATTGTGATACCTACTACGTGATAGTAGATACTAAATATTAGTCTGGTTCGGTGCAAATATAACTACGAAGTTCTCTTTATACAACAAAAGATTTTTTTGAAGTTTACAGGAATATCAATATCAACAGAGGTCGTCAATGTCGCACCGCATAACGCCATCTACAGCTGATTTTAAACTTCTCTTAGATCCAGTCATTGCTGAGATTAACTGTGTACGGGTAACGTAAGCTTGGCCTAGTTGGATAGAATAAATACGAGTAGGTTTAGAAGTGCCACGTTTGACATGTAAGTGGGACCAAATAACGAAATGGGATCAGATAAAATAAAACATGAATTCAAACGTGGAACACAACGCAACCAGCCAACCACGCCCAGCAGCACAAAAAGAGGTTAAAAATAAAAATAATCTCACACAGTTTTCTCTTTCAATGAAAATCCTTTTTTCACGTAATACTAAAATGGTATGTTTGTAAACAAACCATATCTGTTTCTGTGAAGTTCAAGGCCTCAGGTCCGACCTCGGCCAGGGGTATACCCGGGTACTTTGTGACCGTTTACACCCGGGACGAGGGTCCAAGGGTTTTCCTTGTACGACCTCTTTATTTTACGATAGGACTGGCTTTAAATATATTGTCTATGGTTGTTGTTGTTTTCGTATTGGGAATATCGTTTGTAAACGTTATAATACCTGCTTTGCGCAAAAGAGAGGTGATTGAAGAGTATGTCTATCCGTTTGTTTGTGGAATCGTGGCTCTGAAACGAGATAATCGATTTGTTAGTGTGGCTTTTTGTTTGACAGCTGGCTTAACTCCATGTATAGAAAGAAGTATTCATTTATTTATTATCTTATTTTTGTAAATTACATTACTATAAATAATGATAACAAGGTTTGTACGAACGGGTGCACTGATGTTTGTGTCTTGGAGTGAAAATAAATAAATAATTATAAAAAAAAAACACTGGTATTACTTCAGACTTTGTAAGAGTTCGGTTTACGGGGTTTTTATTTTTTCTAGTTCAGGGATATTGTAAAGGAGGTTGAGTTACCTACAATCAAGAGTAGGAAGTAAGCAGCTTTTGTGTAAAACAACTTTTTATTTAAATACCTTTCATAAGTCGTTTTCCGGTTTCGCGGTCACGCGTTTGAAAACTCTTGAAACGTGAGCTTGAGCAATACTTAAAAGAGTTACTTAACAACGCTGATTTTAAAAAAGAGGAAATGTTGATATTTTGGACGGTTTAGTTTATATTTTTTTATTGAAATTAATTGCGTAAGTCTTAGAAACCATTGCGAAATTCCTATTCATACGGAAAATTATGTATTTTGATAAAAATATTTGGTACGTCGCACCAAATTGAAAAGGATGACAGGAAGAAAATGCTTTGTAAACTTTGTGGTTGTGTACCATCATTCTCTGGCCCTTATTCTATTTTTTTTTTGGGGCAGAATAGCTTTTTCTTCCATACTTCTCTATTAGTCGTTATCTCAGCAGTGACATTTTTAGCCACATCATTGTTCATACAGTCCATCCATCATTTCTTTGTTCTTCCCCTAACTCTTATAGCCTATCACTAGTGAAAATAAAAGTTTAAAGTAATGAGCTTTGATTTTAATTAGCAAAAAGTAGGCTTTCTTTATTATATACTAGTTTCACCCAGTGGTTTCACCCACATAAGTCTCGATCCCGTAGGAATATCGGGATAAAAATTATTCTATGTGTTAATCCTGTAATAGTCCACACGCACGTACATTTGCAGGTACAATGTATGGGAGAACATGATTTTCAACTAAATTGTTAAATTTGTTCTTGGGATAAATTCATTCCAACTACGGAACCCTTCATTGTACGTGGTCCTACACGCACCTGGCCGGTTTTTTCCTTAGTATAAATCAGTTTTACCTTTTCACGAGTACCTAGTATATGAGTTCGATAAATATGACTTTTGTTTGATCAAGAAATATTCCTCAGTTCGACAGATAACATTACGCCGGTAATTTACAAAAAGTTAGGCAAAGGTGTACCTATTGTGTGTATAGAGATGTACACCGACATCTTATCAATCATGTTCAAGTCCCAGGCCAGCCTATGACCATCAACTGGGCACAAATCCAGACTCCAGACTGCTAAGGAGAAATTCCAGACAGAAAAACCCAATAACACTTCTCGACCCGGGAATCGAACTCAGGACCTCACGCTCAGCAGTAGCGCTTGCAACCGCTAGACCAACGACGCTCCATTAAAATGTAGTAAAAACAAAGCTCTTGTAGTAATATCAACACATGAATTAAGCACAATGCCGCGGCATATCGCTAGTTGCCAACACTTGGTAAACAGAGATTTAAGTTAAAATTTAATATGAAACTTTCACAATGGATACTGTGCTGTTATAATATAAGCAACAATAGGAGTTCGCTAACTTTCGGATTACTAACGTAAATTAACAGCTATCCCCTAACTTCGTTAGTTTATTGTTTAACTTTTTTGTTTAAATTTTTATGTTTATTTTTGGGAGAGTTTGTGTAAATGATTATAGAACTAGCTTTTGCCCGCGGCTTCGCTCGCGTTAATTTAGAATTTGACAATCAATACTCTGCTTGTTGTTTGGCCGTTGCACTCATGGGCTCAGAACGGAACGTTATTCCAGGACGCTCCTATACACAATGT
Source organism: Eremobia ochroleuca (assembly GCA_949629135.1). Taxonomy (NCBI): domain Eukaryota; kingdom Metazoa; phylum Arthropoda; class Insecta; order Lepidoptera; family Noctuidae; genus Eremobia; species Eremobia ochroleuca. The sequence goes on along the minus strand of OX451388.1, from coordinate 19,552,116 downwards.
TGTATGTCTTTCTATTGGGCACAAATTACAAATTCTGGGCATTGGACACACGCGAACATGCTACATTAGCTGGCCATGGGAAAAACATGGCTTTTCCAAATGCACCCCTGCTACCTGCAATGTTTGCCCTTGTCTATAAGATTATAGTTAGGAGTATGAAACCGGTCTATCGACACTCTAGACTCACAAAATGTATTAGGCTTAAATTAAATAAAAAATAAAAAAAAACTCTCAAGTCTGTAATATAATTCAGTCATGATTCGAAAGACACGTGGCGCCATCTATTATCATAATAACGTTATTGTTGTTTTCCTCGGGAACAGCACTTTTTTCGGGATGAAAGGTACCCTATGTCCGTTTCTGTACACCTGTCAATGTATGTATATGCAAAATTTCAGGACGATCGGTTCAGTGGTTTAAGCGTGAAAAGGTAACAAGCAAACAAACTTACTTTTGCATTTAAAATATTAGTTAGGATTTTCTATACTCTAAGCCTTTTATAAATATTTTTTATTATTATAGTGGAAAAAGCCAATACCTGTACCGAAGCTTATCATGTACTTAATCTAAACATAGGTATACAGGTTCGTCAGCTCAACAATGTACCTACATATTGTGGTTTCAAGGGAATGCGTGATATACGTACCACATCTCCCTATAATGTATGTATAACATTCTTGATATGCCAGGGGTGAAATCACCAGTGATCGAGTAGGGTCAAGAGATATGCGAAATATTAAATTAATGAAATAGCTTTTCTTATTTTTGTTTATGTTATTTGTGGTCCAAGGTGGGCGGTGGGTTTTCTTATTTTTGTTTGTGGTTTGTGGTAGATATTTTCATGAGTCAGAGCTTTAATTTAGAATACATCACAGAGGATCTTATTGTGAAGATTTTTAAAGGACTAAAACATTAGAAATAATCGGAAAACTGTACACATCCAACATCTGCCAAAGCACTTTCATCATCACTTTAAATTAAACCTACCAAAAAAAAAATCGCATAAAACCACCATAACTCAAAGGGTTGCGCCACACTCCAATATCACCACTCCATTACGCCATCGCACTGCACCACAAGCGAAGCAGTACCAATAAAGCGAGAATGCGCCATAACACTAAACCTTTATGATATACCGCCAGTATCCCAAATGATATACCGTTGTATATCCCAAATGCACACCGAAACCCTCCCTTGATTAAAAATGCCGAATATTTACACAAGTCTCGCTTTTTTCTATTAAAAGCGAAGTGTGAATAGTTAAAAGCACTCTGTGGGAGATGAAAACTGAAGTGAAAAGCTGTTGTTAACAGTATACAGTGGATACAGGCTGGGTTTCGAAGATTTGTGCTCTGTGGGTTTTGAGATTTGGAAAAAAAAGGGAGAGTTTAGTCGTTCGTTCTGCCTTGTTTGTGGAGAGAGTAGTGGAAGATAGAACACTTAATTGGGATTTCTACGCAAAGTAAATTCAAACTGATTTGATGTTTTAGAATAAAACATTGTGTTTTTGTGAAGTAGATTATTGGTACTTTGTTGGTTGTATTAATTTTCAGTCAATAATAGTTCGTGTATTTATGTCCGCTCTAATTATGATATTTTAAGTCAATTAAACGAACATAAATTGTGCAACAAAATCAAAATTAAGTAACTTTTCACACATTTTTTAAAAACATGGAATAAAGAACTTTAGCCCAACAGCTCTCAAGAATTACGTGTCACATAAAAAATAGAGTAGCGAAGTCTCTTCAAATTTCTATTTTCTCGCGCGAATAAAATCCTCGCATCCAAGTGATTTCCCGCATCGTAGATTGACACCGGGGGTTGCTTCGTCGTCAGTGAAGCGGGGACACGGTGCCGACAATTTGTACTTCCACCCTATCTATTACGTAGAATATGTTTCGATCAGGTTACTTTTTGGGATAAGATAAGTTTTTTCTTATTAATTATTGGGGATGATTAGTGTCTTATGTGAGATAGAAATTGAGTGTTCTGACGTTGCATTCTCATATAGTTTTTTTAAGCTATGAAAATTACCTATTATCTTCTAGTACCTGATACTAGAAACTCTATGGATGTTTAAAATTCTTTAAATTAAAAGTAGCCCTCCCAACTCATCCCACCCAAACATACGTGTATGTACGGTCGCACTTACAAATTGTGCGTAGAATGTATACTTCGAAAATGTATTCCTCAATTTCAAGCTCAATGACTCTCAGTCTGTCAACTCAAAAGATTTGCATGCCCCTTGTTTCAATCTTGAACCTGACCTCCAAAGTAAGGATTACATTACGAGGCACCCCATGACTCACGCTAACAGTAATCCTTAATCACAACACACGACGAAGTGCAACTTTAGCAAGTTATGAAGATTTTCGATTGAAGATTAGAGTGGGCTACGATACATAAAGGCGAAAAACGACATAAAAAAAGAATATTAAGTAATGAAATGATTTAAATGAACCAGAAACAGATTATGATTTTAACCTAGTAGCTGAAATTTTCGACATAAAGATGAAACAAGCTTGCAAGAGAAGGCAGTTTCGACTAAAAACATGAGCGAAACACTAAATGATTGAGTAAAACTAGAATTGAAAGCGTCACACAAGCACAATACAATTGAAACTGACGTGTTCAAAAAACAAATATCAAGAACAAAACAATGTCGCATGTAGGTATTATGGTTTAGTAATCTTGATCATGACCCCGGGGAAGCTGCCGTCCCCGAGTTTACCGTAATCTGTACTGTAGTACCAGACAGCCGAACACCCCAATATGTATGAGAAATTTAAATTTTTAACGATATTGACAGATGCTTTGGATGCATTATCTGTATCTTTGGTACGGGGACACTTGAATTGCGAATCCATTTATTATTGTTGGCTTTTATACTTTTCATTTTCAGTCGTTGTCGTTATTTTTGAAATCAACATCACGGGTGGGCTTTTTAGGGTTCCGTACCAAAATGGTAAAAAATAACCCTCATGGTGCTACTCAGTCGGTCTGTTTGTCTGTCCGTCTGTCACAGCTTGATATTTCAATAACTACTAATGCTACCAACTTGAAATTTGGAATAGTTTTAGATGACGTTGGCCCAACTTTTTTGTAAATAAGAAAGAAATAAAAATATATTTATTTTTTGCAACAGGTACTGAAAGAGAGGGTCTTTAAAATTCGAAGTATGAAATATGAAAAGATATAAAAGAAATATAAAGAGAGGATATGAAAGGGTGGTGTTTGCACATTCTCAAACATTTTTTCTTTTTTTTTTTGGCCGCATAGTTTTCAACTTTTGATGAAAAATGTTTAAAAAATCTTATCTCGGAGATAAGGGGGGCCTTATCTCCGAAGATTGCACAGAGAAAAATCTGGAATTATTCTATGTGATAGAAGTATATGTAAGGATTACAGGAAAAATAAAACGATGTCTCTAAACAGCACACTTGTTCAGAAAAAAAAAATATATAATGGGTACGGAACCCTCGGTGTGTGAGTCCGACTCGCTCTTGACCGGTTTTTTTTCAATATTGTTTGATTCTAAATTGTCAATGTATTTTGGCATTTCTTATACTTGTTTATGCTCTAGAATAGGTTATCCAATGACGTTATCTAATTTCTGATCTAATTGAACCCCTAATTATTTTCTCCGGTTACAGTATTAATTTCCCTAAACATCTCATATTTACAAATAAAGACGTAACGTAACATTAGGATCACGTGTGTGGGCTCAAATGTCATGAACCTGGCCTCAGGGAGGACCAGGGGCGCCCGAGGGTCCGAATATAATCTCTACGGTACAAAGAGGGAATCGTGACATGATTGTTTATATCAACATTGCATGGAGGTTTTGTATTTCTATGAACAGAGGAGGCGGTTTTTAGCTTGCCTCTTTTTTCTCTTCGGTGTCAACATTTCCGTGTTATTCCGTGTTCAATTAGAACCTGTATCTAAACGAAGCACGAAGGATTAAACATCGTGACCGCCTTTACAAATTACTCAATGTCAGTGATTTGTTTCAGAAATGTCACTAACTTGCTTGATTTTGACTTTATATAAATCAAATCTCTGATCCTCCGTACAGGAAGCAGACTCTTCACAAATCTGATCATCAAGCAACCGCCAATACCAACGACAATAATTCAAGTTTTCAAAAGGAGTTTCTTCAAAAAACGTCCCTATTTACTCCCAATCGAGAGCCATCAATACCTTCCTCAGAGACTCATAAAACGTACCCCTAAAAATAAATGGTCATTATTCTGCTACACTTGTTGCCCTGAATTGTGTTGTCAACGTCCCATCCCTGGGTAGGGTTGTCAGAGGTCCGGGTGGATAAGCTTTTTAGTATGTGTGTGTCTTTGGGTCGGGTTCTGCGAGGATTCGAGGTTAGCGATTTGGGTGAGCCTTGTTGTAAGGATGTGCTGAGTTCTGGCATGTATGAATGGTCTGTTGAAACAAAGTTGAATGTTGTTTAAGCATTAAGATACTTTTGAATCACTGTACTTGCTTGATGGTGCAAACTAACTTTTGTCCACTGGTAACTTAGAGCTTAGTCGCTGAACATCAAATAATCAAAATTCACTTCTGGATGACGGTGACAGTTGGTTCTGTCAAAATATGAAACATTTAAAAAGATGAATTTCATTATCTTGACAGAGCTAAAAGAGCCGCATAGTAACTGGATAACCCCAAAAGCCTGTATCGTACAATTGTACTCCATATTTCGCCAAAATCATGCAAATTTCCGAACCAGGAGATCCCGCAAGCCTCTGAAGTTTTAAAATATGTATCTTGTGGATCCCGGGGTAACCCTACGGGTATGAATATGGCGATATCAGTGACCGGTCCGGGAGGCCGTCTGGCGCGCGTCTGCCCCGGGGTATATCGAGATTAATGCCTCCTGTGGTTACACGCGCAAGGTCACGTTTACGTACGTTTGTTTTTGTCGTGGCTGGTCCTTTTTTGGTCCTTTTGGGGTATTGGCACCGTTTTGAGGGTTAAGGGGGCGTTTGTTGCGAGGCTTATAGGTGTTGCTTGCTCCAAATGGAAGGGAGGAAAATGTTATCCAGATTAGGCTTAATGCGAAACTATAGGATGGATTTTGGTCAGGCTTTATCTGTTTAAGAATATGCAGCAGTGCGATTCTGTAACCAACTCACCGTGAAAACTAAGGTGAAGTGAGCGTGGAGTAAGCTGTCAGTGTCATCCCACCTGATACTAGGGATTAACCAAGAATACATTTACAATAATAATCGAGATTTTAATAATATTTTTTATGGTAATTCTATTAATAATTTTATATAACTTCAAAGGTAGTTTTTTAACTGTACAAACATTACTATTTTGTGTGGTTTTAATCTAGGAAAAAAAAGACTAGTTCTTTTTTTTCCCAGACTAGTCCCTATCTAGTCTGGGAAAAAAAAGAAAAAAAAAATAGAAATATGTATACTATAATAGAATTAGCATAAAAATATGATTAAAATCTCGATTGTGATTGTAAATGTTGGCTTACTCAATCCCTAGCATCAGTGAGATGACACTGACAGCTCACTCCACGCAAGTTTTCACGGTGAGATTTTTACAGAATCGACATGCAGGTTACTTAGGTAGGTAAGTGAGGTATTGTTTAAAAGGCCTTTGTATTAAACAGTACTGCCGAACTAGTCATAATATATATTAGTAACTGATAACGAATAGAATAGCGAATATAATTTTTCCTACTACCTTACTTCGTAGAATAACCCGATATAAAATCGAGTACCAGTCTAACGTATGTGTGTGTGTAAACCCAGCAATGTTTTAGAATATTTTTCTCATAAAAGAAAATAAAGAAAAAGATAAAGCGTATACGGTCGGAAGTATTTAATAGAGGCGGTGTTTCGTAGCTCGGGGCGCTACGCCGCTACGCTTCGTAGACGCTTCTACGACAAGTCTACGCAATAGAGTCTGTCAGAGCTGTAATTGTATTTTCTTATGAGGTTGTATGGGATTTTTATTCTAGAGATCTTTATCTGTAGTTAGGAATAAAATAAAATTATCCTTGAAGAAGTCAGCAATTGTCTCTGGAAGAATCAGGAATGCGGACACAAGGACCCATTGGCCAATGAGGAGACATGTTCACTTCAAAATGAGATTTGTAAGGAATATAAAATGCAAGGAGAACGTAGTTAAAGAAGTGTTGATTCAAAAGTTTATTACACATGAATATCATGTACTGATTTATGCATTCTAGCTTTTAAATAAAGATTAATTAAATGAATGTTGTCTAACGACATTAAAACAAAACCGATGTTCGAATGAAAACGTATTTATTCACAGCTGTTATCGGAGTACTTAAAATAACCTGTCACTCTCAAACTTCGAAGGCTTTATCAGCTCAGTTTTAAATCAATTATTCACGCTTCCCGAATCATTCTAAAGCAGATTTTCCTGAGTTGACTAGTTTATATTCAAGACACAAATAAAGATTATGTTATGAAGGTTTTACTCTTTCCAAAATATGTATCGCACACGGTTTATCTCTCGACAGTAAAACAGAGCCTTAATTTTATGTATTTCCAATCGATTTTATTTTTTATGTCAATGGTTTTATAGTATGATATATGCTTTCATAAAATTTATAGCCATATAAACTTGTAGGTCTATAACAGTAAAAATGTATCATTAGTTATGTTTTCCTGCAACTCCAGGAATTACAGGCCCGATTCATGTCCGAAGATAAAATTTATTTAAAAAGTTTTTTACTGCTTGCAATAGTATTTTGTTATTGAACATGAAGCAGGAGATGTATAGATAGAAGAGAAGAATATTTAACGGCCTTTCAAATTATGACGACGAGAAATCTAATAAGAACTTAATAGTCTTAAATATATCAAGATTGTCAATACAAAAAAAAAAGGATTAGAAAGAAAACTGACATCGCTTATTGCCGCCAAAATGAACGTCAAACGCCACAGATTAACAAAACTCCAACTGTTATTCGAAATTCCATAGTCAATCAGAAACAAATGAACGTTCGAAAATTTGAAATCACCAAATAGATCGCGGTAGGTTGGCACGGGGTGCGAGGAGGGACACTTTCACCCTCGCATCAAGGTCACACGGACATTGCAGCGGGACACATGACACGCGCCTGTGTGGGTGCATGTATTCCGAATTCGGGTGTGTTTACGTTTTAACATAGGGACGTTAGTTGTGGTAATGGAACGGGAATTATATTGTTCCGTGTGTGCGTAAGTCTTTATGGCGTCTGTGGCCAGTAAAAGCTTCCAGACTTTATCTTTAACAGTTAAGGAGCAGGTTATTTATTATGTATTCTAGAATAGTCTGCCATTTTATCGTTGTAGTCTCTAAAGTTTCTCTATTTACTTTTTTTACTATCTGAAAACTGAATAAAAGGTTTCCCTAGCGTAATTTAATCATTCAGTTATTGTGAACTGCTGTAAACGTAAATATTCCAGCGTTTGAACTTGGAAATACATTTGTCATTTTAAGCTATTTTGTTTGACTTAATTTGGTATCACCATAGCTGTTCCTCCTTCTAAACAAAGATACTTAGTATGATAAACACCTCAAGTTTAATTTGTTTCTGATTTTTTTACGCAAAATAAAGTTAATTTTTCTGATAACCACGTCTAGCGTAATAAATCAACATAATTCGCAGGTGAATGCTCCCTGAGAAACTGATAGAATTTACCTATTGTACCAGAGGTCGTGAACAGTAGACCGAAAAACACTCGATTATGGACTAGACGCGTTCGCAATTTGTCGACTCTGCGTAATTTGGGCGGGAAATTGATTTTTTATGCCATTAAAGGCGGGTGAGGGCTGAAGTGAGGGCCGCAGGGAAGGGGGGGGGGGGGCACGAAAGTTATCGGATTTTCGCGCCTCGAGCCGTAAGCTCCCGCACAATCGTTGGCATGAAGGTTAACAGCTTTATTCAATGTTGCCAGTATTATAAATACAATAACTACGCTATAACGTTTGAGTGTACTTGTGTAAAGTTCGGTTGTAAAGATCTGAAGTTGGAGTGCGGACGTCGGATTGTAGACATGATTGTTGTCTGGGTTAGTACTTTGATTAGATTTAACATTCTGAGAACATTATATAGGTACTTATCTACTCGTAGGTAATGAGATTTTACTGGTGAAGTTGAAGAAGTTTCGGTACGAATGAGAATAAATTTTGTCTTGTACGATTTTTCTACGACCATTTTGTTGTTGTTATTGGTATGCAATTAAGACTATCAAGGAGATGGGAAGCAATGTCTTCTATTAATATTAAACTGCAAACACTTATCAGATATTTAAGCGTGGTGATTACCTACCGAAATGTTTTCTAGAATAGCTATGGCGTTCAGTCATCATTACAGAATATATTGCGTAAAAGGAGAATTCTTTTTTTTTTTCTATTTCCGCGCACAACCAGCTCTTTAACAATTCAATTACAAAATTAACGATACCTAAAGAATTAACATAAAATTCGTCTCTACGAATATTCCCTTCCTAGGAATTTTAAATAACTAGGTTATTTCCAAGGAATAACTTTGCAAAAAGGAATATCATCGCTATTATATTCGGCTTAATTAAAAAGGTCAAGAGTCTTGGAGCGAAAACTTTTTGGTTGTTAAATTTTGTGAGGTGTTCTATGATTTCATAGGAAGTTTATTTTTTAATTTGATGTGGAAAGAACAGTTTAGGAAATAGCTAGTACAATAATTTGAGTGGACGCATATTTTGTTGACAATTTTGGTAGTCATTTTGTGTTTTCAAAACGGTCTTGCTACTTTTAGTGGATGTCGATAGGTATTAGCCTCTAACCGAATTTCTCTAATAGGTGTAATACAAAAAGTGAGTAAAAGTTTAATACCTAGTAATAAATTTTAACTTAAATACAACATTATTTCTATTATATTGCAAACCTGAATATAGTTTGTTCAGAATAAGTAACTATTCAGTTACTTATTCTGAACAAACTATATTCAGGTTCCAATAATTTTTACACCATGTTATATTTTGTACCAAAAATATTTAAAAAAGGTAACAAGTTGGACACCGATCGACCCAAGTACATATCCGCAGTCATATGCGCACAACACAGGTCACAGCCGGTCGGTCGGCGGCGCGTGTTAAGTGGTAACCAACTTTTTGTACGGACAATCAGGTAACATAACAAGCTTATAACTTTGTGATTTTTCATGATACAGTTTTGAAATTTTGTACATAGATTCTTTACACAAAAATACTAGACACGGTATGGCATATACTACAAAATAATGTTGTATACTAAAAGCATATCACACAATTTTTAGTTCTACAAATTAACTTACTACATCAAAATTGTATATAATCAACTTAGTAGGTACCTACACAGTACACTGTCTTACAAAATTCAATACCTCATTTATCCACTTAACTATACCGTTCTGAGTTCTAACAGTTATATTCTAACTCTACCCCAGTGAAGTTACGATCTGTATAGCGGCATGGTTTGGAACAGATTGTGGTAATGGAGAGTGACGTCATCCCTTCCCCTCGGTGTAACGGTGTAGAGGAGTTCTGACCGCAGTCCTATTGTATACGAAGATGGTCAATTAGTATTGATTCAAGAGAGAATATGCGTTAATTGGGCTTCTGAATTAAGAATTACAGATAATTTTCAAGTTATGGAACGACAAACTGAACGTCATACTTAACAAAGTTCAAATTCCATTGCAACCAAAAACTTATAAGAACTTTTTTCCAAATGGTCGCTCAAAAATCAACTTAGAATAAATTTCCCTAAAGTAGATAAATGATTAAAAGGCATGGAATGTAATTTATTTGAGAATATTAACACAGCATAGCTTATGCGTAGCTGCTACGTTGTTTTTGTCTAAATATTTTGTTACTGGTCAGACTGAAATGATTCTAAAGCTTTTAATTTAGAGATAAAATAAGACAGTTATATCAAAAAACAAATCCTCCTTATTATGAGTGCACGACGGGAAGAGAGAACAAAATAAGACTTGAAAATATTTCTCTAAGAATATAGCATCAATTCTTGAAAAGAATTTCCTCTCTATTCTTTTAATAACTTTAATTGTTCAGAATCACGACTCGAAGTCGGCGTCTACGAAACTCGATCGAACACGGAAACGTAGCTCGTAGCGTAGCGTAGATATACTGCAATGTTCATACAAATTCGTCTAACGCACACATTCCAGAACCAGTGTATAGTATTCATCAAAACAAACGCACACACACGAACAGCGTCTGCCCGAATTAAACCCACACAGACATAAGTTACGAGGAGTGAACTATCCTGTGAGTACGATCGGTGTGTGTGTGAATGAGAGAGAGAGTGTGACGAAATTTCACTTTCCGTTTTGGCAACGTCGCGCGACGCGCCTCCCCGTTCGTCGACATTTGAACAGGGGTGGGTGCACGGCTAGTTCGTTCCGAAAGCCGACATTTTCATTTTAAATATTGGCATCGCGGTCGTAATTGTGAACGAGGCATTCCAATTTAAAAGAAAAGCTCTATCGACTTTGGAGGTCTATATTTTTGGGAATGATAGAATTCGATTTATAACCTTTGTTTAAAAGTCCGTTAGAAATAGAATAATAATGCTGTCTATTCAAAGACATTACCTACGGTTGAACGAACAGTTCAAAAGTTTGTGCTGTAAATTCGCATAGACAATAAAAGGGGAGAGGTTTTGACAAAAGACTGAGAGCCGTAGAAAAAAAATCGTAAAGTGAGTTGTAGTAAAGTAACGGTACTGTGTGTGGGGCATTTCAAATACTTCAAAAGCTCAGACGATTCTCGGAAGTGTCATCCTCTAATGTGTGAGTGAGACAGCACGATGTGGCTGTTTCTTTCTCACGACTATCGACTCACAAAGGGACGCGAGTTGAATATTTTTCGTGCATTTTACACTTTATTATAATTCACTTGGCGTAATGTTTAAATAGAAACTGTATTAGATGATTAATGTGGCATGTAACTTTCTTTAATTAAAAATAGGACAATAGATAAAAACTTTTCATACCTATACAACGTGTCCCAGAAATCAACGTCAAGCCGAAAACGGGCAATAGGCCAAGTCGTGACAGCTATTAGAAAAATATAAAAAAAAATCTTGGTCATGTACTTTTCGAATTATAAGCATTCAAAAATAAATCTCAAAAAGTGACACCCTGTGATGGTTTTTCAAGTCCTGTGACTACATTATTAACATTTCGGTAGTTTTTTTCTCTGTGATGTAACCATGAATAACCCTTCTGTAAATTACAGTTAAAAGTAAAACGTAACTGCCTCAGTTCTAAATTAAATGTTAGATTTTTGCCCAATATTGAATTCAAAATAATGACATCACCCAACTTTAACCGACTGTACTGAAAAAAAAATCTACTACACTATTTTGGCAAGTAACTTTAAAAGATGGCGCGTTTAGTCAGGATTCCAAAATGGTATAACACATACTAATTGCTACTTCTTAATTGAGAAAAAACATTTTTTTTTTATGAAGCCGTATTTCATAAAAGTTCGATTGAGACGAAGAGTGACGTTATTTTGACTAGTGTGAGCGAGAAAGATTCATTTTAGCTAATGTGAGGTGACGCTACTTTGACAAGTGGGAGCGAGATAGATAGTGACGCTACTTTTATCTAACTAAGAGGGAGACGGATTGACACATCATTTCATATGTGTGAGTGAAACAGATAGAGACGCTACTCTGGCTAAACAGGGATGCGTCGGCAAATTGTGCAATACTGCAGTACGTTACGCTCTTTCGTTGACTGCACATCTTTTTGTATTCGTATTGACTTCGTACTTACAACTGTGGCTTTGTTTATTGGACTTGATTTGCATTGTAATTTGGATTTATCTGCACCGTTTCTGACAACCCCGGACTTGTTTTAATCGCAACCCCGTGTTTGTGTAGTGTTTTATCATGCCATCTCGATACACCGCACAGGAATACGCCAACATGCATCTCATTTATGGAGAATGCTTATGCAACGCCAATGCCGCAGCAAGAGTGTATCGTGAGAGATACCCGAATGCTGAGCGTCATCCCGATCATCGAGTATTTATTAATGTGCATCGGTCATTATCAGAGGGTCGATTTCCTAGCCAAATGGTTAGCGAGGGAAGACCCGTTATGCCCTACGAAGCCGAAGTCTTGCAAGCAGTTGAAGAAGACAGAAGTATCTCAGTACGTGGAATTGAACAGAGCATAGGAGTCCCCAAAAGTACTGCACATCGTATTTTAAAAAAGAACGAGTTTCACCCATACCATGTACGACGAGTACAAAGTCTGCTACCCCGAGACTACCCAGAGAGAGTACGATTTTGTCGAACGATGTTGCAGAGGCACCGAGAGGACCCGCGATTCTTTGAAAAAATTCTATGGTCCGATGAATCAACATTTAAAAAGGACGGTTACATGAACCTCCACAATTTGCACGAATGGCACGTGGAAAATCCAAATTTGATGCGGGAAGATAGATCTCAGTACCAGTTTAAAGTAAATATGTGGACGGGAATTTTGAATGGTAAAGTTATTGGTCCAATCGAGCTGCCGGAGAATTTAAATGCCCAGAGTTATTTGAACTTCTTACAGAACCAATTACCAGAATTATTGGAAGAAGTGCCACTGAACATTTACGGCAGCATGTGGTATCAACAAGATGGCTGCCCAGCGCATTATGCTCTCACTGTACGAGAGTTTCTCAATCGAGAATACCCCGATAGGTGGATTGGGCGGGGTGGTACAATTTCGTGGCCTGCCCGTTCACCCGATTTAAACCCCATAGATTTTTTTTACTGGGGTACGATAAAGGATAAAGTGTACTCTAAACCAATTCAAGATTTAGACGAGCTGCGCCAAAGAATTGCAGAAGCCGCTGAATACATCAACTCAAGAAGATACGCCCGTCTTATTACGCGATCATTTTTAAAGAGATGTAGAACTTGCATTGCAGCTGAAGGAACAGTTTGAACATTTGTTATAAAACTTCGTAAATCTGATTTAATAAAAATTATAATAAAAGAAATCCAACGACTGAATTTTATTTCAAATGCACCTAAAACCAACAATGTACTTTTTTTCCTCAATTAAGAAGTAGCAATTAGTATGTGTTATACCATTTTGGAATCCTGACTAAACGCGCCATCTTTTAAAGTTACTTGCCAAAATAGTGTAGTAGATTTTTTTTTCAGTACAGTCGGTTAAAGTTGGGTGATGTCATTATTTTGAATTCAATATTGGGCAAAAATCTAACATTTAATTTAAAACTGAGGCAGTTACGTTTTAACTTTTAATTGTAATTTACAGAAGGGTTATTCATGGTTAGATCACAGAGAAAAAAACTACCGAAATGTTAATAATGTAGTCACAGGACTTGAAAAATCATCACAGGGTGTCACTTTTTGAGATTTATTTTTGAATGCTTATAATTCGAAAAGTACATGACCACGATTTTTTTTTATATTTTTCTAATAGCTGTCACGACTTGGCCTATTGCCCGTTTTCGGCTTGACGTTGATTTCTGGGACACGTTGTATAAATCATAATTTTAGCTAGTGATTTATTTTTATTATTTTACTGGTTGAACGCCAGTTTTATTCACGACCGTTTATTTTTAGAATCAAATGCATCTATCGAAAATATTATATTTGTATACCAAAATTACGAATAGAGAAAAACCAATGTCAACAGAACGGAGAGCTAATAAACACTGACTATTTAAATATTCCCTATTGATTGAGTTGAAACAAAAACGTTCCTGAATGCGGAAAAAAACGCTCGCAGAAAACAAAACAACATCGCATTTTGAATTCGAAAAAGCAAAAACGTTTGAAATAAATATTTAAGCAACTGGTTCATGATTCATTTAATTCAGTATTCGATTTGCATGTGAATATTTTACCTACTCTTGCCTAGTGAAATCTAAAGTAGCGCATTCACGAAAATCATAATGAATGCCGACAGTTTAATCAAATTATTTTCATTTATTTTAATTTATACCTTATTACAATGTGATAAAAGTTACATTGTTGGTTGGTTATACGTCAAACTTCAGATCGTGAATGTCCTACTTTAAGCACATTGTTGTGTTGAATTCATTACTGTAATGCCAAGGTCTCTGACTATTTTATTTGGTATATCTAGTCTGATTTTCCATACATTTGATAAATATACTTTGGTTAGTCGTTTAAGGTGAAACTGCTTTGAACGTTAGAGTGGCTTTCGATAGGGTTCTGGTTTCAGGTCAAGTTTAGTGAAGGGTACTTCGGAGTTCAGTTGGCGCTAACTGGGAGATAATATAAGCTTGTAAATCAATTTACATTTATTCTGATGGTTTCGTGGCTAAATAATATCAGCCGCACGGGTCGTTCGAAGGTTTTAAGCTCCGCTTGGCGCGGTCAGTTCGTAGATGGGTGACCATCCATTACATATCGAGACCCCTCCGTGCCTCGAAATGCACGTTAAACCGTTGGTCCCGGCTGTCATTCGAAGATCTTTGGCAGTCGTGACTGGTTGTCAGACATTTGGGCTTCTGACTGCCCAGTCAGAAGCCCAAAAGTCTGACCCCCAGTTACCCAGTAACTAGGTTGTGGAGGTCATATAGGCAGTCGCTTCATGTAAAATACTGGTATTCAGCTGCGTCTGGTTAAACTGGAAGCCAACCCCAACATAGTTGGGAAAAGGCTAGTTAGATGGATTGGTTTTAAAAAGAAAGTAAGATAATAAATTTATTTATTTATTATTTATTATTTACGGGCACTCATGATGTTTAGTTCAGTGGCATAACATTCACATGTTTCAAAATGTAGTACCTAATATTTGTGTTTCAAAATGCAGGACTAAATTTTTATATTTTGTTTTACTAGGAATCAATCAACGGTAACATCGTTGATTGATTCCTAGTAAACCATACATATAGATATTAATATAGCCGAAAATACTGTTAGAATAAACTGAATTAACATGGGAAACCTAACGAAAATGGCTCCTATACAAATGATTACAGATTTACTAACATTTGGTTGTAGAAAACAACGAAATTATGTACTGAATAGATAATTCTAATAACCATATTTTTTAGCTACAAATCTCAATGTTTTTCACGAAAACGTTTCTTTGTGAGCATCGGACACTTTATTCCTGAAAGAAGTCTGAAACGTTAGCATTAATTTACATAAACACGATACGATTTTCCAAGTACTATCTCGAAGATTTAGAGCGCTGATTAGTTTATTTCCCTTATTGTTTTAAAAGTCTAATTAAAAAAAAAACTTACTACTGGAGCCGAGTCACCGACCCGAGCGTGATGGTTCAGTTTTGTTCACTATTCAGAAAGAGTGCAAAGTGCGCCTAAAGCAGTTTTCACCAAAAAAAAAAAAAACGATGGAGCCATCTATTTTTTTAACATCGATCGAATCGAATCTCACCAAAATTAATTGCGTTAAAAGTTTTTAGGCTATAAAAGGTTTAACGCTGTAAGTTCACGCTCGTCTTGCAAATCGATTGGCTAAGGCCGCGCCGCAGGCTGCGCAGGAGTCGAATTACGGCCGGATGCGGCCGCGGAAGTGGCATGGCCGGCGGACGCGCGCCATCTTGCTTTAGCTCTTTGAGCTTGCGCACCTCACAAAGATGTCTTTTTATTGTTTTTTCTTTTATTTTTCAAGTGCACGAGCCAGTTTATTTTTTAGAGAGTTGTAATGGGCAATCGGCTTGGCCATGCTTCTTTAAATTCAATCAATTTAAAGGTTTTTAAACAGTCTACTTTTTAATCTAAGTTTTGTCGTTGTGCCTGGTTAGTTTTATGGTTTGTTTAACAAGAATTTTATCACGCGTAATTTTATTGGATTTACGAATCGCACAAAGGACAAAAGGTGGGACAATCGTTTAAAATCCTGTCACATGTGAGAAAATTTTCTTTAGCGACTATAAATTCTCAGCTGATCTGTTGCGCTATTCTTTCGCATGTGTATTTAACACTGAAGAAATATGACCTTTACTACGTTAAGATTAAAGTAGCTAGTCTTCTAAGACTTATAGTTGACATTTGACAGTTCTGATAGGTGAATAAAATCACATTGTTGCTGCGATCGAAAAAAATATACAAAAGCAGGTAAAAGAGCTTTTGTTCTGTGCTGCGTTTGCGCAAGTTTCGTAACAAAAGGTTGCGATCCGATGCGCGGCCACACAATAGCTGATAAATTATTTGCTAATTTAGTGTGCGAAGATTGCACCTGGTGATAGTGTATACGAAAATGCTTTATCTTTGTTCTGATTTTTAAAATACGACTGCTAACTACGGATTCGGTTTTTAAACCATTTAAATATCTTTTCGTAGTAGAATGAAAATTTATTTGTAGGAACATATAAAAAATTGGATTGTTTTTAGCAGCAATATCTAAATGACCCAATGGCTAAGGTTTGGACTAACAAGAGAGGGGTCGCAAGCTAGGTCCCCAATGCCCCGAGCGTTAAGCCACGGATACACTAGGGGACAATGGAGCAACATGTTGCGGAACATGGCGCTCGGCAACTACGTGAATGTCCCGAGAGAATGTCGCGCCGTGCGCTCGCTCTCGGAGCGGGAGCAAGAAACATGTCCCGCGTCACGTAAAATGTTATGGGTCATGTTGCGGGACACTATGCAACGTTGCAGCGTCACGTATATTTTGTGTTGCGCGTCATGTTGCGGGACAAAATGTTCCCTAGTGTATCCGGGGCTTTACTCTTTTGTCGTATCCGACTTTTAGTTCAAGAATGTCTTAAATTTGGTTTTATGTAGAGGATCTATTATGAAGACTACCGACAAGCAATACTAGAGATACTTAATCAAATAATGTAACCTAATTAATGTTTATTTTCTTTCTAAAGATCAGTTATATACTAGCAACTTCATTGGTACGTGGTCTACATGAATATTAGATTCTAATTTTAGAAATATAATTAAAGAAAGAACAAGAAGAAAGTAATCATTCGCATTTTACAAACTTTTTATTAAGTCTGATCCAAATTGACTAGACTTTGCCGCCGAGACGTGACTTGCCTGGATATGACGATCAGCAGTCATGAAATTAGTCGCAGTATTTAAGGACAATACTAATTAATCAAGCAGGTACTTATTTTGAGAACCTTTTTCATCATTTTCTACGTACCTGAGTACTTTATCTAACGATCGCATCTAGAAATCATATTCTGCAGTACTTATTTATTTAAAAGGCTATTATAAGACCTACGTGAGCATTTTAAGTTCGTAAAATTCTGTTTGTGAGACAGTTTTTTTTCATTCACGTAAAAACAAAGTGGCTTTGACATCAACGTGTAAAATAATCCATAGTGTAGATTAACATCGAATCACAAGAATAGAACTAATTATACGTTGAAAAAAAGAGAAAATCGTTAGCGCGGTGGCGTAATTAAAGAAACGGCAACAGAGCATTTCGCGTAGAAACGGGACCGAGAAAAATGCAACGTCGCATTTTCACCCTCGATCGTTTTCCCGCTCGCCCTTCGTCCCGCATCCCCGCGATGACTCATTCAACCTTTTCGAGTTTTGGAACGTGTGTACTGGCCGAAGTTTTCTTTACTTCCTATTTTAGTTTTTGGCGAGACTAGTTTTGTTGTTTATGATTTTGTATTTAAATGTAGAAGGACCTATGCTTGACGTTTTGTGATACCGGTTTAGAGTAACTTGTAATTTGGATAACTTGTACTTTGGAGCGTTATTTTAAATCTGTTAATTAAGACCTAACTTTAACTATAGTTTTGATTCAAAGGGAACGCACGTTCTTTGCTACGGCGTAACCGCGTAGCAATCGAAATTATAATAAGTTTTTAATCAAAATAGACAACTTTTTACGTGATAAGCATTTCATTTATAGACAAATATTTAAGAAACTTTGATAAAACATCAATTTCAGTTAATCTGAGTGTCGATAAAATTTTCGAAAAGTTACAATATCAAATACTACATACACTACGTTCTTTTAAAAGTTTTACCTCATAGTTGGTCGCCAACCTGCCCCTGCATGTCTGATGATTCTGAAATTGACTGAGCATCACTTACCTGAAACAATGTAAAAATCAACTCAGTTTACATACTTACACTATTATGGTAATGACGCAACAGGATGAAAATATGAAAAATATCAAAAATTATAGATTCTGTTTCTCTACAGATTTTTTCAGTATTCTGAAAATTTACATTATTGTGACTTAAGCCTGTTTGCATGTTACCTCCTCAAATATGTTAGTAGAATATAAAGAATTTGAGCTCTATTTTGTCTCCTTATTGTAGCATTGTTTAAATTCTTCAATTCCTCTCAAGTTTACCAAAGACAATTTTCCTAGAACAATCTATCAAGCCACAGATTATATCCACCTTAACAAGTGTTTTGAACACTTACATATAATCAGACTAAAACGTTCCCACTGCTGGTTGAGACACTGGCCTTCTCTCTGTGAGAGGGAGTGGGCCGTAATGCGGGCTCAGTGCGGGTTTGAACATCGAACCGAGATTTGAACACTTGGTAAGGTGGGAGTATTCTATGGCTTAGTATAAGCTGTAAACCACACTAGTTAGAGCATCAATGCCGATTTAGTTTGTCTGAATCTCCTGCGGAAATCGCGGGGTTATTCGATTCCGTAGCTATATTGATCTAAAATGCTCTAAAATTATTAACATCTTCCAGATTTGGATAAAAAGAACAGGTCAGGAGCAAGTCAGACTCGCGCACCGAGGGTTCCGTACAACCATACACATATTACATTTTTTTTTCTGAAAAAGTGTGCTATTTATAGACATCGTTTTATTTTCCCGTAATCTTTACATAAACTTCTATACATACATTAATTTCAGATTTGTCTCTGTGCAAACTTCGGGGAGGACGATATTTTTTTTACATTTTTCATCAAAAGTCGAAAACAATGCGGCCTAATAGTGTTCTTTCACATGATAACCCACATGCCTTAGTAGACCCACTTCGAATTTTTAAGACCCTCTTTCAAAAAATGTATACATTTTTATTTTTTTTCTTACTTTCAAAATAGTTGGGCAAACATCATCTAAAACTATTCCAAATATCAAGCTTATAGCATTAGTAGTTCTTGAGATATCCAGCTGTGACAGATGGACAGACTGACAGACTGAGTCACACCATAAGGTTTCCTTTTTACCATTTTGATACGGAACCCGAAAAACCAATGTTTAGTTGAAAGATGGCGTTGATTTGAAGCTGTTGTCAAAAATTGAAGCTGTCAGGCAGAGATTCTAACGCCATTTTAATCTATTGTCAATATTGTTAGTGTACCAAAAGTAAAATTCTTAATGCTCTGTACCACATAGGTTTTGTTTGATCTTTCACGATACGAAAAATGTGGAGCACGATTAAATTTTATTCTCTGTCAAAAATGCGACATTTTCGTACATCCTATCATGATTAATCGCTTATAATGGAACAATGCGATAAATCCATCGTCGGTATGTCGTGCAGCTGACGAACGAACCTAGCCCGGCATATGGTTCAGTGCAGAGCACATACATCTGTCAAAAATCTGCACACGATTATCCACTTTGGTACCATTACAATACAGGCGATATTTCTATCAATGTTTCCGGGATGGTGCTGTGGAAGTGTTGTACTTCCTGATAGGTCGTTACCTGCGCGCGCAGCTGCTTCACCGGCGCGTGCGCAGCCAGTGATAAAAGGTTACGTTGAAAGACACGAATAGGTCAGTCAATAAACTGTGTTGTTAGATGGCGGTCTTCTCGAAAAAATGTCACCTACAGAACATTTTTAGCGAGAAAAGATAATGTAATGTTCAGATGCTCGAAATGTGACAGATAGGATGTCACGAAAGTTCAGTTCCTTGACAGTTTTTAAATGGACATTTTCAGACAATTAATTATGTTGTTAAACTTGCAATTAAATAAATTGCACTCTCTTGGACAATAAATGTTTTGATGGCTTAAACATCTGGACAATGAAGTCACGCTTACTTAAATTTTTGCTAAATGTTTTAAAAGGCACGTGCACAAGTTTGGTTCTGATCGAACACATGGCGAATTTTATACGCGGTATTTGTGAACATAATAAACAGACAGGGGCCAGGAGGCAGGGGAGGCAGGGGGCAGGGGTAGGGGGGGGGGGGAAGCCGTATCGAAATGTGTGATACAGCAGAATTAATCCTAGATATCCTTAACGTATGACAGACTATACATCTAAACTAATATTATGAAGAGAAAAGATTTGATTTTTTGTATACAACGTGTAACGTTAAATACGCAAAACCTCAGACATCCCAACTGATTTTTAATTCAATTGACCTATTTCAGAGAGAAAATAAGTCATTAAAAAAATTGTAAAGGTTTTATGTGCTGTTTTAGTTTTACTGGCCATTCTGATCGTTTCTTGCGTCTGCGACGACGCTTTACCGAGGGAGCAGTCGTCACCGTTTTTTGAAAAATGTGTCTTATATTAAAAAGTGGTTCAATTAATTGTGCTTGTTATTCTGATCAAACTATTTTCAGGTTTTGCGCATTTAACGTTACACGTTGTATATTTACATTTACTTTTCACTTCTTATGCTCTACAAGTTCGTCTTTATGTTGTGCGTAGGCGAAATAAAGTCGTTTTATGTTTGTTTGTAATGGATGCACCAAAAAAATACTTAACCGATTTCAAAAATTCTTTCACCTATAGAAAGCTACATTATCAGCGAGTAACATGGGCTGTATTTTTTTTTGTATATATTGTTACGACTTTCACGCGGATGAAGTCGCGGGCAGAAGTTAGTTAGCAATAATATACTATCGTGTTCAGTGTCAAGGAGCCAAACTCGTAAATGAGTTCTGGGCCGACTCTAATATAGATTGCCATGGACAATCTAACTAGAAGAATTGCTGCCCAACTGTCCTTAGAAAGTAAGGTCTCTTGTCAAAGCTTCTAAATGATTTAACAGTCTGAAAGTTGCTCCTCCCGTAATTTTAAGACCGTTCGAAATTCTAATCTCAGTGACTATCTGTCAAAAATATCGCAAATTGGCCTACATTTATGACAAGTTTTTGACATTTATTGTTGCCAAGATGAGATTGCGACTAGATTTTTAGCGTTTTATTAATACGAAAATTTTCTTTCTGCACCCTAGTTGCGAATCAGAACCTGCCGTGCTTTTCTGTAAAAATCTCACCGTGAGAACTTAGGTGAAGTGAGCGGGAAGTGAGCTCTGTCATTCCGTAATGGTAGGTATTGACACTATTAAGTGCTCACTTCACTTATGATTTCACGGTGAGATTTTTACAGAATCGACCGGCTGTAGTGCTATTCTGTAAAAATCTCACCGTGATAACTCGGGTGAAGTGAGCTTATAGTGAGCAGTCATTAGTGTCAATCTCTAGGATCCAATGGAATAACAACTCACTTTACCTAACTTCTCACGGTGAGATTCTAACAGAATCGACCGGCTGAATCATTTTAATGGATATTAATAATCCATTTCTGCATATTTTCGAAAAATATATATGATCAACAACGTAAATAACGCGATGGATATTGTTGAACTGTCAAAATGAAAGCCATTCCTACTGTTAGTGTGTTACGCAATCACCCCGCTGATCTAAGCTGAATATTAGAAAATACGTATGTTCTCAATTATAATTATTAACCAATAACGTTCAATAAAACTCAAGAATTGATTAATAGGGTGGCTATTGGTCAATTCTTGAAATAATCACATTATTGATGACTCAAGTCCAACATAAAATGACCGAAAGGGAATTCCAGTCTACAACACGAAATTATGAATGAAACGTCACCTGCGGACATATGAAGACACGTGTCATTTTACAAACTCGAATTCCATTGCTTGTTTTGAAGGGTGTTTTCTGTTCATGTGTCAAGGACAGCCCTCAATGGTTCTGTGGTACCTATTAAGAAAGTTTATTGACGTTTCTTAAGGTGGTGTTTAACCAGTTACTATGATAGTAATAAAGGGTAATTAAGTCATCAGTTTAACGAGGATGTACTAAAGACGTTGATACACTGGCTGGTGATATTTTGGTTTTCGATATTTGGAAATATCAAGGAGTTTTGCTGTATTTAGGACCTTCACCCTAATTGCGTAACACACTATTACTCTCTATTTATTTATTATTTATATGTTCAAAAAATGTGTCTGCTCAACAACGTAAATAACGCAATGAATGTTGTTGAACTGTCAAAATGAAACCCATTGCTACTGATAGTGTGTTACGAAATTAGCCTTCTGGTCTGTTTTAATCCTTTAAGTACATTTCTGCGTTATTGAAATAATTGTAGTTTCAGATTCAAATATTTTTATTTTATTTGGTTTAAAAGCTAATTGTAGATAAATCGTTTGAAGCTTTCAGTTCGTATCTTTCTGTAACTTTATGATATTAATATATTCCTTAGATTCTGAATTTCTTCGTAGATACTGGCAATGTCAAACAATTTGCTATACGCAATGGCACGGAAGATGAAAAAAAAAATCGAAAGCCTACTATGTACATGTAGAAGTGGAAAATTGTATCATCAATCTCATCTCATACGTACACCTAAAGCTGCGTTCATATTGAAACACGAATCCGTCATGAAGAATATTTTATTTTAACATTCTCAACGTAATACAGATCAAGAGCTTTATTCCCACAAAGTTCAATCATAAAACATTTTAATATTAACATTATACACCATGAGATCAACAAAGTATTGGCCCAAACCATGTCTATGGTTCTACCTGGAATCGTAAAAAAGGGGTCAACGAACTACCGACAACAGCTGCTCCAATTCAAGATGGCGTCATTTTATGTCAAAAATTAATAAATGCAAGCCTGTTTTCGTATGATGGATTGAGTAGAACGATTTACTTGGGCCGTCTGTTTTATATGCACTCAATATCTTGTCGTTAAAATGATGAAATATCGTTTTTTATGCGCTTATAATTTGAATTGAAGTTTTTGTAACAAGGATAAAGGATGCCTGGAGTACCTAATGTCATATAAGGGTTATTCTATTTTATGTCGAGTAGATACCTAACCTACTAGGTACGAAATATAAGGAATTTTATAGTGAATAAAATACCAGTAGTTCTGAACACGTACGTATTTATGTAACTCATAGAAAAAATGTCACCTGCTTCCTGTGCAAGTATGGAACTTGTAGCATAGAAATAGGACGCGAAGTTGGATTTAAAACTTTTAACTTATTTATATCTGCATGTTATAATTTTTGGATTGGTTTATATGTTTGTGTAGTGGAGGACGAGTTTCATTCAAATCTACTAATAAAAAAAATGACCTTTTGTGCTCTATCATCATATGAGGTAATAATTTCTAACAAATTCACAATTTCAAATGAATAAAGCTTGAATTATTTATATTTCGACACGGCTATACAATATTTATAAACAAAAAATAATAAAAGCATAGACAATAGACGACAGATGCGTGTCAAATGTCTCTGGTCTGTTCACTGTAATTACTCGTTATGCTTCCGATGTGAAAATAGGCAGGTACAATGGTTAAACGCCATATGTTTTTGACGCTATTACAGCAAAGGTTATGGTGTAACTAACTGATATTACAACCATTTATAGGTAGAATTTATGGGATACTGAAGTTGTATAGTTTTAAAGTTTGTCTAAATATTTAAGGTGAGTTTTTTCTACCACAAACTGTGAGCTTCATTCGCCATACCTATTTTCATCAGCTTTGCTATTTGATTATTCAAGTGGTTCGCACTGACATAAGCTTGACGTGACAGCGTGATAGCCCAAGTTGCAAAGGTTTGTTTTATTCAAAAACTTTTTCCTCATTACATAAGACAGTCTTCCAAAACCCCCGCCCTTTACCACTTCCTAATGCCTTAGCTAGGAAGAAGTGGCGCAACAAACTCCCCAGCAGCACATCTGACTGTTCAGTAAAAAGAACTTGATTCTGTACTCCTTCTGAGTCTGTTTCTTTCAATGTAGGTACTTTATTTTCCGCATTTCATGCAATATCTTGTCAAAATATTTCGTTTCGCGCACATGTCCGAACAAAAGTTAGCTTCCGCGAACCGCCACAAAATATCCCCTTTCCATGGTGTTATTATGTTTATTTATAACTTAAAAACAGGGTTGATTGATCCAATCATATTAATATGCAGTGGACAGATATTTATCAACGCTCACTTATTTAAAAAAAAGTATTCAAATAAGGTTGGAATAAATAAGTGATGATGGTCATGGATTATTAATTAAAGGGAAAACAATGCCTGAGGGATTTTGATACACCTTTTAAATAAATAAGTGGCAAAAATGCGTTGAAATTCTTCTTGCATTCTTTCTTTATTGGATTGTCAGACTAATTCCTGTAAGTATATTATAGCAGTTGGATTCTTGTGTCAGTGTGTATCAGATACGTCAGTACCGATCAAATTCTGGATCATCATCTCTCTGTATCTGTATCTGCCTAGCCTTTTCCCAACTATGTTGGGGTCGGCTTCCAGTCTAACTAGATGCAACTGAATACCAGTATTTTACATGGAGCGACTGCCTATCTGACCCCCACAACCCAGTTATTGGGTACGATACCACTTGATTCTCAGACTGGTTGTTAGACTTTCGGGCTTCTGACGACCCGTACGTAACGACTGTCAAAGATCCACGAATGACAGCCGGGACCAACGGCTTAACGTGCTTTCCGAGACACGGAAATGTCTTGGTACGTAAAGATGGTCACCCATCCACGGACCAACCGCGGCAAGCGTAGCTTAACCTTGCCGATCAAATTCTGGATAACAAAAGAAATTCTTAGAGGTGCCTGGTAGTTTAAAAAAGTGCTGCTGTTTTAGTTTTTTTTAAACAAGTGTTCGAAGTGTCATTTTCATGTTGAATGGTTTATTAAAATTGATAAGTACCTCGTCTAGTTTATGATCAATAGCGTCGATTGCCAATGACATCATATTTATTCAAATGCATGCATAATTACAACCCAGCAGCTGTACGCGCATAACAAGCAGTACTTTTTTATGATCAAGTAAAGAAGCGACGAAGACGTCTTATAAATCATCGGTTCAGACATTTTCAATGAAACGATAAGTAACTCATGTTACCAACATGTTGCCGCCAAGTGTTTCCCAAGCCTTCCTGATGAAAAAAAAAAAATAAAAGCATAAATCAAATAAAGGTGCGTTCGTGTTGCGTTACAATGTTTGAGCGCGGCGCGGCGGAAGCGAACGCGACGTTCGAAAACCGGAGCTAAATCATAAATTACACTTTACAGTTCCCGCCGGGATCCAGTTACGTGTTGTCACGTAATTACGATCACTCGAGATGTTTCGATTCTTATCGATAACCGGTGTTAACTTGATGAAATTGATCACTGCAACATTGAATTCATTAAAAGTACCTAATGGCATTTCTTTTGAATTGATGAGCAGTTGTTACTTTAAAGTTAATCAAACCTTGCGGCTTAAAAAAATGCCAAAGAACCATTAGCTCACACGTGTATACTTAAAACTCGCACTTACAAAATCCAGTAGCCTAATGACGTGGTAATTATATATTGAATGATGCAAATTTTGCTTTTCACGTCAAAAAACTCGACCAAAACCCCTTTATCGCGATAATAATGACAATAATTATCGTCATTCATCAACACGTATCTGCGAGCCATCTTTAAAAGCACACTATTTACCTCAATTACACATACACCCTATCTCTCTTACCCTAGTGATGCATAAAAAACTGCAATTTGCCTATCAGTGCTTGGGTCACACAATAAACTTGGCTTAGACCCTCGCCAGCATACCTAGACCTCCCCCGCGTCCCTTCCACCTCAGGTATTTAAGTCAGGAAGGGGGAGAAGTGCGAGTTCTGAGGGGTCATCCGATCCTGGTTGGATCTGAAAGGGCATGGAAGGCTTGAAGCTGCGAGGTCGTTAGCCTGGCGTTGATTGTTCGATGAGTGGTGCAATGACTCACTTGTGTATGTAAATATACGGGAAAAATATGTAGGGAAGATGAAGAGGTCATGATGGAGCTTATTAAATTTATGGAGGCTGTACGAAAGGAATCGGCGCGCTCTCGCAGGCTTCGTGCGGTTAAACAAGTAAAAGCCTCATGGTCTCGGAATTCATTTTTGAAAATGGAAGTAAAATAGTCAAGATGACAGCCCACATTTGAAAATCAGCCTCAAACATGATTCTCTTTTCAAATCTGACTGAGTAGGTACATAGACAAAACTCTATACATTCTAGTTTTAAACTGGGATTTATAACGCTTTAGCATCGTTCGAGAATACAGACCTAGAAACTATCGCTGCACAGCCTGTCAATGTCACGTTACAACGCGTAAGTTCTCGCTAATAACAAGAAAAATACTTTACTATTTTTCTTTCAAAGTAATATCAGGCAGGCTTATTTCTCGGAACTTATTAAGCCTGTTATTGCAACAGCTCTGACAGTTATTAATCAATCTAAACTTATATTGTTCTTTAGTAAAGCTGCAATCTAGGACACTGTTCAATGAGTACTGCTCTACTTATTAAATATAAGTTACGAACATTAATAATCACTGCTACGCCGTAGCAGGTAAAAGTTTTTCCTTAACTTTGCGTTCAGAAGACAATAATTATCATTTGGCCCTTTAAAATGGAAATTTATAGCAAAATCAGTAGATCAAGCATTGAATTAAAATAGCTTTCACGAGTGATGACTCCTATATGTAGCCAGGGAAATTATTATTTTTTCAAATTGACACATAACTTCAATTTGGCGTTTTCAGCTGTTAGTTGTGATTTGAATATAAGGGCCACTGAATTTGTTAGTCACTTTGCTACACATTGAATTTCCCTGGCTTTATTTATATACCTGCGTCAGCCACATCCTGGGCAGTCAACCTTGGTATGTCCTCTCTGATTGACTAATATTTTTACCATTACAAGATCTTTTCCCACAACATATTTCCTGCCTATACGATAAAAGAAGAAAAAAATATCAACTAACCTCAACACTAAAAAAAAAAAAAGATCAAGCAAGTCCTATTCCACTATCAAATATTCGAACGTGGAATTAGTTCTACATAGAAGTATCTGTATTTCATTGCAATTACCTTACAATAGTTCTTTTCCCGATAGTTAGGTGGGGAGTGCGTTCACTAGGTTACGCGTCCTCCCCCCTTCCCCTAGGTTGGTTCAACCCTTCTATGTGATACATACTAGGTTATGTATAAAGATTTATGTAGAACGCGGTGAAGTCAAATGTTGTTTCTGTAGTGATGGGACTGAGGTACGAAATGTATAAGGTTGGGAAAAATATTTTAATGAAAACTGGTTTTGTTTACCGACTATACCTGCATTGGTTAACGAACCCAAAGGACCTAATATCTTGGTAAACACGTATTTAATTTAGTTTTTCAGTCATTTGAAATTAAAATGGCGTTTCACACCTCATATTTAAAAAAATAAAGCCTATCTAATTACTTTGAATAAAAAGCAGAAACATATTGCAATTTGTGAAGCTGATCAATAAACCTGATGGATGCTATACAAAATTCTACTTTGGCAACACTTCAAAATCGCTGTATCCTTACACAAAGGGTCCATCAAAGTAGTCAGTAATCCATCAAAGGACATTGAATTGTGAGAGATATCGACCATTGTGATAGTCCCTCAATAAAATGAAGTTCAAAATGGAGTCTACGTATACAGTTACTAGGTACTCCAAATCTATAAAAGATTTAAAAAAAATATATAATATCATCAGAATCTGGCTTTAAAATAAAAGAAAAAAGCGATTATAGCTTCTATAATTTCAAATCTAGAACGCCAGAGGAAGGGCATCGCCGCATTGCAAAAAAAAAATATCAAAGAGGTTTCATGTTAAATAATTAAAGAAGGTTTATATTAAATATGTCGTTTTCACATTACATGCAACATGGGCACCCGTTAGGAGTGCAGATTTGTAGGTTACGCGTGCAGGTGGCTTGCCCCACAGCGGGGCGGAGCGCCACTTATCATATAAACCTATGTGCCTCACACACGCACAATTGAAAATCTCGACCTCTCCGTTCTTTGATGGGAAATGTGGAAATTACGGAAAATGCGTAACTGAGATCATTCTTGAAGCATTTTTCATATTTTAGTTTTGTCAACGGGCTAAGCTATGTTTCGTGCATGCATTACTATGTGTATTTTTTCCATTTTTGGTTCAAATAAAACGTATTCTTGATGATAAAAAGAGTAATTTATCATCAAGAATATGTTTTAAAAATTACATGACAGGATGTCTCAGAAGCTAGTCTTTTTCTTGTTCCAAATCTTATCATAGTTTTTTTTTCATTGGACAACAACGTCTTTTTATTTACCAACATAAGGACTTTATCTTTTAATGTATTAACTAGCAGCGCTAAGAAGTTGTTTTTTTTTAGAGCATAGTATTCTGAAAATAGCCACTAAGCTTTGGCCTCAAGAAAAGATTTTATATACCGTTTAAAATAAAGAAATGATAATTATAATCGACAAACATAATTTATATTATAATCGAATTTAGTTGTAAGAAAAATAAAACATTTTTTGAAAAATTCCAAATTCAAAACCAGAATATTTGAAGAACGTTGCGTTGCGTATTTACGTATTCGAGCGCGTGCAGAATTAGATCTCTCTGGTCATAGGGATGGGGGAGGGGTCTAAGGGTGGTTTCACGCTGCACGGCACGCCACGTGTCAGTGGGGAAGTCTCTAATGAACTGTATGAACTAGTGTACCTAGACGATGCGTAGCTAAAACTATATAGGTTAGAGTATGTAGGTATTGGAAGTAAATGGAGTAGAAGTTATGGGGTAAGGTGGAGATGATCGCAAGGGATTTTGTTAGTAGAAATTTTGAGTCAAATTATCAATGAAAATCAAACCAAATTACGTAACGACAAGAATTCAAGGCTCTAACTCAACAACTGATTGTTTATGATTACCCAACTTTAAGTCTCATGAAACTGAAAATAATAACTTTCTTTGATAGAGTACCACGAGTCGCGTAAAGCTCCTGCATCATAAGACAAACTTCATTTCAATAGCAAACACCGTACAATAAATATCTCTTGGCTGCATAACACAAACTGTTACTTACTTCGCGATAGGAATCTCAGGAACACCAACATTATTTCTACTCCACATATATTTTTCCCGACCTCATTACGAGTCCAAGAAAAACATTTGCAATCTTATGTTTTATATATATATATTTTTAAATATGTGTTAAAAGCTCTTCAAGTCACCGTACGGGGATGTGTTAAAGCACTGGGTATGCGTGAGCACGCGCGAATTAACCGCCACATTGCTTCTGAACGCACCCTTACTTGCGTTAGCATACGTCATTATAGTGCCAGAGCGAATGTTGTTGCCTTTTTTTAAAACAAAATATTTTTTAAGATTCGAATTTTGATTTCCGTTGCTTTTTTTTCGTTTGACCAAAAATTAAAAAAAAAATGTAACGTGTTTACTGTATTTATGGTATAGATTTTAAATTGTCATAATACTGTCAGTTATGTTTACAAGTTTTTTTATTATTCTGCTGAAACTACAATTAATAGAGATCGGGTTTTGTCCTTCTTGTTTTCAAAGTAACTTTGAAAACCATAAAATGTATATTTTTTTAACATTGACTAGACAATGTTGTTTCCTATTGTGACTATTAAACTGTAAGTTATGATACCATTTACAAAATTAGAAGTTAATATCGTCCAGATAGCTATCTCTCTCAGAAATATTAACTATTAAACGCATAAATTCTACATAAAAATATTCTGAAAGAGAAAGGCAATGAAAATCTACAATGGCAATAATTTCACATTCATTCCAGATAATATAGTGCTGGGTGCGCCCATGAAATAACGAAATATCAATAAATAACTGGATCCGTCGGCCATAACTACAAAAACCCGATTTAATAATAATAAAACTGCATCGAGTTTGTGTATGCGTGGTAAGGGTGCAACGACGCACCCCTCACGCACACACGTATGCTCGACACTTATGCTACGAAACTGGGCCGCGATTGGTCGGTACAGCTGTGCATGTGTGCGTACCTGTTTGGTTGTAGAAAAGAGGTCGTATACATGTAGTTATTTATACCGTGGTGTTCTAGGCTGTATGAATTAGTTGCGTGCATTGGGGTAGTCTTTGCTAGGAAAAAGTATTGATTTGTTGCACAGTAGCTGAGTTTAATGCGGACTTTCGCAAGTAGATGATGATTTTTGAAAAATATATCGTGGGGGTTTGTGTTGGATATTTATTTAGAACGTACAAGTGCGCACATTGTTTGTGTTGGTTATACCTCGTTTAATTCCTATGAATTATACAGGCAGTTGTTAGTAATTTGTATTATAAACATTTAAAAAAATGTCGTTAATAAGGTGGTAGCCTGTACCTAAATCCTACTATCCTACTATATCTAAACTAATAGATAGTATAAAGAGAAAGATTAGATTTTTGTATGTGTGTTTCTTACTCTTTCAAGCTAAAACGGCTAAACGAATTTTGATGAAATTTGGCACATGGGTAGACAATCGCCAGTAGTTTATAACCTGGATTAACTAATAGGATACTTTTTATCCCGGTAGTACGTTCCCGTGGGATAAAATCCGACCTCGCGGGTCGCTAAAGCTAATTACTTATAAAATCGACATTATAGAATTAGAATACTTACTACGTTAGTCAAGTTCTGACTAGCTATAAAAATGAAATTATCCGAAAAAGGCGGTAAAAATGTTCTCTTTTTTACCGAGTGTTATTTTAATACATTATAATGCAGATGGGATAACCGGTCTATGGCAAGCAACGGTCCTTTGTAAATATTTCATTGAGCACAGCTTTAATGTTTAAAGTTTTTATTATAACCGACAATAAAGGATTTATTCTTGATGCTAGTGTACAGCGGCCATTTTGGATTTAATTTGATGAAAAGAAAAAAGTTTAATCACCGTGTATATTAAAAAAAATGTGTTTTTTTAACTTTCTAGTTTTTTTTAAATTAAATTTTTCTTAAGTATCTTTTTCAATACCTAAGCATTGTATGAACCTGAGTATCTATATTGTAATATTTTTTTTTTATAAAACAAAATGAATACCTAGAACATATAAAAATAAATACACGTTAATTTACAGGTCTTTAGCATTAAACATTTTTTTTTTTACTTTTCAAAACGCAGCACAGCCTCAAACACAAAACAAAGCTGAACTAATGCACAGTATGTTAATGTAACAGCTAACATGGAAAAAACAAAATAGTAAATATTTGCTTTGACGTTTGTCGAGTGTTAGAATAGTAACATGAAATGCCTCGTTATTTTAGTTCCAGCCCATAACGATGACAAAGGACTCATTTTTATTAGCATTCGAGGCTTTCGTGACAGTATTTTTAATAAGTACTAGCTTTATTTTTCATGTTATTTTTTTGTTTGTCTAACTCGAAATAGGTATGTACTTTAGAATGATGTTGGAGTAAAAATCCCTATTTAAATCTGACCATTTTATGAATTATCGACGAATTTAGTGGTACTATTATCAGAAGTGCTCAAGTTTAGCCTATTTTCGCGCCAAAGCATATATTTTGACGGTTAAAATGGATTTTCCGCAACTAAAAACCTCAATACAGTTATGTTTATAAAGATAACTTTGACATAAACATGCGTCTGAGGCGCATCCTGTTTGTTTTTGTGAACAACGTAATTTTGCTGTTAACAGAAACTCAACTAATGCTGTTTAAGCAAATTTGAACTTTAACACTTTACAATACGATAATGGAATATTGATAGAGGCTAGAGTCTAACAAATAGGACCGTTTGGATAGTTTTGCCTTTTTCATTAGTGTTTAGATACGTTAGTGAACTTGAGTAACAGTTAAAGTCCATAAGTTTGAAAAATCCTACTCAATGTAGCATCTTTTACTCCTACTAAAGATCTCATATGCCAAGAAAAAACTCGCAGAATCTCGTTTACAAGAATTAAAAAAGAAGATAAACAAAAAAAAAAAACAAAAAACAATTACACAACACCGACTCCTGTTACACGTAATAGTTCGGAGCATGCAAGATGCATCATTAACAAGTCGATTCGTCCTGCCCGTTACATCAGCTGATAGCACAAAAAGCTCGACCTAACATCTGCCGGCCGAGAGGCCGTGAATCACCGGCCCTTGGCGCGTGCCGGCTCGAAAAAAAAGAGAAAAAAAAATCAAAAGTGTAAACTCCCGCCGACCGTTATAATCGCCTCGCCTGTGGGTGGAGCGTGTTCGACCGAGTTTAAAAAACGAACATTTATTTTTTTATGAAGATTTTATTCGTGATTATGGATAATTGTACTGTTATGTCATCTAAGTATGCTTCAATTATTTATCTTTATATTTTCATCCTTTACAAATGCATCATACCATGAATTAACGATCAAAGCTTGTTGCTGCTTGTTGTTTTGGATACTGAAATTATAACAGCGCTATTACATAAATCCATAAATATTCATTGTTTGTCAACCATTATTAGTTTTATATGGAACTAAATTACTAGGAGACAAAGTTTTGCCGTAAATCCCTAAGCTTAATAAACTCAAGTTTTTCGATATTCTTATGATAAAACAGAAATTGCTTTTGGCGCAATAAATTTTCCTTAATTTCAAGATGGCGACGGGGACTTATTCCCGTGCTATTTAGTCTGCAAAAAAGCTAGAGAAATAGGTAAAATTGGAAAACAAAAGAGGCCATTTAAATGTACGATAAAAACGGCAGTGATTTATTTGTAAGTTTCTTCGTAATGTTTATTGTATGTTTGTTTGCGAAGATTCGGAGGAAAACATTGTTATTCGATTAGCGAGACCATTTTGGCGACGATTTTACCGTTACCACCCACTATCGTGTCTATCGTAAATTTTCATGGCATCAAGATTATAAAGAATGTGATTTTTTTTTTCATTTGCTGTATCTAATGATAAATTACCTACAATAACAGTGAAATTGAATTTTAATTTAACGTTTCACAGGTAAATAATAAATTAGTGTATCTATTGGTGTATGTGTGTGGGGGACCGCGGTGTTCTTCTTAATTTCGCAACGGATTATTGATGCTTTTTTTACCATCATTATGGGATTTTATTCTGGAAGGTTTATGTGTGTAATACATGTATATAAAACTTACATGTAATAATGTAATATCGATGTTTCGTCAAGTCTTAAAAACCGTGCCAAGCACACGGATTCACGTAAACAATCATCTAAAGATAAATACATTTATTTGCGGCAAACATGACGCATAAAAAGGAAACACCCACAAAAACAAAAAAAAAAAATACCAGTTGGGGGAAAACATGCGCCACATCCACGAAAAACCTGTTTTCATGCCTATAAAAACTAAGTCAACAAAACAACTACAAAATAAAACCAAATTGTCTCGACGATTTTACAATCGACCGATAATTCTTATCTACACTAATATTATAAAGAGGAAAGATTTGATTGTTAGTTTGTATTGAATAGGCTCCGAAACTACTGGACCGATTTGAAAAATTGTTTCACCATTAGAAGCCGACATTATCCCTAATGAACATAGGCTACTTTTTACCGCGAGAAAATGCTTCATTCCTACGGGAAAACGGGTAATAGGATTTAAACGGCGGGAATTCCGAGTTCTACGCAAACGAAGTTGCGGGCGGATGCTAGTTCGTGCAATAAAATTGACGTCTGACAGATTCTGTATAGAGGAACTGTCAAAAATTCAAAATTATACCTCGGATAAAATTATTCCATACAGAATCAGTCAGACGTCAATTTTTTCCACGAAAAAAAAATCTGTCAATTGAAAAATCAGCCTTATGTATAGTTCGTTTATTTAGGCACGGTAAAACAAAAAATACAGTAAGAAGTAAGTTAGTCAAAAGTCAGAAGTGCTTAGTATAAATATTATGGGCCTAATAGTAAACGCACCCACAATGCAGGAGAAATTCTTAGTGTGGGGCAAAGTTTAAAAAAAAAAATAGTATCAACTCTATTTTAAAGTCTTTCATAATGATACCTATTCAATTGTTTTCTTTTGTCATTTCGATACAATTGTTTTTTTTTGTGTGCGGTAGATGATTTGCTTCACGGATTATGAATTCAGCATACCCATTTTCTCCTAATTAGTTCAACCAATCAACATCCACTGATATAAGGATAAACCTTCTAAATGACACAATATGATTCCAAAGACACGATGCTAAAATTGTGTATAGTTCAAAATACGGTGCTGCTGCTTTTCCCGATAAAGTTATAGGAAGAAAAGAGGTTGGCTCCTGGCTGTTCTTTGGCTTACTTCAAACTTACTTAAAAATACCATTAAAATTTTCCTACTTTAACCATAAGCAATCAAACCCCGCTTAAACTCGACCACGTATCAAATTCTTACTACACAATGACCACTCAAAATGCATTTATGACGAAAATGCAGCCGAAAATTTCCCCCTTTTCCGAGGCGCGACGGTGGCATAAGAGGCGTTTGGGGCGATTATATCAGGTGCGATCACCAATCACCCGGGTAAGCGGGCAATTATAACAATATCCCGTTGCACCCTTCCCAATATTATCTGTTGCAGTCTGTGGGGTGGTCAGTATTCGGTCGCGGGCGTGTATGAGGTGAGATTAAACGGGGATATAACAGAACTACGAATATACAGGCTGACTGGATCTGGACCCGCCATAGCAAGTTCTCATATAGAGGAGGTCATTTAAACCTTACTTTCCCTAGCTAAAGTTTTATAGTTTGGTTTTGGATATGCCAATTTTTATACT
Organism: Eremobia ochroleuca; assembly: GCA_949629135.1. Classification (NCBI taxonomy): domain Eukaryota; kingdom Metazoa; phylum Arthropoda; class Insecta; order Lepidoptera; family Noctuidae; genus Eremobia; species Eremobia ochroleuca. Next base: position 19,517,305 of record OX451388.1, on the reverse strand, counting down.
TTATTGAGTATTTTCAAAAATTTGATTTGAAGCATTCATAACTTTTTTTGCATTATTTTAGTAGTTTTTTTTACTGTTTATTGGTAGTCATAAACATTGGTGATTAAAATACTTCGGAACTTCCCTGAAACTAGGGTTAAAAATTAGATATTAAGCTCAAAAAATAAAAAAAATACTTAAAAAAACTTTACGATCAAATTTGACCTCAAATAAAAAAAACTACGGTGTAATAATTAATTTTAATCATTGTGGAAAAATCTCAATAAAGTATAAAAAATTACATAGGTATCTCCCAAACTATAAAATTTCAGCTAGGGAAAGTAAGGGTCAATAATTAGTAAATGACCTCCTCTATATGGGAATTTGCTATGGCGGGTCCAGAGCCAGTCACCCTGTATATCTCCTATAGGTATCTACATGATTAAATTGTTTCGTGACTGGTTGACAAAAAACGCATAGCACTAAACCACTAAAGATGAAACTATTAAACGAAGAATTATGCCTAAAATTGTGAAGAGGTGAACTAAGAAAGGATTTTTGGGAACTTCACCCGAGACCGAGTTAAATAGGGTTGAAGTTTCTAAGTGAAATGAGTACTTATTAGCGAGCAACTGCTACATATTTCTCAAATGAAACAGTTAAACGGCTGTATTTTGTGTTCATAAAAATAATTTAAATTGCTTCTTGCTATACAATTCAAGCCGATAGCAAATCCGTCACACGGCGCAACACCTTTTACCCAACAATAGGTACAATCAGATAAAGGCAGAGGCGTTCCTTGCGCAGGCGGCGCTCTGCGATTGGAGCGCACCGCGCATGCTCGCATCTGCCGCGCACGTTAACGCGTGCCCAGATAATGTGCGCGACATATGAACCGCACTATATAAATTTAAGTAAATGTAAATGATTAAAAACCTTTGTATTTATTAATATATTTAACTAAAAATTGGCTTTTGCTTCTACGAAAACTCTTAATTGGAGAAGTTTTAAGGTTTTAAGTTTTTCAGAGAAAAAAAAAAGAAAAGCGACCGGTGTCCAAATAAATGTTTGGAACAGCTGAATTTATTTTTTTAATAGGTTGCCTGTTTCTGTCACCTTCTGTGTGATTTAGAAATAGATAGGGTATCGAAATTTTGGCATAGCTACCTACATGTGAGTCAGTATTTTGTACCCCTGTAGATAGTAGTTTTAGATCGTTTTATGGTGGCACCACCTTTGCGGAACTTTTGAGTATCACTGTGCTGCTCAAAAGTACTATTGCAAAACTTCGGTTATATTTGGGTTTTTGATCTAAAATGATATTCTTTCTCGAAAAAAACGCTTCATTAGTATAAAAGAATGATGATGACATGTATTTATTTATAGTCACCGGTAGAAACATCCACATAGTTTTATTCAATGTTGCAGACCAATCCAGGTGTCTTGTTAAACTAAGCAATTAACTTCCAGTAGCATAATGGCTTCTGCATTTTTATTAATTTTCCATTAAAATGTACCAAACTATAATTTTGTGCTATTAACTATCGTAATCAGGTGTTTATTAATGTGGCTAATATGATAAAATACCTTATTACGGGCCTACTGCTGTCTATTATGAGAATAAAATATGTATTATTTTATACAAAATTAATTATTCAGGTAAGTTATATTTGTATAGAAACACTGTAAAACAATAGGAAACAATTTGCATTGAACCTTAAAACTTCTCCAATTAAGAGTTTTCGTAGAAGCAAAAGCCAATTTTTAGTTAAATATATTAATAAATACAAAGGTTTTTAATCATTTACAGTGTTTCAACAAGGAAACACTGGTGCATCCATATTTTAAAATAAAAATACTTCAAACGAAAAACGAACATTCATAACCCTAACGCCTATAATCCCAAAAGGGGTGCGTACTGAGATGAATGAAGATATTAACACCTCTATTAGGTCACCTTTTCCAAAAACAAAAGGCTTTTGTCTCCACCAAAATTTTTATCCAGCCAGTTCTCACCTTAGTCATTAAGGTCCTCTAAAAAGGTTTTCTTCAAAGTAACCCTAGTACTTATTCAAAGTAGGCTTTAAATAAACGTAATTCCTGGACTCGAACAAAGGTGGGACCACCCATATCCCCCCAAAAAGCTTTACGGTGCTTGTTTTAAAACTAATTTGCTAAAGTTACTTCGCAGCCGGTAACTTATAATCGTAAATTAAGTCAAGTACGTTTCTCGCTTCGCACTTTCTTTGGAAAAAACTTTTTTCGGTTACCGTTGTTCGAAAAAAGTATTCGTGCGATTTTGCGTACCTACTCTTTGTTAGTATAGCTTTTTAATAAGAAGATAAGATTGTGATTATGTTGGCTTCTTTATTTATTTTCGAGGAGGTTAGTAATTTGCAATTTTTTAGGGCATTGTAGTTGGATCAGGAACACGAGCAATGAAAGGGTTTTTCACTAACCTAAAAGTAGGTATTATAGAAGAGTTCAGTTTGGAAAAACAATCGACGTAAAATAACTTGGCATTGCATTAGATATCGCGGTTTATAGGGCAGAAAGGAAGAAGAAAATGTGTTGCGCCAACCCCAAGTATCATGGGACAAGGGCAGAAAGATGATGGTGATGATTCGATATCTCTGTTTTTTCTGCCCGGAAAACGATTTACGTATCGAATCAAACTTTGTACTATGGTTTAAAAACTGAGAAGCATCCATATCGATAGTTTGTCATAGAAGTGTTTATTTTAGCATATACTTTTGACAATTCTATAGTATCGTACAAACATACATAGTTAGTGCCACTGTCTGGTGTTTTGCAGTCTGCTTGAAAGCTCAGGTCATCGCAGTTTTCGAACTGTCTGCCACCGTACTGGCGATGACCTAAGCGACACAAATCTTACACACCGCTTTATTTTAGATTTATTATTCCATTAGTATTTGTGTACCATTTGTAATGTCATTTTTAGTAATGTGCCCGTTGGCAAGAAAAATAAATAGGCACTTGCAATGCTGTATAAAATCTTTAAAGCCTTTTTTTTCATCTACCGCGAGAAATTCTAAGAATATAGATTCCACGACGATCAACATAATCATTTTGGCCAGTAAGAAGGTTCCTAACACAGTTACAATAAAAAATCTTAGAAATAAAGCGCCGAAAAAACTTTCGCCTTCGCGCGGGATGTCGTTGCTAAAAAAAAATCCGCGATCTCCACGAAACGGAATTTTCTGCGTTAAATATTCCTTAACGATACTTTATTTAGGCTTTTCAAAGGTAAGTACTGAGGTTATATCATTTGGTCGGTCATTAACAAACAAAAGCTCTTGAATATGCGACCTAATTAAAAAGACAAGTCGTAGTCGTTGCGTAGACCGAAGAGTGCGAATGCTCTTTCACGGCCTATTAATTTTGCTGTTATATTTTTATTGGTATTTTATGTTAATAAGCTTATCTCTGTGTTTTGTTTTGAATTGTTTCTCTTTTGTTTTGATAAATTGGTGTTTGATGATGATCATTATCATTACATAGAGCTTTCAACGTATTTTTTCATTTGGCAATTTTGAGAAAATAAAAGAAACGATAAGTACTTATACTTTATTAAAAAAAAAAGGATATTAAAAATTGAAAATCGCACTGAACAATAACATCTTTTAAAACTTGAAATTCAGTGCTACCAAGTTTTGTCTTTACCTAATTTATTATTAATCTCCTAATAATGTGTTCACTGACGCGCCATTTACTTGTCGCATCACTTATCAAAGCGTCCGCCATCTTGTCAAGACCGCGTCACACAAGATGTCGACCATCACACTGGTTCGTATAAATTAATGCAAATGACACGACAAGGCGACAACGAGGTATTTGCGTCATTCGCAAATCGATTCAACACATTTTTTTATGTAATTTATCAGAATCGATTCGAATGTATAAAATATCGTATTGAAATCGAGAAGCGACGAATATTTAAGGATGATATTAACTTTAATTTTGGCAACCATGGTCATGATCGTAAGTTATTTGTAATGGGGTGATAGATTATAACGAAATTAAGTGGCTGTTTAAAAGTCGATGTCGGTATCTTCATTAAGTTTCATGCCGAAACCAAACTGTCACCATAATATGCTTTATCTTCACCGTTACTCGAAATTTTTATTTAAGTATGTGTTGTTAAGTACATTTTTATTAAAGTAATGAGCCATATTTGCCGTGTTAGGGTTTAATATAAACATACTTATACTTGACATATTTCAGTATTTAATTCAGGCAGTTGTTTTGTGAAGTATTCTCATTTTGTCACTGTCCAAACGTATAGCAACTACATTTATTAAGATGACTTCATTTTTTTTAACAGCGCCTCCTAAACTATGCGCCACGCGATGAGCTGTCATAGAAATTCTATTATTTCAACTCACGCCGGAAAATAATCACATGGAAATTCGAATTTCAGTGATGTAATTACTAACAATACAGATGAGGGAGACCTTCTATGAGCAAAGACCTTTATTCCTGCTTTATGCTGTTACATTAAGTTTCGATATCCAACGATATAAAGTACTGCATGCTGGTATGCTTAAACTAGCCAGCCATAAAGACAATCAACCTTTCCGACATTTCCTACAAAAGTTTTCTCGCATTTCAAAATGTGAAGTTCTCCGAATAAAATAAAGCTAGGTACTCACCTTCTTTTCGGTCAACTTTTCGCATCGTCGCTGCTTGCATATCTGATGCGACTTGTCGTTGCGACACGGCGCGCAGTCGCCACAGTTGTCTTTGCGTTGGCAACCGATGCATTCGCCGCATCTTTTCCGCTTCTTCTTCGTCTGCGATCGGAAATACTGATTTATTATTAAGATTAGTCCAATTGAGGATAGTCGTTTTAAATAACATTAAGTCTCTATTTTTCTCTCTCTAAAAGTTTATCTGAAATGTTAAAGTTTCTGTTAGGTATACGACTTGTTTCGACTTCGCCATTTTTGTCAATTATTTCCTGTATTCCACTTAGCATTTTAATTATTTATTAAAGAGGTTACTACCCAAAATACGAAAATTATAATTTTCAATTTATTGGACGATGAAACAACACCGTTTAAAATTTTTAATTCGCGAAAATTGCTTCAAACTCTTCATTAAGTCATATTTTACTGTTACAACTCTCGTATCTGATCGCATTCCCGTTGGTTGCGTGTGCGATTCATTCACGAACCCGAGCAAAATGTTGGCCAATCCCTGTCAAATATTTGGCCAACTTTGAACCTCGCTTAGCTACAAACTCTTTGTGTGAGATAGAAAGGGAGAAAGATATGGCAAATGTTTGACAAATTGTAACCAATATAAAGGGACGTTGCAATTACTGGCCAGACAACAATTTTGGAGTATTCCGCGCTCATTATTATGACTCGTCTCGGTCCTGCGCCGGCGCATTGAATCGGAGCGATCTCATTTACTCCTATTAGGACTACGTAATTCGGCAGCCTTAGTAGTTATCGATGAAATTAATATTTTTACTGTGTAGGTATTCCAAATTATTTTTATCGCCTCTATTTAATTGATTTCATACCCACAATCTGGAAAAAAATAAAGCTTAGATAGTTCCAATTTATTTTGTTCAAACATAAATTACAGATAATCCAATTTTGCATATAGGTAATCAATTTAAATACCTTCAATGTTGCAAAGCAAATTAATCCGCTACAATAAAAACATATAACAGCTGTGATACGGTAAGAAGTCCGCCATATTTGGTGCAATTTCATTCGTGCAACGTTCGTACTTATCTCGGCCGTAATCGGAACCAACCGATTGTGGCACCGACAAACAGCTGACGATTATTTAAATACGGAATTCTATTCAAATTCGTATTTCGAACGCTTGTTTTAGTTAGACGATGGATAAACTTATGCTTCCGATAAAAAAGGCAAACCATTATTTAAAGCTCATTAAAAAAAAAAATTTGAAAGCCTGACTATGAAAAAATAAACAAAGTATTGATGTTTTTTCAAAGACGTTAATTCCAGTATCTAATCGCTCAAAATTGATATTCCTATTCCTATTAGCACCTTAGAAATATTCTAATCGCCCGTTCATCCTGCAGATGTTTTTTTTTTTTTTTTCTTTTAATTAAACCCACTGGCATTACAGTACATGCCTTTGTTTTGTAAGTACTAACCTTTAGTCTATTTTATGCAATACTAGAACAGATGTGACACGAAGCTTATTTCGCGTTAAATACTTAGTCTACACATCACGGATGTATTCACCAAAGAGTTAGGCAAATGTATACGTATAGTACACCCACGTTTCACCATCTCATGTAACAGGGCGAACATATTGCCATCACCCGGGCAATTATGTTTTTTTAAATATTAAATCAAACAATGAACTACCACCAGGGTGCTCCAATAATAAATAATTCAACCTTATTTTACAACAAACCCAAATTTTGCAGAATACTACTCTGTCAAGAAAGTAATCCAAATTGATTTTATCACCTTCAAAATATGCTCCTTTAGAAACGATACACTTACGCCAACGAATAATCCAATCATCAAAAATTTTTTTAAAACGCTTTTTCCGGAATTGAGTTCTGCCGGTTGATTCTTTAAAAATCTCACCGTGAAATCATAAGTGAAGTTAGCACTTAATAGTGTTAATCCCTAGCGAATGACAGCTCACTCCACGCTCACTTCACCCAAGCTTTCACGGTGAGATGGTTACAGAATCGCACGGCATTTCTCGCCGTGAATTCTCCTTTATGTCTTCTACCGAATGAAAACGTGTGCCACGAAGCGGTAATTTGAGTTTGAGAAAAAGGAAGAAGTCGGCTGGAGCCATATCTGGTGAATAAGGTGGTTGCTCGATGGTATTAGATTAAAACAAAAATTATTTTGGAACCATTAACAAATCTTCCAATCGCAATACTTTTTTGACTGGATGTGTACATTAAAATAAAGAGTCATAATAATTATCTATAGAGATAGCCAAGTGCTACGCCACTAAAATATAGCTCACTTCCGATTTTCCTAATGTTTTGTCCACATTTCTAGGAAGCTTTGGATTTCCCCGTTTGACTCATTCCATTCGCATATTAATGAGTAATTGCTGCGGCTAGACAAAGGAAAATGTAATCTATCACAGGGTAATAGAGAATAAATCCGAATGATGGTACTTTAGAATTTTTATTCCAGCTTTCTAGTAATGGCGGAAAAGTTTTTTTCGATTCTAAATATGAATGTTTTGGAATGCCCAATTTGAATTTTCTATACCTACATTTTAGTTATACATATTTGATTTTGAGATAATTTTTAGTTTATGGAACAACAAACTGAATGTCACACTTGACAAAGTTCAAATTCCATTGCAGCCAAAATCTTATTAAGACCTTTTTGTTTCAAATGGTCACTTAAAAAACAACTTATAATACATTTAACTAAAGTAGATGTTAAGTGACGATGGAATGTAGATTATCTGATGTTATGAACCCTGCTATAGTTGAGTAATTTCATGATACTTTTTCGAATGAAACCATTATGAAACAGTGTAAAATAATTACAGGGAATTTTATTTATTTATTTGCGCTAAATGCCTGTAATTAAGTTAAGTGAGCAACTGAGCAATCTCGATACAGCTTTATGATCGACGTTGTTAAAGTTAAAATTTCTGTAAAGCATATTTCTATGAAGTATCCGATTACAATCAGTATTAACGCAACGCAGCTGAAATTCGATAAATTAAATATTCAAATAATTTAGTCGAGTCATCACATCAATTACAAAATTAGTCGATTTTAAATCGATCGCTCTAATAACTATCTTATCGAGTACGGAGAAATTACTTAATGGAATTTCTTTTTAAAAATGAACCATCAATATACCGATAAAAAGGTGTAACTTAGTCGATATTTGAAAAAACTAAACATGTGTGAAATTCACTCGCGCGGAGTTCGTTCCATTTATCCGTCCAATTAAGACATGCCATTATGACTAAAGATCATTAGAGCTTACATCTAAAGCATTATAATCGGTATAAAATAACGCAACAAGAAACGATTATTTATAACGTTCGCAGCAAAAATATCGTTTGAATCGATTTTTTTTTTCGCAACACTACTACTAACTTTGATATCTCATTCAACCACTTTGAAGTACGTACTAAACCTTTACTACTCGTCCTCATAATTCACTTATACAACACTCAATTATACTGATTACCGATTAACGATCACTGAAGATGTAGTATCGACTAATCGAGGTGCATCTCTAATAATTACTGTCTATTGTAGAGGCAGCTGCACGCCAAGGTGTTCGTTATTAGACTAGGAAACGCTGACATTTATTGTGCAAAGAATGTCGTCAAGTCTGGACCTTTCCTAGCAGGTCCTGCACTTAGATAAGTTTTTCTGAACTGGCAACTTCAATTATAACAAATTGCTGAAGAATATTCTCATCCGTTCGAGTCTAATGTGGGTACTAGCATTAGAATAGTTTTATATAGTTTTTAATTGATTAGGAACAGTCGTTCATGTTTTAATTTTTTTCTTAATTATTGGGTAGCAATGTTTCTGACAATCCTTTTATTTGGTATTTCTTTGTAATTAAACCAATTAAACTTTTAGAAAACAGTCGTTTCGTAGAGATATATAACTTCAAAAAGCAAATGTCAGGGTTGTTTAGTCACTCCATAAAGATGACCAAAAATAGACGTAAGTGTAACCAAAAATAAAGTACCTACGTATATAGACTAAATACTTATCATGTACTTTCCTACTTTAAAACTCCGTCTTTCGAGCCACAATTAAAACATACTAACTCCGTTAATATCGAAGGCTTTTCAAAACTGCCGACTAATTGCATTCGCTGTTAAATTTCAAAGTCATAAAATTTTCTAAGCAGGACACGCATAAATCGCCCGACTTTAATTTGTGTTTTAAACGAGAGAGGAAGTTAATTTATTGGAGGAGCAAGAGAATCGGCTAACTATTAAATTTATAGCCGCGAAGACAAGGAGTTCGGCCATTTTGAAACTCAAGTCCGGGAATAAAAACTGCTCGGAGAATAATAAAAGGTGGAATTACGGTGTAAGTTTCTCTTTTTCGGGCTTGCTCGAATATCCACTTTCGGCGGCGTGTAGCTGAATGAAAATTCTGAGAATTCTTATATCTGGCGTCGAATATACAGTCGGCTTTTCGCGATTCCCCGGCGTCTTGTTTACGCAATTCACCAATTCGTGGGAAGGGAGATTAGTTGTCGTTCCCGATTTTATTGTGTTGCTTTTCAACTTGCCTACGTTTGGTGTATGTATTATTTTGTTTACAATGTTCTGTCATATATCAGCGACTAATGATAATAGGTTATGGTGCAGTAAATGCCAAAATTATTTGGCAAACATTTGGCGAAATCGAAACTGTCAGTATTTAGATTAATAGTTGGATGTAAACAGTTATAAATTATCAGCTGCTATATTAGTATAAAGTTAACTCAATTCAGAATATTAAAAACTAAACGGCTTATATAAAGTCCCATTAAAAAGGATAGACAAACTTTTAGAAATAATTCAGACCACCAAAATGAGGACAATGTTAAAAATATACATATAAAAAAAAAAACGCATTAGACACTAATTTACAAGAAAAATGATCAGCTAATGGAAATACACTAATATGCCGGCGATTTATTATTTTAGGTCAACATAAAATCACTTTAATCGGTGTTTTTTTTGCTTGCATATCTTTGGTTAGACGTACTGAGCGCTGTGTTCAAATTTGTCCATCTATTTGAATGGGACCCTATATTTAGATCCATTTTGTTTCATCTTTACATTTCATTTACCAAGAAATTGTGTCAAAATATTTACTGTAAACAGGGCCAGGATTTCCAGCTTAGAATGCAGAAGCTACTTTTGAAATTTGAAAATTCTCACCTGTTTTTCACTGGTTATGTCGTCCATTTCCATAGGTCCCGTCGCCATGGGAGGTGCCCCATGCATTGGTGACTTGAACCCTGCAGTGGAAGACACAGCCGCGACCTGACCACTGCTCTCAGACCCGACTTCCATGTTAGACCCATCAGACTCTGTGCTGTTCGCGCGCATTTTCCGTCGCTCCTTCTTCCTAAAGTCCGATCTTGTTGGTGACGAACCGGTTCCGAACCCATTCGTCTTTTTCTCATAACCGCTGTCAATCATCATTGGGTTCTGGAAATTACTGTGGTGTAGCCCATTCGGTGTATATTTCTCCTGTAGCGCTTTCACATCAAACGGCTCGTTTTTCAACACATGAACTACGGTTGGACTTTGTATATTCTGTATTAAGCTCCCGTTTTGATGGAGGAGCGTTCCGTTTTGGTGTAAAATGCCATTTTGGGTCGGATAAGCATTGATTGTGGCTATGTTTGGTTGGTACAGTTGTATGTGTCTGTCATCAATGTACGCTTGTCCGGCCGGTGCCAGTTCCCTGGCCTGCAAGGGCGCTGGCACGATGGGGAAGCTTCGCGCGTTCACAGCTGTTAGTGTATGGAATGTTGTGGCGTTGACAGGTGACAGTGTCGTCAGGGTGGTCGATAAGGGTGCCATTTGCGCTAGAGTAGTCAGATGCGCAGGCGACGACGGGGTGGTGAGTTGCGTGAGCTGGGTTATATGACTAGGACTCGCACTTGGCGTCGGGCTCGCCGTGACCGGCACCGGAGTCACGCTCGGCAGACCCGTCTCCGGTATCACCGACGTTTCTGGAAACGTTTGGAACTGGCTTTGGAAGGACGGCAGCTTGTTCGTGATGGGCTGCAGTGTGACGGGCTGGTAGTCCAGTGCCGCTGAGAAGCCAGCCCGTAGGAATGAATCTTTGGAGTGTACCGTGATGGGCATTGACTCCCACGGTCGGTACTGCGGCTGGCTGGCGATGACGGAGACCGTGTCTCCGGTTCTCTCGTAGTACTCCCAGGCGGGGTCGAGGAGCCGTGTGTCGGCTGTGAGGATCCGCTGCTCGTTCTCCATGTCGCCGAAAGAGGAGAACGGCGGAAGAGCGCTGTCTGCGCTGGCGTCGCTGTTGAGCGCCTCGCTCATGACGCCTTGCCTCGACGCTGCCTCATCGCGTCGGGGACCATAAACCCTTACAAAAATAAGCTCTAAGACTATTGTAGTACTGAACACTCGGAACTGCACTGGAACTTACAATTTGTACTCTTGACGTGGCTCCGCTAATTTGTTAATGTTCGGTATCTAAGTAGCACTTATTGTTACGTTTATACGGCACACTGGTTTACACTAAAACTAATCACAATATCTTCGTTATCCAACTAAGGAATAAATATAAAAGTCCTTAATAAGAGGCAGTTGAACTTACACGAACTCTTACAGTCTAAGGGTTTATAAAAATCTTTGGCTGACTTCTTTTTACAAAATGCTCGAGGATACGGTTCGTATTATAATTGTTAACGATCGATAAAATATTTTGTGCACTCGTTTGACGATTTCTATTATTTTGGAACGTTTAAATACTGGTCGTTGGTTGATTAACTTCGCTCGTTCAAGGCTTTTTTATTGTAAATACCGATCAGACTTAAATTAATTTGTACTGTTTGGGAGTTAGCGTATACTATTTGCGATTTAGATTTATCGTTAAAAGGTTAAAAAAATAGTGCTTATATTTAGATTTTCGAAACGAAAGATATGACTGGAGGCTTTGGTTTGAGGATTTCGTGGCTTTTGGTTGAACTTGTTTCAGTTTCGGCGCATGAGGCGTCGTCTGGGCCGGTTATCCGTACGGCCGGCACCAATCTGCGGACAAAGCATCATATTAGAGAACTGCTCAAGGAAAAATGTTAGATAATTGAAAACCTTCGTTTTTATAAGGTAACGATGTAAATTGTGAACAAGGAAGAAGAGAGGAGGTAAGGAAATTCGCAAGTTATGGACAAGCCCCGACATGTTTACTGCTATGGCGGGGCACGCATGCGCGAGGCTGTGTTTTGAATAGAGCGCGAATCGATGCAATGGCGCGAATAACCTATACTTGTGAACTTTCGAAGGAAATTGGTAACAATCAGCTGTTGTTTATTGTCTTCAATGTAATAGCTTTATGATATCCGAAATGAGATTATTATTTTGAATATCTTGAGTTTGAATTATTGGTTTTTTGTTGAAATAAACAATGTACAGGAGTTAGAAAGCCTAAAGAATTGTAATATTTGAGAATCTGTCGATAGATTTTCAATGTTATGGAACTTTAAACATTGAATACGAAGAAACTTCTGGACAGAATTAAAAAAAAGCGATATAAAGACGAAAACAAAGTTGCAAAACGCAAAATAAGCAGCCATTCCCCCATGGAACAGACAACATGGACTTGACTTGAAGGTGACTTTACCAGTCCGTTTAAACTTCTCTGCCAAAGGCAAAAAAAAAAAAACGACTAAGTACCTACCTACCTACCCAAAACGATTAGTAAACCCTAAAAGTCACCTTTTAATATAATGCAAACAAAACCAAGTACCAAAATCATCTCAAAAGATAAACAGCGTCACCGTATCAAACTAACATTAGCAAATCGTTCGGCGCGTTAATGTGCGTTGATAAAACCGTCGGTGCGCGATAATCACATTGTCATATGCCGGTAACATTTCGCTGAGTGACGTCATAGCCCCCACACCCCGTTAACCTGACCCCGATAGCGTGCGTGCAAGCTCGTGCAAGAAAAGCGAAGAAAATGATTACTGTCCATAGTTTATCTTAATTTGTAGTTTTTTTTTTAGTATGGTAACTCCGTTTTGTGGATGGCAACATCGGCGAGACCGGATTCGAAATCGGTTTTTGAATCCGGAACTGATAAAGATTTTTTTTTTTCAAGAAACTCGTAAATGTAATAGGTACCAATTAAACAGGCCTGTACTGTCAACAGCATCTAGAATTTTAAAATGGGGATGGAGAAAATTGACAAATGTGGTTTTAATCGTCAAGAATACTAGAAAAAAAAAATCACTATGAATAAGAAATTAAAAACGAAGGTGAAACCAGACAAACATACACTAAAAAGAATAGAAGAAAATGCGTGGGAAACCGCTAAAATAAATCGCTATTTGTATCCGTTTCCCGGCTGTTTACAAAGTAACTATTCTTTGTACTTTGGACAACATATTATGAGCACCACCAAATGTCTATGAAACAACAATAAAAGGCGAGCTTTTTGTTATACGACAAATTTGAGTATACGCTCCAACCGATTCTGTCTTAGAACTTCTTAAATGCCATCTTATTTGGTAGCATTATCACATGGAGTAAACAATGTCTAAAAATAGAAGGGTACGGCAATAGTGCCTAATGCTACGCTCTATTTCTGTCTCACTATTTTAAGGGCGTACTATTTTTGAAATGTTTCAATTTAAAACTGTCTATTTCCACTGATCGAGATTCGATGCGACATTTTTAGAAAATTTATTTACGGCTTGTTATTTTTAAGATGTATTGGAATTGTTTTTCTTATTTAGATTTGATTGACATCGTTTATAATAGCGCGATCTGTTGGTTTTTATATTTTCTATTTTGTTTAAGACATTCCGGAAAAGTTTCCAATTGCCATATTATTTCCATCTATCATAAAATTGTGGAATTCAGCCGCTCGATTCTGTAAATTATCACTGTGAAGTGAGCTTGAAGTGAGCAGTGTCCATAGTGTTAATCCCTAATGACAGCTCACTTCCCGCTCACTTCACCTAAGTTCTCACGGTAAGATTTTTACAGAATAGCACTGCAGATGGCCAGTTCCCGTAGTTCAAAACCCTCAAACTCGCAATCTCATCTCTGCGACAATCAATGTCAAAAATTTAGGGAAATTAGAGGTATTTTTGGCAGATTGAGACTGAGATCAGACTATGAACGTTCTTAAAATTACGGGAACTACCCCTCTGAATTCGAATATCATTCCGAACACGCACTATTCTACTTCTAAAATTTCAAAATTATTGTTCCAACTGACTCATCTACTAAAGGCTGGACACGTTGTATATTTAAATATGGAACAAGAACTTTCATAGCGCGGAGAGGCATCGAGATCGATTAGCACTTCATTTGCAGTATTGATGACGTCAGAGCTTTGTTATTATTAAACCTGCGATTATTTATGTCCATAATTGTTTAATTAGAGATATCATGGAACAGAACGAATTGAATTTCTGAATTAGGATGCTGGTCTTGACATTCAACACCATTTTGGTTTGATAAAGGTTGCCTTGATTCCAAAAATACATTGATTTTAAAATAACAACACTAACGTGTGAAAACTACTAAAATCCTCGTATAGTTTTATATATAATCTAACATAGGACACTGTAGTAGCATTAATTTTAAATAAAGTCTCTATATCGTCTTAAACATTGTCGCTACTAATTCCTTATTGATGAATTTCTCTCATTATAAAAGTTTCGCGAATCGGAGCTATAACCAAGGCTTCCAAAGGATACGCATCAAAAGAAATGTCTTTTGTTTCCATCACAAAGAGGGAGTAAATTGCAACTTGCTTGTTTCGACTTTTTCACTTTCCCTCAAGTACTGTGCCGTATTTTCCTGAGGGACTTAGATTTTTCTGTTCCGTTACCCTATCTACATGAAATTAATGTAGCTTTATGGCTTCTCGTATAATGTTGTGTGTTGGACAAACTTAACTGTCTAATGATGGATGAGTGGTTTGATGGATCTCTTTGAGTCCATAGTAGGGTCGACATGAGATGTGTTGTAAGGCGTTGATATTGTTGATGGTGAGTTATTTTATACATTGAAGGTGTTCCGTGGTTTATTTCACGTAAGGATCTATGACGTCATGACTCACTATTTTAATATCGAACAAATTCAAATCAACCTTTGTGATTCCAAATTCAAATCTCGCGTCAACGTTCAAAAATCATTCCGCATTACATCACCATCACTCCAAAACATTCCGACTAGTAATCACAGGGCAAAACTCTTTGTAGAAGCGCACAAAGAGCGTTCCTCGAAAAAAAAATTAAAAAGCTCACTTCAGAACGCAACCACCTCGCATGTGTGCTGTATGTGTTCGAGCGTGTGTGTCGCAAGGATTCAGAAGGGTGTCGAAGTGTGGGTGTGTGTGGCCGTGTGGGTAGAACGCGATAGTATCTGGGTCTGGGTTGTCAAGGGCAACCGTACAACCGCTGCAGCGAAAGCATTGCGCTTTCAGCGTTGAGCTGCAATTATACGGAATATTTTTAGCGTCGGATGTTGTCGCTTTTTTGTAGCGACGCGAACTGCACCGAACTGCGTTTGGATGTTCGGAAATCATTGAGTCTTGTTATGAAGAATGTGGGTACTTGGTTGTTTTACTAGTTTGTGGTAACATGTGGGTAGATTCTTACTACCTTGAACTAAACACTGGTTTTAGATGTGTAGCCTTTTCAGCCGAGGAAAGAGTAGAGCTTTATGGGAATAACGCCGTGACAATTTAATATTTGAAAATGTTCATAAATGCTCTGAATTTGGTTAATTATTTATTTAATACTTCAAGCACATAAATGTACAGAGGCGGATCTTTGGGTGATGCAGAGACAAACAGTAGAAGGTGCAATCATGAAAATTGAGGAATTAATATTTTAAATCATCAATCAATCATGAATCAGTTTCACAAGGACATCATTCTAATTAATAAATAAAAACATTGAGAAGTTCTTAACAGCAATAACAAAATTTAAGTATTAGACTAGGTAAAGGCCAATTTATTGCAAAACAATTTCAAAGCCTAACAAACAGTCTTCCAACGACTACAAAATATTGAATAACAGAAGATAAAAACGTATTTGAACATTTTTTCTTTACCAGCTGTGTACTGTAACATCCGTTTAAGCATTATACCTGTACAGGAAACCGATATCTCAGTATAAGTGATCATTCGTTGATGATAATCTGCTGATAACACGTCGATGGTTACTGTAAGTAGTTCGTATATACTTATCGATGGATCAGCACCTTCGTTTTGTTAAAAATATGTTATAAAATCATTAAGAAGGTGCGAGTTTAATTTTTTATAATCTATTGTCATGATGTCAATTATTCTTATTGGCTTTTTGCTTCATCATTCTATTTTTAAATACCTTAGTGCAGTTCTTTTCTTTATTTAAATTTATCTTTTTTCTTGTCAGCCAGTAATATTAGCATTCTTCTTTGTTTTTAATTGTTCTTCATTACTGGTTTAACCCCATATGATCAACCGGTGGTTGTGCAAGCAGCAGTAATCCTTTTGCAACGGGTTTCATAACCAACTGTTGATGTTACGTCATTGGACCCCAATTAATCAGATCGACCAATCGGAAAGATGTAGGTGAGGATCATACAATAACTGTTATATTTGCTTGTATGTCTATATGCTATTGTTCTTTACTAGAGCATGTTTATTTGACAGGACATCCGAAATATTCTCGGTATGATATGTTTTGCGTCTATTTATAGTGCAAGTGATTAATTTCATATTTTTTCTTGTTACAAATTTTGTGCTTCACATAAGTAATCTTTTAGACATTTATTACTTAAAATAACAGTTAGTAATGCATCATCATCTGCCTAGCCGTTTCCCAACTATGTTGGGGTTGGCTTCCAGTCTAACCGGATGCAGCTTAATGCTAGTATTTTACATTGAACGACTGCCTATCTGACTTGCACAACCCAGTTACTGGGTAACACTCTACCCCATTGTAAAAGTGGTTGTCAGATTTTCTAGCTTCTGCCCGTAACGACTCAAAAATCCAGCGGAATGACAGCCGGGACCAACATCTTAACGGGCATTTTTGCTGAACTGGGCCTTTTTGGCGCAGCCATGAGTCACACTTCCCTGTTAATTTCTTACATCGGACTTTACAATTTTTATTTGTTTTTTATCTGATGTATGTCTCAGGTGTACTGTGTGTCTTATAGGCTGTGCTAAAAAAATGTATTTTCTTTCTTTCTTTGCTTTCCGAGACACGGAGGGATCTCGGTATGTAAAGATGGTCACCTATCCACAGACCGACCGTGGCAAGTGTAGCTTAACCTGATCGAGCGACCCGCGCGGCTGTTATTACTACGTCATGACTGCTATTTTAGAGTTTCCTACATTCAAGAAGACAATTTTATGATTGTGTATTGTAGCTACATATATAATTTCTTTTTGTGCTTCGTATTTCCCCGAGTATTCCGTGCCTCGGAAAGCACGTTAAGCCGTTGGTCCCGGCTGTCATTCGTGGATCTTTGACAGTCGTTATGGGTAGTCAGAAGGCCGAAAGTCTGACAACCAGTCTTACCAAGGGGTATCGTATTACCCAGTAACTGGGCTGTGGAGGTCAGATAGGCAGTCGCTCCATGTAAAATACTGGTATTTAGCTGCATCCGGTTAGACTGGAAGCCGAACCCAACATAGTTGGGAAAAGGCTAGGCAGACGATGATTTCCCCGAATATTAGTCAGACGCCGAAATTTTCAAGAGACTTCAACATCTTTTATCCATTTTCATTGATCCTGCTTCTATTGATATTTCATCATCATATGCAATAGTTAGTCATCCTAGGTCTATAGCAATCAGTTTCGGCTTAGCCGTTCCAGCAGCTGGTATATTCCTGTTACAACAAGAAGCAACTTGTTCTATAAGATGCCTTCATTGTTACCAAAAACCGATTCCAAAATGTAATTTTCTTCGAATATCAAAATTGGGGCACCAAGAGGACTATACAGAAGAGTTATGATTTTTTCATTCATAGTTTCTCACACAAATACATCTATAAATCTGTATGTAATGACACAGCGGGCAGGATACGTACATCAGTCTGATTGCCGCCGAGCGATGCGGATTCAATTCTCGCTCTATTATTTTATACGAGCAACATTCAACGACGAGATGTCGTTATTAAGTGTTATTTCGTTTATTGTTTCAGTTTTGGTAGTAAGGTTTTCTTTATTTTTATTGTTTTCTTGTTTGGCAGCAAGTTCTACCGGTTATCCTTAATTTCGGCATTCCGATAGTCTTGTGTTTTTCTAAGTCACCCATTGAGAAAATTTTAGAGCGTATGAGAAGTCGTTTGTTCGACTATATTTTTTTGGTGGTTAACAGGATTCAACTTAGCGTCCAGAACTTGAAGCAGATGCTTTACGTTTCATAAAACACGTAGTCTAGACGGCAAAATAAATCCATATTATTTTCGTAGACAAACAGTCGGAACCAAATCACAAAGTTATACAGAGTTATGGCTCTCTCTGTGTTCGATACAGAAAGTTTCTAGATGACGAGTAACTTAATTCGATATGTATAATAAAAACGTAATATACTCATATGGAATTCCAAAATATCCGAAATTCATACTTCACTCTTTAAGGATAACCGAAAAAATGCATTAAAAACCCAATAAAATCCATAAACATGCCAACATGATATCAGAACTTCATCAAATTTAAAACACATTAGAATGATAAGGCCTCGGTGATATAGAGTTACCGTCCCATCCCATTCAGCCACTCGAATCCAGTTGAATAGAAACGCAGATGTTTAGTTTTTTACGACAATCTTTCCCACACTACCACTTTTTCTGATGCCTTAATACTCCAGCAAACTTATTGTTGCACTTTCACGGCATCTAACACATTCAATTTTAATCTCTAACGGTAATGACATAGGGTGATTTTTTGATTTACGTAAAAGCTGTTTAAAGTTGGTCGATACAGTTTTGTAAAGAATTTTTTGTGAGCACGTCTGTCTTTGCTATCGGATGCGACATCGGAAATTGAGCGTTTTTTGTACTTACACCTATGAGATGGAATTGTTTGAAGGAAGTCACATGTGTATGACGATGATTGTATGATTTAGTATTGTTTTCTTTACGTATTGTCGCATCGGGTACTTTAAGTTACTATTTGAAATCATTTGAAAAGTTGACTAAATTGTTGCATCCGTAATATGATAGTAGGTACCGTTTGCATTGAAGCCAGTGTTCCTCATTCAGTTTTTTCAATAACTTTCATAATAACCATCCATCAATGAACTGTATCAATATAACCGCATGAAAAGCATCTCGATAAAACGACTATAGACTTTCCAATACAAAACGAACAAAGTCTAGGTACTTTATTTGCATCGAATGTAAATAATTCAGTAGCAACTTGAAGAACTTTCAATAAATAAAGACTGAATTATTATAAAAATTTAATATTAACTTCGAATGTAAGCGGTTCGCTCAACTTAAAACTGAATTCTCATTGAAAATCGAGCGTTCACCGTCGCGACTCCCGCCCTTACCCAAATAAAATATCCGCCACAATTACATTTCCAAGAAAGTTTTCACTACATCGATGTTTAAACTTTTACCTAGACGGCTTGTACACATACTGAAACAGCTATCTATACGTTCAAAGCGTAAGCGTCGCTTTGCTCAGGAGCAATAAGAGGAGGATTATCCCACAGAGAAAGTATGAATCAACTTATGATATTACTTGTGGCAATAATCGGGATATTTGAGACTACAGACAGATGAGGACGCCATTTGAACCTTTAGAGGTGATATTAATATTTCAGATTTTAGAATGTAAATGGTTGTTGACTTGGGAAGCGTAATTTAGGAGACTTAGGTTTTTGATGGTGCAGCAACTGTACAATCATCACTATACATGAAAACGGATTTCCTGATTTCTACCAATTGGTTGGCACTACATAATGGCATCACATCAAGCAGTGAAAAGCAATAATATTTCTAACTATGAAATTAAGTATCGGGAAGAGGAGATTAATGGAAAACCAGCACATTGCTCCGTTAATGTAAAGCACCTCAGTCTTAAGTCATACAAACGTTATAACAAGGAAAAATATGATTAAATCCTTTGGGTCAACCTACTAAAGGACTTGATTTTCTATTGGGAAAACATAAAGTGTAGGATATAACATCCCAGGCCAAACAAGCCCAAAACTCTTAACGCTTAAGATCAGACAAACCAAAAACGACAACAAATCCACAAACACAAAATGTCCACGCTCAAAACAATCCAAAACTAGATTCAGAGGAAACATAACTCGCTTGTTCAACTAAAAAGGAAGCACATAGCATTGCACAATCCGTTGTGTTGCTCTCAGCTCTGTACCAACAGTAACTACCAACTGTTAGCTCCGGCGAAATTGGCCAATTTGTTTATTTGTTTTCATTGGCTTCACTGAACTTGACTCCCTATTATCGCATTCGCGGGAGGAAGACGTATTATTTATTCGATTATTCCGTGGGACCGGAATCTTCGACGAAGTTCAGTCCTTAAAAGTATTAATCTTCAATATTCCGATATTAGATTGCGAGTTGCTGGAGTTTTCGGTGAGTAGACTGTTAAGAGAATTTGGATATGGTGTAGCCATTTGGGCGGCTTTTAATTTTGTGACTGTAATGCAATTTGTGCTTAATAAGAGTGCTAAGTATGAGATAAGTGCTCTTAAATTTGATCTCTCTTGCACTCTCTTTTAGTGCAGTCTTGGCAGATGCAAAAGTTGACCATGCAATTGTTTTGCATGCTAACTTTGAAAAGATACTGAGTTGTTTTTCAACTGTCTAGAAACATTTTTAGGAAAGCTAAGTGCAGAAATATGTATTCAGGGACACGAAATATTAATAATGTCTACAAGTCTAAGAACAAGTCTCAATTAAGGATCTATTAAGAATATCCATTATAAAGACGACAACGAATCTAGAATCTTTTGTTAGAAACAATAAATTAAAGCTTTTGTGGAAATGTAGAAGCTTTCTTGCAATAATTAGATAGAGCAGCACAATAAATTGAGTTCTAAACGATTGATTAGTCTATTTTATGAGGTAAAACGATTCTCAGAAAGATCAATTATGGTCTATGAAGGATTTTAAGAACTGTTCGGAATCTAGATAGAGAAAATAAAAAGACAGATGATTATGTGAAATAAGATCAAGGATACGTGATCCTGGAAGTTTACAACTAGCTTGAAAGTAACTAATTGATAGATTTTTCAGGTTTTGATTACTTTTAGTTCTTAATTATACGACAAACATAAGGAAAGCTCAAATAGCCTTCTCAAT
Source organism: Eremobia ochroleuca (assembly GCA_949629135.1). Classification (NCBI taxonomy): domain Eukaryota; kingdom Metazoa; phylum Arthropoda; class Insecta; order Lepidoptera; family Noctuidae; genus Eremobia; species Eremobia ochroleuca. Next base: position 19,496,301 of record OX451388.1, on the reverse strand, counting down.
GAAGTTTGAGCTTAAAGATTAGTGAAGCCCAATACCCAATCATTGGAAAAAAGTAGATAAATCAGGTCAGGAAAGTTAAGAAGATTCGTTAGTTAAACTTTTTGAAGAGTCAATCACCATTGTTCGGCTTAAAATGAGGTCTATTTCAACTTTTGATTGGTTTGACCTCCAGTTTTTGGACATGGGCCAGTTTGTGATTGGCTTCCTTCAAAAGCCTGTTTACACGTGTTCCTCGTCTACAAAAACGATGCAATAAGACCAACATAGCCTGTAAATTTACTTGTAAGACCTTTGGAATGTCATTCTTTGAACTTACAAACTGCAATAAAGTAGATAAAAATCGTTCCCGCTCCAATTTCGCTCGTTGCAATTAAGCTCTAAATTATGTGACATCATGCACATCAGACAATGACAGCCCATGCGTCACCACAACGTGTCTCCGGATGCTATCACCGTGTCCCTGACGCGCAACTTTGCAACTCTCACACACTTTGTTAGGAACTGTCTTTTGAGAACTACCAACAAAATCATATCCAATTAGTTTCAGATAAGCGTGAGACAATGCAGTCTTGATGTGCTCCGACAATTCTTAGAGATACGTAGTTACGATAGTTTACCAATTGTCGGCTACAACAACAAACGCCAAGCAGGAAAACAGGAATCGATTCGCGAAAGCACACAACGAAAGCGCTGGCGGAAGCACGCGAACGCGCACCGGACCTCGCTTCACGCTCTGCTGCCACCGCTCGAGCTCTATACGAGTATCTCTAACTAAACAATCCACAAAAACCAAAAGCTTCTATTCCACTACTTGGAAACACTTGCACATTTTGCCACAAAACTTTTGTGTAAGACGCGAACTCTGTACCTTCTCTCGCTCGATCCATCCGCGCCTCCTTTTTTTCTTCGTCTCGCTGCCTCGGAAACAAAACGGTCCGAAGGACGCAAGCGAAAAATAAACAAAAAGGGAATCGGAGTTCGCGATCGCGTCAGTTGTGCGCGTGTCGCGTCGCGCGGGGGCGATCTGCGTGCATGTGTACGCGGCGAGGTTCGGCGGCGGACTGGCGCGCGCGGCGGCGACGCAGCTGCCGCGGCGGCCAATGGCGCGCGGTCACGTGACGCGCCCCGCGCCCGCACACGCTTGTTCGCTTGTTTACAAATAATAATAATACGGCCGCCCGGTGGCGCCGCCTCTACGCCGCGGCCGGCTACGCGCGCTACGGGCTACGCACAGCTGTCGTTGCATTTGGCGGGATTCGATTCGGAGTTCGCTCAAAGCTTCGATCTGTTTACTTGGAGCTTTCGCGTTGGCGTGCTATCGATCGGTACAAGTTCGGTGCCGCGTTGTAGATGCGTTACACGAACTTACAACAATTCATGTTGTATTTAATGGATGCTATTTTTAATGTTCAAATTTTTCCTGTTTTTGTAGCGCAGGAAGCCGAGAGTAATACCAAATTGGAGGTTAAATTTTTGTAAAAGGGTTAGTAAAATTATTACACAATTAGGCTAAGAGGGTGCGACATTCGTCCCTATTTCGCGACAGGTTGATGCTTCCGATTGTTTTGCGTTCAGGACGCAAGGTGCGTGAGGGCTGAACCCCAGTGCATGTGCTACGTGTGGCTGGTGGCACTATGGCACTATACTCCCCTCGGTCTAAATCTGAGCTGAGGTGCCCCGTGGTCTCGTGCTAAGGGATGGAACACTTGGCGAACTCATTCTAATTGAACCCCTCGTGTTTTACGCATTACATAAAGTGATAGTTTATCTCCAATGTTTTGGTCAATTGATACAGCATAGAATTCAATTTAATTCTCAAATTGGAATCTGAAACGACTACAACACAAGTAAGAATACTAATTGCGCCCCTATCATTGCATAATTGAAATTCGACATATACTTATTAGTGATGGTACCTACAAAATTAAGCATCCATTCACTCGAACAACACCTTGTGTACGTCACTATTCCTAGAACCCAATAAAACTAGCATTTAAAAATTTTCGTGTAAAGCTAATTCATTTACTACCCACTCAACATTCACCGGTACTTTTCAGAAGTTATAATTTACTCTTGGGTATTAATAAAACTAATTAGAAATAATCACTGTAACTTACCATCCCTATCACTTAACGAAAGACGGACGATATAAAGCGAGATTATAGAGGTTCCGATTTTCATTTGTTCGGAAACCGTAATAAGTTAAATAAGCCACGAGTTTATTTGAGAACCTCCCAATAAGTTCACAGGTAGGACAAGAAATGCATGGAGCTCCATCTCATTAAAAATAAAAAACCGGCCAAGTGCGAGTCGGATTCGCGCACGAAGTGTTCCGTACTATTATCTCTAAAAACGGCAAAAAAATCACGTTTGTTGTATGGGAGCCCCCTTACATATTTATTTTATTCGGTTTTTAGTACTTGTTGTTATAGCGGCAACAGAAATACATCATCCGTGAAAATTTCAACTGTCTAACTATCACGGTTCATGAGATACAGCCCGGTGACAGATGGACGGACGGACAGCGGAGTCTTAGTAATAGGGTCCCGTTTCATCCTTTGGGTACGGAACGGCTAAAAACGGCATTTCTTCAATAGACATGCTCTGAGTGCTTTGACCACTCTATTGAATTAAATTAACATTACTTGAAAACCTTTGACTAATCAGTAGATTGAAAAAGGCATATGAATTAATACAACAAACAACACATTAGTCTGAAATCTTGTTATTAATAAAACCAGCTTATTACTGTCCCACTGCAGGATAAAGACTTCTTCTCGTACAGAGAAGGCACGAGCACTGATCACCACGCTTGCTCAAGACGGGTTGGCGATATCAGACTTATATTACCACTAGCAGTGCCCTGCGCTTTCACCCGCATAAGTGTCTATCCCGCAGGAATATCGGGATAAAAATATCATATGTCTTAGTCTGATGTGTAAGCTATATTACTGTAAAGTTTCATCAAAATCCGTTCAGTAGTTTTTGCGTGAAAGAGTAATGAACATCTATCCATCCATCCTTACAAACTTTCGCGTTTATAATACGAGTATTACCTACTAGCTGCGCCACGCGGTTTCACCCGCATAAGTGTCGATCCCGTGGGAATATCGGGATAAAAAGTATTCTATGTGTTAATCCTGGTTATAAACTATCTGTGTGCCAAATTTCATCAAAATTGGTCTAGCCGTTTGAGCGTGAAGAGGTAACAAACATACAAACACACACACACACACACACACACACACACACACACACACACACACACACACTCTTTCACCAACACAAACTTTCGCCTTTATACTCGTATAATATTAGTGTGATAGAAGGAGAGGGATAGTAGGAAGTAGGATAGGATAGGACAGTGGTATTATAAGTCAAGGTTTCCTCACGATATTTTCCAATGTAATCTTAGAATGTACAGACGCCAGCACATCAAGCTACCCGAAACTGTCAGATTTTCCCAATCAACTTTGAACCTTATGCTTTAGCGATAAAGTTGAAAATCTATTAAAGAAATCTGACAGATTGTAGTAGCTTGATGTGCTGGCGTCTGTACTTATGAATTGAAAAAGTCACGTTGTTACTTGCCCAGATTTGAACCCACGACCTCGTGCATGAGAGGTGAGGCCTTAACCACTGGCATTTAAATCCTACTAGTCCCATCCTATTATTAATATTATAAACACGAAAGTTTATAAGGATGAACGGATGGATGTATGTTCCTATTTCACGCAAAAACTCCTGAACAGATTTGGATGAAATTTGGCACACGGATAGTTTATAATCAGGATTAACACATAGGATACTTTTATCCCGATATTCCCCGGATCGAAACTTATGCAGGTGAAACCGCGGGGCGCTGCTAGTACCTATAGATTTATTAAAATAAGAAAGGCTGCGTTTCTAAAGCAAGAAATGCGTGGCGATGTTTTTTTTTATTTATTATTTTTTTTATTTATTTATTTTTCCAAAACATCTCACTAATTTTCATGAAAATTTAACCTTTCTTATTATGTTTTATCATAAAGTTTATTTTTTCCCTACACTAAACATAGTTACAACACATTATTGTTTATTTTTTTTTTCGAAAATATTCTGTGTTAAAAGGATAGTTTGCATACTTTATTTTATTTATTATCAGAGAATATTTTCCCACTCTCTTTCCACCTCTCTCTGTCCAGAGCTGCCAAGGACCAATTTTTATTCAAGGAGTCCAGCTCATCCCACCATCTCCTTCTGGGCGAACTAACCTCTTGTAAAAATAGCCACGAAATAAATAAATATATAACCTCCTACATATTGCTTTATTATTCGTGTACAAATCTCCGAAGTATGCCTTTAAATAACAAAGTTTGAGGGAGTGAAGATTTAAGTCAGTTTTTAATGCCCTAAGTTTCAGAAGCTTCATTATATTTTAAACTTGTGTTTTAGTGAAAATATGAAGAGCAGACTTTAGTTTCGAAGTCGCTGTTCGTTTTTATAAATCACTGGTCGTTCTTAGTGTAAAATAAAGCTAGAATATTTTTTAATAGACAAAAATGTTAGCTTCTTATTAGAGTTTTTTTTACAAGCCCTACACTGTCCTTGAGCAAAGGGCTCCCCAAATCCTTCCAGGCGTCCTTTTCTAGAACCACCTCAATCTAACCCTTGCGGTACGCGTCTAGGTCGTCTCGCCACCTCATACTTCTTCCTCTTATTACAAATACATACTTGTGAACAACTAGGTTTAGCTTGCGGCTTCCACCGCGTGAAGGTCGGAAATAATCCCCTGGGATCGTTCAACCGGGACAAAAATCCTATGTCCTAACCCAGGTCATAGTCTACCTGTGTGTCAAATTTTATAGAAATAAGTTCAGTCGCAAATGTTAATGCGTGAAAGGTAAGAGGCAGACAGAGTTACTATTGATATAAGTAAGTATGAATGGTAATAAGTTGTTATTGAAGATATTTTAAAAAAAAGCTTGAATAATTTTTGTAAGTGAAAATATTGTATTCTTATTTAGTTATACCTTGATAAGTGGGATTCCAGAGGACCTAGGATTTTTTATCACTTAAATAAAGTGTCAGTTCTTAGAAGGAAGATGTGGTGACAAAGACTAAAAAGAGTATGCTTAGATGGTTTGGTCATGTTGAGAGGATGGATGAAAGGAGACTAACAAAAACTATTTACAAGTCAAATGTGAGTGTGATGTGATGTGTGTGTGTGATGTGTATGTGTGATGTGAGTGAAAATGCCGGCAGGGGACGCCCTAGGAGGACATAATAGTGACCTTATTGGTGATGTTCCTCAGAAAGGTCAAGTGCGTAGTACTCGCAGCAGGCGTGCGTGTACGACTAGATGTATGAACGTAAATGAGGCAAAAGAAGTATGTAAGGATCGTAGCAGGTAGCGTTCTGTAGTTTGTGCCTTCCCCCATGGGAAGAAGGCGTGAGTTTATGTTTATGTAGACGCCAGCACATCAAGCTACCCGAAACTGTCAAATTTTCCTAATCAACTTTAAACCTAATACTTTAGATATAAAGTTGAAAATCTATTAAAGAAATTTGACAGATTATAGTAGCTTGATGTGCTGGCGTTTGTATGTAAGCACAAAGTTGCACAAAGTAAAGCGCCTGGTTCGAACCCACGACCTCACAACTATGTACAGACGCCAGCACATCAAGCTACTACAATCTGAGAGATTTCTTTATTAGATTTTCAACTTTATCGCTAAAGCATAAGGTTCAAAGTTGATTGGGAAAATCTGACAGTTTCGGGTAGCTTGATGTGCTGGCGTCTGCACATAGTAAGTCAGGGCTGTTGCCACTGTACCACTACTGATCTCAGTAGAGGTTTCGTGCCCACTTTATCTGGTTACTGTACTATGAACAATCGAACCCCCTTGTTGGTTTACTGAATACTGAACTGAACACCTACTTATGTGTAGGTTATTCCCAAATTCAATCGTTCTTCTTTCAAGCGTGGCATGGCAATCTAAATTATGTCAGCCCAGAACTTATCAATGGCGTCCATTAGAGCTATTCTGTAAAAATCTCACCGTGATAACTTGGGTGAAGTGAGCTAAAAGTGAGCAGTCATTAGTGTTAATCTATAGCATAAGATGGAATGACAGCTCACTTCACTTAACTTCTCACGGTGAGATTCTAACAGAATCGACCGGCTTAAGTTCCTTCAGCTTGAAGGTATTAGTGCATCTATTACGCGGAACATGAAGTTTTACCATTGAGTTTGTGTGTTTTGCCATTTTTTCCCAGGGTAGTTAGATAGGAAATGTCGACTGTATCTATCTTATCCTTTTTATTTTAATATGCCGTGTAAAAGTGATTCAGATATCCCATTTACAGAATAAAAAATCAATTCATTTCATTTATAAACGCGGAGAAAAGCTATCCGAACGTTAACTTGAAATATAATGTGGTAAATAAAACAGAAATTTAGGCTGGTTGTAACTGTACTAAGTGGGGCTTGTCTTGTCTCAGTTGCCAAATGATAGGTAGTTATTCGTTAAATAATAAATAGTAACATTCTTCTATCGTCTGACCGATCTAAACTTTCGTTGCATAGCAACATCCTTTCGCAGTTTTCATAATTATTTTTAAAGAACCAGTTACTAACTACAGTAAGCATCTAACAGTTATTATGCTCGTCTTTCATAGTAAAAACCTTCAGTAAGTACATAAATAATTACTTATTCCGAAAATACATATGTAATTTCCCGATGACTCTATTATTTGAATGACGTTTTTCATTATTACTTTTCAGAGAACCGAAAACGTTTCGTTTCCGAGAATCGTATGAATTGGCGAGTGACGACCATTGCGGCCCGTACCGAAGTGACTCATCAGAATTTCACCCCCACCCTTGTGTTACTCAGTTTCTGTGAAAACGTCATTATTTTCTATAACTCACATAATAATCCTAACATCTGGCAAACGTAGAGAGAATTCGAGTTTTTTATTTTTTTATTTTATAACTAAAGTCGGCTTATGGTTTTCATTAAAATCATAAAAAGCCAGTAATTAATTTTGATGTTAATCGTTTTGGTTTCTTACTATAGTTTAGGACGCATAAATTAATTGAAATCGTAGAAAAAATGCTCACATAAATGACCGCGGAGTGGAACATAACAGAAACGAGAAGTGCGTAAAGTTGGTTCGAGATCAAAAACTCAAAAGTAGTTGCAATGCGTGCAAACGTTTCATGCATCGTGTCGCGCCAATTCCATTGCTACAAAAGTGCGTAATATCGATTACCGGATCCCTTACCCCATCTTCTGTCTCTTTCACACGACGCACACTCCACTTCCGAAAACAATAAAAGCTTAACCGTGAACGCAGCGTTCCCAGCGCGACTTTGCGCGGGAAACATAGCTACCATTTTGTTATTTTCGAGCTTGATATAAGACCTTTTTTCCCGCTGCGCTCAGCCCCCGTCACGGTTGCCATGACAACGGATCTGTCACACGCATAGAACATAAAACGCAGGCATTGATTTTTTCCTCGCTTCCTCTTTTACTTTTACGCGTGTCGAGTGACTTTTTGCTTGAATTTTTATTTTTTTCGAAAGCGACGTCGCGTCTGTCTTAGCGCTTGCTAAGTGCTTTTAGATTTATAGTGGCAAATGCTTGGTACTGGGATAATTTTTAGTTTCGAGTAATTTGTTTTATGCATTATTTAGTTTTAGCAACATTAGGGTTGATTGAAGGAATTATTTAGCTGAGATTGTCTTATTTTTGTCATTAATTAAGTGAGACTGGAAACTGAGCTTATTTTCTAATAAAAAGGAATACATTTTTATCTCGTTTAAAAAAAAAAAAAGAAAAAGCTGAAATAATAACGCTATAGAAACTTTAAGTACGAAATTGCAAATTATTATAAAAACAGTTAAAATTTTTTTTTTTTTTTTTCAAATTTTTCGAAGAAGCAATATGACATCACCCATATACAACTACATAGTCACAAGCAACGATAATTATAAAAATCGGGACAAAAGATGCTTTTCCTCAAAGTTTCCATTAATCAAGTTAAAGAGTCACTTCAAAGGATTTCCTTTCCTTGATAAACAGTACCTACATCAAGTTTAGCTTAAGGGAAAATTTGTTAAGGTAGGCTCAGTAAACCCGGGGGTGAGGTCCAGGGGTTGAATTTTCCATCCCTTGCAGATGTGGCGATTTCACCCCTCGAATGTCTCTTTAACTCAATAGAAAGAAAAATATGTCAGCCCGTCAGGATCGCGAGAAATGTGTCTTAAACTTTATATGGACGAAAATATGGGAAACTGCGGTTACCTTTTCCTATTCATCTTTATTTTTTATGTACGTCCACGTGTGTGTTTTGTAAGGGTCTTATAATGTGATCCTAAGATATTGCTAGTAAAGAAGAAAATGTATGAGACTGGCACAGGGGTGTGGGGATTGGCACATGAGAAGAGAGGCCTATGTCCAGCTGTGGGAATAGTAGGGCTGTGAATGATGATGAGTAGAAACTTGGTAGATAAAGTGAATGACCCAATCAAGGTTGTGTAAGAGTTACACGTAGTATTGCTTGCATCCAACTGTAACTTATATACAACATTCTTTTTAGTATATGGTAAACCCGAAACACGTGTCTAGTATTTTTATGTAAAGAATCTATGTACAAAATTTCAAAACTGTATCATGAAAAATCACGAAGTTTAAGCTTGTTATGTTACCTGATTGTCCGTACAAAAAGTTGGTTACCACTTACCACGCGCCGCCGGCCGACCGGCTGTGACCTGTGTTGTGCGCGTATGATTGCGGATATGTACTTAGTGTCGCTCGGTATCCAACTTGTTACCATTTTCAAATATTTTTGGGACAAAATATAACATGGTATACAAATTATTGGAATCGATTCAGTTACTTATTCTAAACAAACTATATTCAGGTTTCAATATATGTACTAAAAATAATGTTGCATAACTAGCAGCGCTCCGCGGTTTCACGCGCATAAGTCTCGATCCCGTAAAGATATCGGGATAAAAAGTATTCTATGTGTTAATCCTGGTTATAAACTGTGTGCCAAATTTCATCAAAATTGGTTCAGCCTTTTGAACGTGAAGAAGTAACAAACACACACACTCACAAAGTTTCGCCTTTATAATATTAGTGTGACTAGCAGCGCCCCGCGGTTTCACCTGCATAAGTGTCGATGCCGTGGGAATATCGGGATAAAAAGTATTCCATATGTTATTCTGATGTATAAGCTATATTACTGTAAAGTTTCGTCAAAATCCGTTAAGTAGTTTTTGCTTAAAAGAGTAACAAACATCCATCCATCCTCACAAACATTCGCGTTTATAATATTAGTAGGATATGGTGGAAATCAAAGATCGCATCATCAATAAATATAAATAAATAAGTAAAATAAAATAAAATCTTTTTATTTCAGACATATTTTGCCCATAATATTGTAAGTTAGTAGTAAGACTTAAACAACTATGTTAAATGTAAAAAATCAAAATTAACATTAAGATGAAGACCAAGATTGAAATAAAAATAAAAATTAAAATAAATGATTACATAAAAAATTAAATTTAAATTAAAATCAAATTAAAATCAAAATTAAATCCAAAATCAAATCAAAATCAAAATTAAAATCAATTTAAAATTTAAAATATAAATATAAGGTTGAATTTTGTTGAGAACAACCTGCTAAGTATATCGCCCCGCTGCAAATAGAGCACCGTAAGCAGAAGAAACAAGTATGTAACACCGCGCTTTTGCACTTGGCCTGTTCGTGTTCACTTATCGATTTGTAACCATTCAGTCCCTATTCCCCCAAATTTACTTTAAAAATTCATGCGACATTGAAAAAGTGAAATTGTTCAAGACAGAATTGAACCCCCTTCATAGGTGTGGTGCTTGGTCGCTTTCATGACTCACTTTTAGGGTTCCGTACCTCACAAGGAAAAACGGAACCCGTATAGGATCACTTCGTTGTCCGTCTATCTGTGTTATCACGTTGAAATTAATATCAAATACTCGGGGCTGCAATCCCAAAAGCAGTGAAAAAATCAAACTTCTAAGTCAACGCAATCAAAAGATACGGGTGTTTATGTTACGGAATCAAAACCTGTAGGGTACTTCCCGTTGACCTAGAATTATGAAATTTGGCAAGAAGCAATGTCATGTAGCACAAGTAAAGAAAAAAAAATTAATCAAATTAAATCAAATCATTTATTTCTTTGCAAACATGGGTATCGAAAACCTTAAATTTATAGTTACCTAAATGTAACAAAAAAAAAAAAAAATCCCGTGATAAACTATTTACATAACTACAATTTGTACGGAACCCTCGGCGCGCGAGCCAGACACGCACTTGCCCGTTTTTTTTATTCAATGATACCAATATAAATACATAATTGAAGTTTGTCTACGTAAAGCTACGCCTTTTTTACCAATGAATAAACTCTTGGTTTAACAAAAAGCGATCATATTCATCGAAATACCTAAGAAAAATAATTCCACAAATATTTTTCTTATTTTCGTGGTCTTAGGCCCTGGCACCAACGTGTGGAGCAAGCGTATCATGACTTAGCTTCTGCTTGCAAGTTCGTCCGCGTGATATTTCTTGTTCCCCCGATCTACCCCGTCGTATCGCATCAGCTGCCCGCGCATTTTTCGTATTACTTATTTATTTATTTATTTTATCATTTATGTACACACATATACAACGTGTAACGTTAAATGCGCAAAACCTGAAAATAGTTTGATCAGAATAACGAGCAGAATTAATTGAACCACTTTCTAATATAGGTCACATTTTTCAAAAAATCTTCATTAAAAACGTTGCCGTGTCTATTTATTAATAGGTCAAGCAAGCCAATCTCAGCGCGGCGCAGTGGCCCGGTGACGACTCCTCCCTCGATAAAGCGTCGTCGCAGACGCAAGAAACGATCAGAATGGCCAGTAAAACTAAAACAGCAGATAAAACCTTTACATTTTTTTTAATGACTTATTTTCTCTTTGAAATAGGTCAATTGAATTAAAAATCATTTGGGGTGTCTGAGGTTTTGCGCATTTAACGTTACACGTTGTATAAACTGACAAGAAAAAACAGAACAGACAAATAGGTACAAAGGTGATGCTTATTTCATAAGAAATCTCTTCCAGCATACCTGCGATAGGACATTAGATAGAGAGATGTAGACAGCGTGTGAACGAGTAAAAGAGACAAAATTACTTTGTTTTCGCGTAGTGTTCACCTAAGGGTCATAGCGTGATGTCAAATAGCCCATAGCCTTCCTTAAGAATTGGAGTCAAAAGCACAAATAATATTTCGGTAGTTCCAAAAGAAAACCATCTAACAAACTCTTCGCTTTATTATTAGTATTTAAAATACTTTGAATTGACAGACCTGTTGGTCTAGTGGTCAGTGGCCCTGACTGCTATGCGCAAGGTCGTGGGTTCGATTCCCACCTAGGACAAATGTTTGTGTGATGAGCACGATCATTTGTTCTTTGTCTGGGTGTAATTTATCTATAATATGTATGTATTTAGAAATATATATGTATGTTTATCAGTTGTCTAGTACTCATAGCACAAGCTCTGCTTAGTTTGGGACTAGATGGCGTTGTGTGAAAGTTGTGGAATATTATTATTATTATTGCATGTCTTATTTTTTTTTTTGTGGTATATTCGTGTATTTAAATTATATTTATAGTTTGTAATAGGTATATGTGTATCTTTATATTTAAATTAATATTTATTCCTCAATTTTTTCGTAATTGCACCAAGCAGCTGTTTGTCTCTGCATCACCCAACGGTTGTTGTTGACTGGTAGAAAATGCTTATGACATTAAGTCCGCCACTGTACATTTCTGTGCTTGAAGTTTTAAATAAATAAATATATACGTAGCTTAAACTTTACGTATTTTAGAATTTATTCATATCCATGGGTGATACTAATTGTGTTTAACGTCTGATCCTAAATACAAAATCGGCCCTCTCACAAACGTTTGGCAGCCTTTAAACCTGTTGCATTTGCCACGAGCTGTTGGAAATCGAGCCTTTGGACGACTGACCGCTTTGTTGTCCTTTATTAGGGGACGACTGGCAACAGGGATTTCAGGCGAGGTAGCGCAATTATCAGTATCAGTTTTACGTACATTCCAGTGAAGTTACGTTATTGCAGAAAATAGTTCACCATTCTATCAATAAAAGGCGAACCGGGAAAATCACATTTATCACCTCGTTTTCAGATGGACTGATGTCTTTTTATCTACTTATGTATAGTCTTCCTAGCCTTTTCGCAACTATGTTGGGGTCGGCTCCCAGTCTAACCGTATGCAGCTGAATACCAGTATTTTACGTGGAGCGATTGCCTATCTGACCTCCACAACCCAGTATCTAGCTAATACCCTTGGTAAGACTGGTTGTCAGACTTTCGGGCTTCTGACGACCCGTAACGACTGTCAAAGATACACGAATGACAGCCGGGACCAACAGCTTAACGTGCTTTCCGAGGCACGGAGGGGTCTTGGTACGTGAAGACGGTCACCCATCTACGGACCAACCGCGGCAAGCGTAGCTTAACTTGTTTAAACGACCCGTGCGGCTGTGAATACTTAGCCACGAGCCCCTCAAAGTTACCACCTAACATTTCAAGGAAATACATAAATAAACTCACGCCTTCTTCCCACAGGAAACAGGTAGAAACTACAGAACGCCACTTGCTCCGATCCTTACATATTCCTTTTGCCTCGTTTACGTTCATACATCCGCGGGGTAATTCCGTAACACATATAACAATAGCAATATATTTAATTTTGATAGTTCAACAACATTCATTGCGCTATTTACATTATAGAGCAGAAACATTTTTCGAACATATGAAGCCACTAGCTGCGCCCCGCGGTTTCACCCACATAAGTGTCGATCCCATGGAAATATCGGGATAAAAAGTATCATATGTGTTAATTCCGGCTATAAACTATCTGTGTACCAAATTTCATCCAAATCCGTTCAGCCATTTGAGCGTGAAGAAGTAACAAACATATAAACAATCACACTCACAAACTTTCGCCTATATAATATTAGTGTGATGGATAAGCAATTTCCTTCAAAACGATTCAGATTGTGTTTGAAAATGTGTTACGCAATTAGGGTGCTGGCCATACACGCACGCCGGTTGCGAGTCCTATCCACCTGACTTTTCTGAAGAACATCTCGAATATGGTTAGTACGGTTGATTGGTTATACGTATTTAATTTGACTTTAGCCAAATCGTTCGGTTTATTTTATTCGCACCTACGCTTCTATAATTACAATATTATTACATACACATTATATCTGCATATAATCAAAATACAATATTAACACACCTACGCACAAGAATGTTTCCCAATGCAAAACTTTACTATAGAATACATAGTTAAATTGTCGGGTATACTTAAATAATTTCACTCATAACGCTGTCACAACACCAACTTATCTCGTCTGCTCAACGTCCGTGTGTCACTGCAGGGATCCAGCAGAATATCGGCGTCAGGTATATTTGCCTGATACATGCTGAGCTGGACTCCCATTTGGCACAACCTTGAGACGCACACCGCACTGTGTATTTACGTTATTTAGTATTTGTCATAGTGTCATTTTTATTTCGATGTGTGTGTTTTTCTATTTGTTTTTATATCGGCACCTTGTTTTTATCTATTTAATTCATGTAACTGGTTATCATTTTATTGTACTTTTGTGTGTTGTGCTGTCTTTTGTGTGCGCCAAATAAATGCTTTATCTATCTATCTGTCTATCTATCTATGTCTTCCTAGGGCGTTCCTTCTGGCGTTTCCACACACCCGCCTTGTAATCACTACATAGTATAAAACAAAGTCGCTTCCCTCTGTCTGTCCCTATGTATGCTTAGATCTTTAAAACTACGCAACGGATTTTGATGCGGTTTTTTTTAATAGATAAAGTGATCCAAGAGGAAGGTTTATATGTATAATACATGCATAATATAGTAGAGAAACACTAATAATTTTAGAGGTTTCTAATGTCGTAAATAAACACATTTTTTGCGCTTACCTTGCAAACGCTGGCTGATCCTTACGAGATAGATCAACATAATGAACTACAGTATTGTACACCTTAAAAAGGTCTACAAAAAAGTCCGCGATGGCATATGTCTATCTCTTAGAGATAACCCATAATAACCATTTTTTTTCGATACTTTTTACGAGAAATAATTGCCCTGAAATTATCAGTGTTTCTCTACTATATTATGCAATTATTATACACAAACCTTCCTCTTGAATCACTCTATCTACTGAAAAAAACCGCATCAAAATCCGTTGCGCAGTTTTAAAGATCTAAGCATACATAGAGAGAGACAGACAGCGGGAAGCGACTTTGTTTTATTAACTACTATGTAGTAATCAGCATTGCACCCGTGCGAAGCCGGGGCGGGTCGCTAGTTTTTCATAAAATTTCAAGGAAATGTTATAAGAAAACACGCCAATATTGTTATAATATTCATATTTATTACAAACTGGAATAAAAGTGGAATGTACATACAAAAGAGAGGAATAATTTAATCTAGGCATCCATTTCATACATACTAAGATTTAAAATAAAGTGTTATTTACCTATGAAAAATCGCAATATAATACGACTCTGTAGGTCCCATGGAACCTAGCGCACTGGATGTTTTTTTTTTTACAGGCTCCAAATTTTTTCAGGGTGTTCTACTCAGGACTATGAACAGCTTTCACTATAGGACTAACTCTGAAATCACGAAATCAAAATCAGCTGTTTCATACAAAAGTTCAATACCTACTTGACCAAAATGTATGGAACAGCTGTTTTTTTTTTCGTGATTTCTCTGTTAGTTCCAAGTTGAAAGTTGTTCATATTCATGGGTAGAACATCCGGTAAAAATTTGGAGAAGGTAAAAAAAACATGCTGTATAGCTACAGAAGTAGAACATGGGTTGTGTAGTAGTAATTCTCCTATTTCGACATCATGATATCTTAATCAGAAGCAAATATTTTATAGGTTATTCCAAAAGTATCTGAAGAAAATGTAAACATCCAACGATCCATTCGATCAGGAAACGTTCCTGTGACAAATAACAATGATATCTTTATTCATCAAGCAACATAACTCAGTTGTGTTTAGCAACAATATTCCTTACTCCTGTGTTAGTATTCCTATTCAAAACACTTAGCCTATAACCATGAGTACATATGAATCACTGCCACATGCCTAACGCCGAGGTGGACAGCTTGCAGCAGCGACTCACATATAAACAATCAAGTCCGCTCGCCACACAGCGCAGAATAAGGTTGGGGCTGGCCCAAACGCGGCGCATCAGGGAAGCGCATCGTTTCCTCATCGTTGTATAAAAACAGTCGGCTCGAGCTTCAGCAAACATCCCAAATGCACTACAGTAACGGTTCATAGTGCAACCCCATCAATATCCTGAACGCATTATTATAACGAACGCGAAGGACGCTGTACGATTTCTGCGCATAATCGGCCCATAGACTGCACATCTAAAAAGGAGTGCAGTATGCACGAAACGAGGTTGTTTTAACAGCCCGTGAGCAACGTGCAAATCTGCGAGTTACCATATTTGCCCTAAGCGATAGCGCCCTTCGCTCTCGCTCAACATCGTCATCGTCCTTTATGCCCGCGGTCAAGACATGTCCAAGGTATTTAAACTTGTACACCCGTGTGAGCAGAGTTCAATTCAAAACGACTGGCGGTATAGTTTCCGGACACCGTCTTCCGCCGGCACCAAAGACCATGACCTCACTCTTACACGCATTGTAGACAAGCTTCAACAAAAATTCAATAATCAAAGACATCAATTTGAAACCTTCATAATATTTACAAATGAAAATATTACTGCCATTTAATGAATGATTACGTAACAAATAAACCTGATCATGGTCTGTTTGTGCCCTACCCATCGCCATTTAGGTTTGGCAATTCTTCGGGCACATTGCTCGCAGAACAGACAGAGGCTGATGGGGTCTAGGGGGTAGTGGTGATGTGCTTGGGGAAGGCCTACGTCCAGCAGTGAACGTTTTTCGGCTTAAATTAAGAATGATGATGAGGTTTTGTTTACACTTTCGTAAGATACTTTTGGAACAGACCATACATTCTAGTTCACCATTAGGTTTTATTATTTGCTCAGATGGTGTCTGAGAGATCATAATCTTAAATCTAATTACATTTTTGAGTTAAGTTTGAAACAAAATCAGAAATAAAAATAACAGACTACTTTTACAAAACAATCATATCGGAAAATATGTATATCTTTTATATTATAAAAAAAAGATAAATAGGTATCATAGATATGTATATTTACTTAGCAATAATATGGGCAAAATTGTCATCTACAAAATGTGAATTGTTTAAATTACAAATTTCAATTAAGTATAGGTATTATTTACAAACCATCCATTTTAAACTTTTAAAAATATTCTATTTTATTAATACTTTGTTAAATGTCATTTAATTATAATTATAATACTCTGCCTTCAGGATAAAAGCGATATGTTATGAAATGCTTTTCGTATTTATTAATAAATATCTATATGTCATGATTAAAGAAATATGAATGTTCAAAGGCAGTGAGTGATAGGTATCTCACAAATTCACAAAACCTATTACAATAGCGATAGTAGTGCCATCTAGTATCAAATAGTAAAACTTTCAACAAAGTAAGAAAGTTTTAGCTTTAATAATAAATCACAAGTGGCAATTTCAAGTAAATTCAATTGGCTGTAAATGTGCATTGGCAACAACTTGGAATCCAAAACAAATCTGTGTAGAGGTTTTGTCCGCTAGATTGAAGGGCCACCAAACGTTTCTGGATGTATTTTTGTTCGCAGCGAGAAGTATATCCAGGTGGTATTGTACATAATCCACTGCATGTTGTAGACCTGTAATGTAATTCAACTTATGCTTTACTTCAGATAAAACAAATAACTAGGTACATAATTTGTTTAACAAACTTTTATGTATACTATTGCATACTATTGCTACTCGATAATAGATGGCGCTGTTTGGAAAAGTCATGCATCAGATTTTTCTAGTATCTGAAGACAGATGACGTTAGTAAAAGAAAGCTTGTTAATCGCCGGAGAATATTATTATGAAATTGAACATACGTGCAAATCTCAGCTCGCACCAGTTGCGACATGTTATCGGGCATATTGACGACGTATTTCCAGTTGCCTTTGTTATTGAGGGCCGCTCGGGGAGTTATGAACTCGGTTCGAACAGAGCACAGAGTTTGTATATTAGGTGCTGCCGCCTGCCGACGATGACGCTCTGCGGATGTTTCTTCGCTGTGGAATATAAAAATATTATGTAATGGAATATTCTATTACTAGAATCTATAGCAATCGACTTAGTAAGTTTGTCCCAACCGCTAAAGTTAAAGAAAGTAACGTAAAGGTTTGAGAGATTCTGCACGCTTCTTTGTGTAACTTTCCTGTTAATCTTGAAGAGGGCGCCACTATAGAACAACATGTCCCTTGATCAGTAAGCTTCACCACATAGTGTTGACTTATACGTTTTAATATTTCGCAAAGCTTGACAAAGCATTTTTTAAAACTATGGCTGTTCCAGGGGTCATGTATTGGTAAAACTAACTGCCTACAATGGCCATCCAACTCATCATCCTACACTTTCCTAGTTGATTTGTGATAGGCAAATATTATCACGCAGTTCACTTCCATCCGTGAAGATCAGCGCTGTGCTGTGGGTCATAGTACAGCACCACGCTGAGTGAAAGACAGTCACGACGTGCAGCTGCCGACTACGTTTTTCTGTGCTTTTAACTATAAGTATACTAGCTAATGCGTTTTTTGTTATGAACCTTCTCCGGAGCGCACACAACAACTTACCAAATTTTCATTACAATCGGTCAAGCCATTTTTGAGTTTTCGCGAGACTGACGAACGGCAATTGATTTTTATATACATTATGTTTAGTACATTGCAAACTCGAATACAGTTTGTTCAGAATAAGATAACTGTAAGATAACTGAATCGATTCCAATAATTTTTACACCATGTTATATTTTGTCCCAAAAATATTTAAAAAAGGTTACAAGTTGGACACTGAGCGACACTAAGTACATATCCGTAATCATATGCGCACAACCCAGGTCACGGCCCCTCGGCCGGCGGCGCGTGGTAAGTGGTAACCATCTTTTTGTACGGACAAGCACGTAACATAACAAGCTTATAACTTTGTGATTTTTCATGATACAGTTTTGAAATTTTGTACATAGTATCTTTACATAAAAATACTAGACACGAGTTTCGGGTTTAACACCAGATAATTTTATCCGAGGAATCATTTTGAATTTTTGACAGTTCTTCCATCATTGAAAAATCAAGCCCTAAGTAGGTATTCGAGCTAACTTGTCTGTTCAGTGACACTAAAAACCTTTTCTTTCTATCTTTTCTTCTAACTCCTTACAACAACAATATTTCACGAGGTGTGAACATCTAGTGAAATATTTTCATTAGGTATGTATAGGTACTAACTTGGAAAGTCCCAGTGCTATCCTCAGCGCTTCAGCCCCCGTCAGCTTCCTCTTCTCAGCCGCCTGCACCAGCGCTGCGTTTCTCTTGCGTCGCCGTGCGGTTGATGTGCGTGTCGGGAACGTCACCGAGCGCTCTATCGTCACGTCGGACCGGGATGGTGATACGTATCTGTAAGGTGAAGTGGGGAAATATAAGATTTTATGTTTTTAGGGGACTATGTTGGAGTGGACTTTCAATCTAATCAGGTGCAGCTGAATAACAGCATTTTACAACCAGCGACTACCTATCCGACTTCTACAAGCCAGTTACTGAGTAACACGGTACCCATAGGTAAGACTGGTTGTCAGACTTTCGGGCTTTTAGTAGATGTGATGAACAAACCGTGGGTCCAAATGCAAGAGTGACTGGCTTGGGTAATAGAATAAGAACCAAGCTAAATGGATATAATACTCAATAAAACATCCAGTAACATATTATAAGAGCACGTGTACGACTGCCAATTTCACTTGGTTCATAGGCAAAAGAGATAACCGTTATCGCTAAAGACAACAAAATAATGATAACTTAAACATGTTTCAAGCCTTCTACAGAACAATTTAATGAAGTTTTTTTTTTTTTCTAATAATTAATATTGTAAATAGGTACAAGATTATTATTCATTGAATTTGAGAACTCTCTAACAGCGGGGCCGGCGCAGACCAAAGCTTCGACACTGACTGACTGATAAAAAGTATAATTAATTGATCATGTTAACGAATCAAGAACTTTCTCCTAAACACATCGATCATAGAATAACAAGTTGGCAAACGATATTTAATAATATATAATTATATACATATGTCTATAATGTATGAACAGCTATAAATAGTTCTTCTTTCGATGCTCTTTTGTTTTTCCCACGATGATTTTTCTCTTTGGATAAGGAACTTCGTGAAGATATCATACATCATTTTTAATGATACATTCATACTATCTTAGAAAGGTGAGAATGCATTCCATTGGTTTTCCTGACAAGGCCAAAAGCCATTGGAAAACCGGGAAGTACGGTAGAGGAAATAACACCAAGAGAATATCCGCTAAAGCCGACCAACTACGATCTCCAATGCCTTTGGTGAACTGTTAAATGGATATCAATGGATTGCTAGGCTCGTGTTTCGATTATTATTGAACAATGCGATGTGTAGCAGAGGACTATTGGGTAGTTGCATGATATTGAATACTATATATTCTAGTAGATAATATATCCACACATGTAATACAATAATAGAATTCGAAATCAAATTTGAAATCGGTCGAAAAATAAAAAACTTATAACTTATAGAAACTTTTTGTCTATCTCTTTCTCGCAAAACGAAGTTTTGCATGTAATTTATATGGCGATACTGAACTATGACGTCACAATTCAGTATTTCCCTCTCTGTCTAATTGAGAGTTTTGAACGCTCATATCTTTTCAATTTTTAAAAATATTAAAAAACTGTTTATACCAAGCTATTAGTGAGGTAAAAAAGCTTCAATTTAAATAATAAAAAAAAATTAGTCAACTCGCGGATTATCTAAAGAAACTGGTTTAATTTCTGATGATATAATTACTGATGAACATTGGAAAAGAACACCAAAAAGATATAAAATTGTACAAATTATACTCACTTCCACCACTCGTTAGGATTATACTGCGAAACTCCACCCGAAGAAGGTCGAAACCACTCATTACTCTCATAATTTGGATAAAAATTCGAACTATCAAAGAAATTCTGATTAAAAGGGCTCTGTCTTAGAACCTTCTTATCAAAATCTCCGAAGTTTCTGGTTGGGTTCCAACCTCCGTAACCATTGGGGGAGTAACCATGGAAACCGAATTTGGAGAAGTTTGTTGCTTGGTATGCGTTGATGTTGTATGGTGTTGAATCGCTCGCTGTTGGCGGCTGAAGCGGCGTTTTCTGCGCAAATATATCTGCGGAAAGATGGTATATTAATTAACGGAAGAAATATTGGTTAAATATTGATAATGGTGAACAGTAAATTCATTATTTAGGAGTCCTACTAGGTACGGTTGAAAGTTAGCTTTCGGCTTCCTCTTCTAATAATCCTTCCAACCATCGTCTTCGCATTAATGTTTGACTATTGAAGCAGTTTTTCTTTAACGCTAGGATAAGTCTTTAAAGAGAGATAGTCGATAGTCAACTTTCGTCTGTAATGAAAATATAAATACTTTTCTTTAAACTGGACCGTACACTGCGTCGATAGTTCAAAGATGAAAGCTCAAAAAATGCTCTTAATATCATGTTTACTTGGATAATATAATCTTTACAACTTTCATGTATGAATAAACTGACTTCCTATTTAAGCTATAAACGTTTCTAAAACCCTACAGTCGAACATATAAATTGTACATAATATAAAAAAGCCCGCAACACATTTTGCCACTTATTTACGTCCCAAAAACTGCGTGACCTGAGAGGCGAACCCAGGACCACATGTTCAGCAGTAACCCTTGCGACCAGTAGATCAACTAGGCAGTTAAATTATATATTGCAATAAATATTCAATTGCGTACAGATTACGACAGCGCACGATTCACATATTGTACTCGTAGACTCCGAATCGGTTGTACTATTTATTTATTAGAGAAATCTTTCTTACGAAAGTGCGCAGACCAGACATCGAATGTCATCTGTAAGTAATATTGTGGATCTTACTGGTACTTGTTTTCATTAACTCTAGGAAACAGCTGACTGAACGCCTAAATGATTTTCAACTCTCGACGCCGAGTATAGCGTTGAAAATTCAACAGTGCCCTTTTATTCAGGCGTTCAGGTGTCACCGGGTGTTAATTAGTGAAAACGGGGTATAAACTGCAGTGTGGAAGTGTATCTAAGCTTGACCTATGCTCATTTTACTTATATACATGATACTTATATACTATTTCATTACTGTAGAAGTGATTATGGTAGTAGTTATTATGGGCTCTATGCGTTTTATTCGTGTTTGCAATTTTTCAAATAATTAACTTCACATTACATTATTAAAGAAAGTTGTTGTAGGTAACTAAAAAGTTTTAAAACTAAGAACACTACTTCTCGTTGTGATCTTGTTGTTCTAACTGCAATTTTCTGCAGTCTTCAGTATGTATTTATGTATCTATAATTTTGGATATGTATACATGTATATGTGTATCTATTTTAGCGTATTGTATACATAATATTTGCACCGACGACAGCATTTGACAGTTTGGGGGGTTAAAGTTAAGTGACGTTTAAACGTCAAGAATGTCTGGTAAATGGTCGCTAATAACTACTGAACTTTTAGCAACATTTATAAAGGGCAAAAATCATCTCTTATCTCTGTAAAAACATTTAAAAAAAAGTCTTTACTCACCGTGATTATACCTCGTATGAAACTTAGTATTATAGTTCTTCTGGTAGTGGGGATCATTCACCAGCGAGATCTGGTCCACGTGGGGCAGCGAGTTGGGCCCGTAGTCGTAAGGGTAGTCGTTTTTTTTCAACGAGAATTCGTCCCGAGTCTCGTCTGATAGAAGAGTGCTGATATCGTACTGTCCCGCTTCGATCAGCTGGCGGATTATCTTCCTGGAAAATACAAGTAATTCATTTAGAAGTTGTTTAAAAGATACCGTATGGCTGGCCTACAAATAGAAAGTTGATCAGTGAGCTTTCGAAAGAGCTTTGCTTGGCAAAGCAAAGCTCTTTCCAAAAGCAAAGCGCTTTCATTAAGGTGCAAGGTTGAATCCGAAATGAAGTGATCTAACATATAACTTAGCCAGGTCAGTAATTGAGTCGGCAATGGGCTGGCCATATATCAGCTGTTGAAGAACCACAATTTAGCAAACGTAACTACCGCTTAGGCGACGATCATCAAAGGCGGCTAGTACGTGGGTGGATCAAATATAAACCAGACTTAAGTAAAAAAAAAATACGAATGTATCATTATAAAAAAATGTAATATAACTATTTTATTTTTCTACATAATCTCCCCTTCTATTAACACATTTTTCCCAGCGCAGGGGAAGTTTCTTAATGGCATTATCGAAGAAAGTAGTCGGTTGTGCCTTTAGCCAATTGCACACAAATGATTCCACTATCTGGTCAGTGTGAAAACGGCGTCCTCCACATGAATTTTTTTTGCCATTCCTACACTTGAGTTCTTAAAAGCGTATTCTTATCGAACTGTAGAGTCAATGGATGCAAAATTTCGGAAGGTTTTATGCCCTCCCGTGTTAACAAAAATTATGATAAGTCGTTGCTCAACAGACTTATATACCTCCTGCTCATACATGATGCTACTGGCGTTCAATAAACTATAGTGAGCCGGAGCAGTATCCCTTCCTCCCCTAGATGATCCCCCTAACACATACAACAGCACCAAGCGCGTCACTTCACTCAGCGACCAGTAATAAAAAAAGTCCGGTTTATATTTGATTCACCCACGTAGTAACGGGGTGAGGTTAGCTGAGAATCAAGTTAAATGGATTACAATTGAGACATAAATCTGGCAGTGGACTTCACGTTGATGATGAGGAACTTACTCAGGATAAGGGTCCGGGTGCACACAGTATGTAAGCCCAGGCTGCGCACAGGGAGGTGTCCGGCCAGGTGGCGCCGGCTCCAGCACACAGTTATGTCCGTAGGGGCAGCTGTATCCATCTCCGCTGTGTGCTGATAAACAGAGTAACTGCAACAAGAGAATAAGACGAATGAGTCCTGCCATCTTCTTTTTTATCCTTTTGGGGGCAACTGATCAGTATTTGCCTTGAAGAACTCAGCACGTTTGGTAAATCACTACATAGTATAAAACAAAGTCGTTTCCCTGTCTGTCTGTCCCTATATATGCTTAGATCTTTACTGCGCAACGGATTTTGATGCGGATTTTTTTAATAAATAGAGTGATTCAACAGGAAGGTTTATATGTATAATACATGCATAATATAATAGAGAAACACTGGTAATTTTAGAGGTTTCTAATGTAATGTCGTAAATAAACACATTTTTTTGCGCTTACATTGCAAACGCTGGCTGAACCTGTCGAGATAGATCAAAATAATGTACTACAGTATTGTACACCTTAAAAAGGTCTACAAAAAAGTCCGCGATGGTATATGTCTATCTATTAGGAATAACCCATAATAACCATTTTTTATCCTATACTTTTTACGAGAAATAATGGCTCTAAAATTATCAGTGTTTCTCCATTGCACCCGTGCGAAGCCGGGGCGGGTCGCTAGTAGATTAATATAATATCATAGCGAACAGTAGACTAATGTGTCATTCTCCTTATACCTTAGTCAACTTTTATGCTGGATGATTTTTTTACAGTCTCCAAATTTTTGCAGGGTGTTCTAACCATGAATAATGAACATCATTCACTATTGGACCAACTCTGAAATCACGAAAAAAAAATCTGCCGTTTAATACAAAAGTTCAATAAGTGCCGACTTGACCAAAATGTATGAAACAGCTGATTTTTTTTTCGTGATCTTAGAGGTGGTTCCATAGTGAAAGTTGTTCATATTCACGGTTAGAACAGCCTGTAAAAAATTGGAGACGGTAAAAAAAAAATCATACAGTGCCTTTACGTAACACTAGTGCCTTTACGTAGGGCTGCCGAATATTTTTCCAAAAAATAGTTACTGTTGTAGTCTGATGTTCTTTTATTCCTCGTTTAAATTGTAAATCTGCACAAATCAGATTACGTAAAAGAGAAACGATTCTGAATTATCATGTCATCATCAAGTCAACATCATTATTGCTATGTCAATCACAGACGTGAATGTGACGGTTGGACGTAGGACACGCCCATCTGGGCGGATCTTACTGTCATCAGCATTATCTCCTTGTTGGTAAATTGACGGTATTATGATGCGGAGATAGTTGCTGCCAATAATGTCTTACATCATTGCTACTGTTGACAGTCAACGAGTACAGGCGATCGATTCTGTAAAAATCTCACCGTGAAATCATAAGTGAAGTGAGCTTGAAGTGAGCAGTGTCAAAAGTGTTAATCCCTAATGACAGTTCACTTCCCGCTCACTTCATCTAAGTTCTCACGGTGAGATTTTTACAGAACAGCCGTGCGATTCTGTAACAGATGGTTACAGAATCGCACGGCTGTTCTGTGAAAATCTCAACGTGAAAACTTGGGTGAAGTGAGCGTGAAGTGAGTCGTCAATAGTGTCAATCCCTAGCATCAGCATGACTCACAGCTCACTCTAACCTCACTTCACCTTAGTTATCACGGTGAGACAGCACTGCAGGACAAGTATTCTCGATTGGTATATCTGAAATGACTGTCGAGAAAAGAAATCGATCAATCTTAACATCAGGAAGTGTCCTGATGTTCCAATGTTAAAAATCTGGTGTGAAAATATCGCCAATAATGCCAGCCAGAGTTTTTTATATATAGCAGAAAATGAACGTAATTCATGTAGCTGCAACGAAACGAGTAAGGATAATTGTTATACTCATATAACATTATCCGCACTCGTAATTCTCTGGCAAAACATTCGACTAGAAATATGTATTGGTAGTACTTTACTAGTCTATCGGTATTTTGGACCCTTGAATAACTCGAACACAGTTGACTCTTTCCTTAAGCGTCACCCTATCGAAATGCGATTGAGTAACGGGCCTTCACATTTTGACATCAGGCTGAACAAAAGCATTCTGTATAACTTGTGAAAGTTAAGTTTTATAGTTCACTTCCTGACTATAACTGATCACTGGTGTGCAGAATCGAATGAGATGGTAATATTTCAAGTACACATATGTAATTCCTTCTCCATACAATGTATTATTGTACAGACGCCAGCACATAAAGCTACCCCAAAATGTCAAATTTTCCCAATCAACCTTGAACCTAATGCTTTAGCGATAAAGTTGAAAATCTATTCAAGAAATTTGACAGATTGTAGTAGCTTGATGTCCTGACTCTGTACTTAATATTGGAATTTTAATTGAAGGAACAATCAAGGCCTGTTTAGTAGCAAAGGTTAAATCAACTCAGCCTTTCGCAGTCCAATGCTGGACATAGGCCTCTCCTCCGCCTTCCACATCCAGTCTACCCCAGCCACCTTCTTTAGGTTGTCCGTCCATCTAGCTAGGGGGCGTCCCACGCTATACGATAAGCGCTACGCGGAAAGGTTAAATGTATAATTTATATTAAAATTTGGAAAAGTATTCTATTCTATTTGGAAATTATCTGCATTGTTAATGGCGCTGTCGCTTAAAATCATATGAGATAAAGACAAACGCAGGTTAGGTGTCCATAACACCTAATACGTATTGTGTATGGAAAAGTAACGTAGGTTCATACTCGTAGCACCTTCTTAAGCAATTCCAATCTTGTGAAATAATGTTACATATTATTGCAGGCTGATTATCACTACATAGTATAAAACAAAGTCGCTTCCCTGTCTGTCTGTCCCTATATATGCTTAGATCTTTAAAACTACGCAACGGATTTTGATGCGTTTTTTTTAATAGATAGAGTGATTCAAGAGGAAGGTTTATATGTATAATACATGCATAATATAGTAGAAAAACACTGATAATTTTAGAGGTTTCTAATGCGATGTCGTAAATAAACACATTTTTTTGTGCTTACATTGTAAACGCTGGCTGAAACATTCGAGATAGATCAAAATAATGTACTACAGTATTGTACACCTTAAAAAGTTCTACAAAAAAGTCCGCGATGGTATATGTCTATCTCTAAGGGATAACCCACAAAAAACATTTTTACCCTATACTTTTTACGAGAAATAATGGCTCTAAAATGATCAGTGTTTCTCTACTATATTATGCAATTATTATACATATAAACCTTCCTCTTGAATCACTCTATCTATTAAAAAAACCGCATCAAAATCCGTTTCATTGGTTTAAAGATCTAAGCATACATAGGGACAGACAGACAGCGGGAAGCGACTTAGTTTTATACTATGTATTGATCAGCATTGCACCCGTGCGAAGCCGGGGCGGGTCGCTAGTACGTAATATTCAGTAATGAATATAATTCAAGAGGCCTCATTTGAACGACGAACCTATCATTATTACAATTACTTATGCTGATCATTACAGTAATTTTGAGAGCCGCTGAGAGGTTTGTGGTTAGCAGTAACGAAGGTAGTAACAATTTTGAGAGCCGCTGAGAGGTTTGTGGTTAGCAGTAACGAAGGTAGTAACAATTTTGAGAGCCGCTGAGAGGTTTGTGGTTAGCAGTAACGAAGGTAGTAACAATTTTGAGAGCCGCTGAGAGGTTTGTGGTTAGCAGTAACGAAGGTAGTAACAATTTTGAGAGCCGCTGAGAGGTTTGTGGTTAGCAGTAACGAAGGTAGTAACA
The DNA here is from genome assembly GCA_949629135.1 of Eremobia ochroleuca. Classification (NCBI taxonomy): domain Eukaryota; kingdom Metazoa; phylum Arthropoda; class Insecta; order Lepidoptera; family Noctuidae; genus Eremobia; species Eremobia ochroleuca. The sequence continues at coordinate 19,469,409 of OX451388.1, read as the reverse complement.
ATTTTGAGAGCCGCTGAGAGGTTTGTGGTTAGCAGTAACGAAGGTAGTAACAATTTTGAGAGCCGCTGAGAGGTTTGTGGTTAGCAGTAACGAAGGTAGTAACAATTTTGAGAGCCGCTGAGAGGTTTGTGGTTAGCAGTAACGAAGGTAGTAACAATTTTGAGAGCCGCTGAGAGGTTTGTGGTTAGCAGTAACGAAGGTAGTAACAATTTTGAGAGCCGCTGAGAGGTTTGTGGTTAGCAGTAACGAAGGTAGTAACAATTTTGAGAGCCGCTGAGAGGTTTGTGGTTAGCAGTAACGAAGGTAGTAACAATTTTGAGAGCCGCTGAGAGGTTTGTGGTTAGCAGTAACGAAGGTAGTAACAATTTTGAGAGCCGCTGAGAGGTTTGTGGTTAGCAGTAACGAAGGTAGTAACAATTTTGAGAGCCGCTGAGAGGTTTGTGGTTAGCAGTAACGAAGGTAGTAACAATTTTGAGAGCCGCTGAGAGGTTTGTGGTTAGCAGTAACGAAGGTAGTAACAATTTTGAGAGCCGCTGAGAGGTTTGTGGTTAGCAGTAACGAAGGTAGTAACAATTTTGAGAGCCGCTGAGAGGTTTGTGGTTAGCAGTAACGAAGGTAGTAACAATTTTGAGAGCCGCTGAGAGGTTTGTGGTTAGCAGTAACGAAGGTAGTAACAATTTTGAGAGCCGCTGAGAGGTTTGTGGTTAGCAGTAACGAAGGTAGTAACAATTTTGAGAGCCGCTGAGAGGTTTGTGGTTAGCAGTAACGAAGGTAGTAACAATTTTGAGAGCCGCTGAGAGGTTTGTGGTTAGCAGTAACGAAGGTAGTAACAATTTTGAGAGCCGCTGAGAGGTTTGTGGTTAGCAGTAACGAAGGTAGTAACAATTTTGAGAGCCGCTGAGAGGTTTGTGGTTAGCAGTAACGAAGGTAGTAACAATTTTGAGAGCCGCTGAGAGGTTTGTGGTTAGCAGTAACGAAGGTAGTAACAATTTTGAGAGCCGCTGAGAGGTTTGTGGTTAGCAGTAACGAAGGTAGTAACAATTTTGAGAGCCGCTGAGAGGTTTGTGGTTAGCAGTAACGAAGGTAGTAACAATTTTGAGAGCCGCTGAGAGGTTTGTGGTTAGCAGTAACGAAGGTAGTAACAATTTTGAGAGCCGCTGAGAGGTTTGTGGTTAGCAGTAACGAAGGTAGTAACAATTTTGAGAGCCGCTGAGAGGTTTGTGGTTAGCAGTAACGAAGGTAGTAACAATTTTGAGAGCCGCTGAGAGGTTTGTGGTTAGCAGTAACGAAGGTAGTAACAATTTTGAGAGCCGCTGAGAGGTTTGTGGTTAGCAGTAACGAAGGTAGTAACAATTTTGAGAGCCGCTGAGAGGTTTGTGGTTAGCAGTAACGAAGGTAGTAACAATTTTGAGAGCCGCTGAGAGGTTTGTGGTTAGCAGTAACGAAGGTAGTAACAATTTTGAGAGCCGCTGAGAGGTTTGTGGTTAGCAGTAACGAAGGTAGTAACAATTTTGAGAGCCGCTGAGAGGTTTGTGGTTAGCAGTAACGAAGGTAGTAACAATTTTGAGAGCCGCTGAGAGGTTTGTGGTTAGCAGTAACGAAGGTAGTAACAATTTTGAGAGCCGCTGAGAGGTTTGTGGTTAGCAGTAACGAAGGTAGTAACAATTTTGAGAGCCGCTGAGAGGTTTGTGGTTAGCAGTAACGAAGGTAGTAACAATTTTGAGAGCCGCTGAGAGGTTTGTGGTTAGCAGTAACGAAGGTAGTAACAATTTTGAGAGCCGCTGAGAGGTTTGTGGTTAGCAGTAACGAAGGTAGTAACAATTTTGAGAGCCGCTGAGAGGTTTGTGGTTAGCAGTAACGAAGGTAGTAACAATTTTGAGAGCCGCTGAGAGGTTTGTGGTTAGCAGTAACGAAGGTAGTAACAATTTTGAGAGCCGCTGAGAGGTTTGTGGTTAGCAGTAACGAAGGTAGTAACAATTTTGAGAGCCGCTGAGAGGTTTGTGGTTAGCAGTAACGAAGGTAGTAACAATTTTGAGAGCCGCTGAGAGGTTTGTGGTTAGCAGTAACGAAGGTAGTAACAATTTTGAGAGCCGCTGAGAGGTTTGTGGTTAGCAGTAACGAAGGTAGTAACAATTTTGAGAGCCGCTGAGAGGTTTGTGGTTAGCAGTAACGAAGGTAGTAACAATTTTGAGAGCCGCTGAGAGGTTTGCGGTTAGCAGTAACGAAGGTAGTAACAATTTTGAGAGCCGCTGAGAGGTTTGTGGTTAGCAGTAACGAAGGTAGTAACAATTTTGAGAGCCGCTGAGAGGTTTGTGGTTAGCAGTAACGAAGGTAGTAACAATTTTGAGAGCCGCTGAGAGGTTTGTGGTTAGCAGTAACGAAGGTAGTAACAATTTTGAGAGCCGCTGAGAGGTTTGCGGTTAGCAGTAACGAAGGTAGTAACAATTTTGAGAGCCGCTGAGAGGTTTGTGGTTAGCAGTAACGAAGGTAGTAACAATTTTGAGAGCCGCTGAGAGGTTTGTGGTTAGCAGTAACGAAGGTAGTAACAATTTTGAGAGCCGCTGAGAGGTTTGTGGTTAGCAGTAACGAAGGTAGTAACAATTTTGAGAGCCGCTGAGAGGTTTGTGGTTAGCAGTAACGAAGGTAGTAACAATTTTGAGAGCCGCTGAGAGGTTTGTGGTTAGCAGTAACGAAGGTAGTAACAATTTTGAGAGCCGCTGAGAGGTTTGTGGTTAGCAGTAACGAAGGTAGTAACAATTTTGAGAGCCGCTGAGAGGTTTGTGGTTAGCAGTAACGAAGGTAGTAACAATTTTGAGAGCCGCTGAGAGGTTTGTGGTTAGCAGTAACGAAGGTAGTAACAATTTTGAGAGCCGCTGAGAGGTTTGTGGTTAGCAGTAACGAAGGTAGTAACAATTTTGAGAGCCGCTGAGAGGTTTGTGGTTAGCAGTAACGAAGGTAGTAACAATTTTGAGAGCCGCTGAGAGGTTTGTGGTTAGCAGTAACGAAGGTAGTAACAATTTTGAGAGCCGCTGAGAGGTTTGTGGTTAGCAGTAACGAAGGTAGTAACAATTTTGAGAGCCGCTGAGAGGTTTGTGGTTAGCAGTAACGAAGGTAGTAACAATTTTGAGAGCCGCTGAGAGGTTTGTGGTTAGCAGTAACGAAGGTAGTAACAATTTTGAGAGCCGCTGAGAGGTTTGTGGTTAGCAGTAACGAAGGTAGTAACAATTTTGAGAGCCGCTGAGAGGTTTGTGGTTAGCAGTAACGAAGGTAGTAACAATTTTGAGAGCCGCTGAGAGGTTTGTGGTTAGCAGTAACGAAGGTAGTAACAATTTTGAGAGCCGCTGAGAGGTTTGTGGTTAGCAGTAACGAAGGTAGTAACAATTTTGAGAGCCGCTGAGAGGTTTGTGGTTAGCAGTAACGAAGGTAGTAACAATTTTGAGAGCCGCTGAGAGGTTTGTGGTTAGCAGTAACGAAGGTAGTAACAATTTTGAGAGCCGCTGAGAGGTTTGTGGTTAGCAGTAACGAAGGTAGTAACAATTTTGAGAGCCGCTGAGAGGTTTGTGGTTAGCAGTAACGAAGGTAGTAACAATTTTGAGAGCCGCTGAGAGGTTTGTGGTTAGCAGTAACGAAGGTAGTAACAATTTTGAGAGCCGCTGAGAGGTTTGTGGTTAGCAGTAACGAAGGTAGTAACAATTTTGAGAGCCGCTGAGAGGTTTGTGGTTAGCAGTAACGAAGGTAGTAACAATTTTGAGAGCCGCTGAGAGGTTTGTGGTTAGCAGTAACGAAGGTAGTAACAATTTTGAGAGCCGCTGAGAGGTTTGTGGTTAGCAGTAACGAAGGTAGTAACAATTTTGAGAGCCGCTGAGAGGTTTGTGGTTAGCAGTAACGAAGGTAGTAACAATTTTGAGAGCCGCTGAGAGGTTTGTGGTTAGCAGTAACGAAGGTAGTAACAATTTTGAGAGCCGCTGAGAGGTTTGTGGTTAGCAGTAACGAAGGTAGTAACAATTTTGAGAGCCGCTGAGAGGTTTGTGGTTAGCAGTAACGAAGGTAGTAACAATTTCCGGTTAAATATTTGGGTTATTACTACTACAGAATTTGAAGTTACGTAGAATTCAGAAGAAAAGCCTTGAGAAGCAATAAGAGCCCTCAAGAATGTAAGGTCTAGACGAAATGGAATGAAGGAGTCCTGAGACTGAAGCCATTATTTTAAATGCTATCCATGCAAGACTGGAAATACCGGTATTTTTGGAAACTGCCGTGCGATTCTGTAACCATCTCACCGTGATAACTTGGGTGAAGTGAGCGTGGAGTGAGTCGCCAATAGTGTCAATCCCTAGAAACAGCATGACTCACAGCTCACTCTAAGCTCACTTCACCTTAGTTATCACGGTGAGATTTTTCCAGAATCGACCGGCCATTAGCCTTAGTGCGGTGCCGGCACCAAATAAATATTTCTGTAAGTTAAAGTGAGAAAACAGATATAGTAAGTAAAAAGGATAGTTAATAGGCTTCAGAAAAATAACTTCAAAGTCGCCAATTGTACGAGGTTCTTCCTACAAATATGAGATTTGTGGTAACTGGTTAGGAGAAGTATCAGTACCCGTCTGGAACAGAAACCCAGGTGCTGAAATGGCGAAAACCGTTAAGTCGAAGCCCTGATGCTAGGATAGCTATTAATCGAGAAACTTTATATTTATGACACCTACTGATTTTCTGACAGCTTCTTTCACTCTAGATTTTTCAGACTAACAGGGAAAACTCTACGGCAATTGATTCAGTGTTTTCCTTTATTAGTACCAACCTGTATTCTAACATAGCTTGAGTTCGTTTTCTTATGTAGGTATTAGTTCTAAGTGATTGTCCACTTAGAATATTTACACAATCAGGTGATTTGTCCTAGTGACAAATAGAGTTTTCTCTATTATTTTCTATATAAGTACATCATATACTTAATTGAATGCAAATCGTCACGTTTTGACCCCATATCGCAACACCGTACGTACCTATTATTGTTAAGAATTCACTAGAATTATTAGATGTGTTAGAATAATAATTTTAATAAATTAATGTGCCCTTTTACTTGTAAGGTGTTAAAATATGTGTATGCCAGTCCTTGGCGAAACACGTGAGATCATAATTATATTTATAAGACCTTAGTGTACCATGTTTTGAAGTAAATAAACATATTCTATTCTATTCTATTCTATTCTATTCGTGCGTAATGCTATATGGCATTCGCAGACAGCCTCATACAACGCGAAAAAAAAATTTCTAATATATCGTTAATAAATCAATCTTTACAATTAGCCTCAGAAGCTGGGAAATTATTAATACTCACTTAAATTACTTTACAACCTACAATTGACAGCTTAACCCGAGACAAGAATATGATTATATATTATTATTATATTATGATTATGATTTAATTTATATAGTTAGGTAGTAGTTAGGTTTTTTTTAAATTAAGTACCCAGTGTAAATAGTTAGTTAATACTTACATTAATTTTATACTAAATAAATATAGAGTTTTTTAACATCGGATATTCTGGTAGTACGTTCTCGGAATTACCGACTTCAACGAAGTTCCATATTTAGAAAAATACCAAAGACAATATCAAACATCATAATGCTTTGCCTATTTTGTTTAGGACACCAACAAAATGTCAATGATCCAATTAAAATTGCAATCGAATCACTTACATAATGATTCAGAGTTCTCACAAATAATGATGTAAGTGCGTTCGGCTGCGCCTGCGACGCTTGTCGGACCGCCCACTTTTTTGTATAAATGTCAATGTCGCTCTTAGTCACGGGGATAAGGCTGCAGTACTTCAGCCTAGTGCCAAACTGGTTTTGACATTAAAGGGGAAATAGAATTTTTGGTTTAATTTTTTCGACATTTTAGTGCGGTTTTTTATACTTATCGCCCGGGAAAAGTAGACAGTGATGCAAGATTATTATAAAAAAAATAAAAAATAAAAACAAAGTAGTCAAGCTCAGCTTTTTTGTGTGTGACTGTTTTAATTTAACAAAGACAACTTGAAACCGACAAATATTGTGGAGACTCCAAAATCGTCAACACGCTTAGAGCATATGTAGGTAATCAATGCTCATTTCTTCTCTGTATTAAAATACGCCTTCATCTTCAAGTGGGACAGTAAAAAACAGGTTGATTTAAATGCTAAACTTAACTAACACCACAGTTAAAAATACATCCTCAGTACTGCCACTACAAAAACACCGCGTTACTAATCTGACTACACGCATCTCGTATGCGCGTCGCGTAAACGAAAGCGTTTGAGTTAATCTGACGCGCTTCTTGAATAAACCATTGACTTCTCACGGCTTCGAAAACTGGGACTTGACTGTTGATGTCCTATTCTAATGTTGAGGAAGTCTTCTTGTCTATTTGAAGTGTTTTCTTAGGTGGTAGTGAATTTGATGAGGTAGTATCATGTGTGGTGATGTCAGGAGAGAATTAAATAGAACCAGTTGTGGAGTTCCGCAAGGGTTAATACTCGGTGCTCTCTTGTGGAACGTTGTATGCGGTGATACTCTGCGATGCAATCTCTTGATTTACATCATGATGTCAAGATAGCACCAGTTCACTCAGTAAGATTAGGGTTTCCACAGGGGCTTATATTTTGTTGCAATCAATATAATACATGCCAAATAAGTGATTGGTCTACAAACAAAACCACCGAGCAATATTACCTACGAGTATGTCTAGGTTATGAAGTTTTATAATAACTATTACCTGTAAATGAAAAATAATATTTGCCGGATAAGAACTATACTATTAAATAGTTTTCACTTCAATAATTCATCGTATAGTAGTAAATACACGTTACTTTCAAGAGACACGACATTTGAATAGGTTTAACGTAACATATTCAATAGATGTACTAAGATTTGCCTTCACTTTGCACGTATGTGTCGTAATTCGGTGATTCCGTTTGATGATACGCGAAGATTTGTCATTCGATGAATAGTAAAGTAAACACCGTTCAATTGGTGCTAATACGAAACATGCACTTTGGTGGTAATTTTAAAATATATTATGATATTGCTGAATAAATAACGCTTCTGCTAAAAAGTTGCTTAAAAGGTGTCTCTCTCTCGTGTCAGCGGGAGAGGCTCATCGGCAGCCCTGTTACGCCCATTTCTGAATCAGCAGCGAATGGAAGACCAGGTAAGCAAGGCCCAAAAGGGAAAAGGGAGGAGGCATAGTCCTCATCCCTCTGTGCGTGTCTGATCGAGGTCTTCCCCGTGGTCTTCTGTAGGACGGGAATGGCTCCTGTGATTAAATATATAAGCCAGCCAACAATGTTAAAATCGGGGCTGGTTTTCTAGGACGAGTCGAATCATGGAAACTCTTATTAAACATTTATCCTACGTTTAAATTAGGTTACCACAAATGCGTAGGTTCTCACCTAATACTTAAAGCAATGAGCTATCTACACCGCGATGAGAGTGTTTCAGTTGACTACTGTAAGCATTCAATTCAAACATTTTCTTGGCCAAGAAGATTTACTGATGATGGCCATGTTTTGGTAGTTACCTGGTTGTCTTGAAAATTAATGTCGTCGTCATCATTCTGCCTTTATTTTGGGTTGATTGAGCACGTATTTTTCATTCTTTCTCGTCATCTCAGTATTCCCTTCCTTCCTAACAATATCTTGAAACTTCCGCACATGCTCCAAATGACATTTACCATTCTATAATGATTATTTACTGACTCCTTCATTGTTCTAGTGGTCGGAAGTGATCAGCAGTACCTCACTCACATCCATCACGTTCTGGGTTCAATTCCTACGTCGGGAAAAATTGTGTCGGGTGTTATTGGGTTTTTCTATCAGGAATTTTTCAGTAGCAGCTCGGAGTCTGGGAATGTGCCCAGTATATGGCAATAGGCTCGCCCCCTATCATACATGGGACTTAAACATTCTGGGACTTCTATGGTAGGGCAAACCTTTGCCTAACCTTTCGGAGACTACAGGCATGATGACACCACCACTCCACGAAGGTTGAGGAGATCGTGGAGTATGTGCGTGTGAAGACCAACTGGACTTTGAGGGTCAAGAAGTTGGAGCCACGTCACAACACGAACTTCAAGTCGTTCGTGGTGCGTGTTCCGACACATCATCTCGAGAAGTTCCTCAAGGAAGAGTTCTGGCCGAAGGGTGTTGTGTATCGCCGATTTCATGGCCGGCTACATGACACCAATCAGCAAAACACGACGCCGACACTTCATGTGCAGTAGTTTTAGTTTATGTTGTATGTATATGTATTTATAGTATTTTTAAGTTATATTAATATGGTATTGTATTTGTGATACTTTTTTTATGTATTAGTTTATAAGTATTCTAATATTTTTAGTAGTATAGTATATAGTATAAGTATATTGTTTTTTTCTATGGGCCCTAATTGCCTGAAATAAAGGAATAAATAAATAAATAAAATAAATGTTATGTGTTATTTATTTTGAAATAGCACTTATGACAATGATAATTTTAAAGTAGAGCATTGTCATCTCTTTATTAGCCTTTCATATCAATCAATCTCGAAGGTCTCATTAACCTTCGCAGTTGCCCAACCTAATGTGTCAGATTAGTCACCATTGTCACACAATTGTCACTTCTCTAGATTGTGACAGTTCTCATTGAGTATTGTTGTGTATTGTCATCAAATAACCTCGTTATTTGATGATAGATGAGACATATTAGGTGTTGCGTCAGTTTTAGCGAGGATTCTTTCTTTCCGTCCAAGAAAACGTTAAAACGTGCACGTATTTCCATACATTTTATGAACTTGGACGGGGATGTCTATGATAATATCGTGAAATCATAAAAGCTTACATTAGATAGTAAAGGTTCCTATTGTTTTAACCTGCAGCTCTTTTATGTTGAGTTATCTTGTTGCCACTATTTCAATAAAAACGAGGAAACTAACAGAGATTGATGGAAATCGTCGTGTACAGAGTTCAATTTTGAACTATATAGAGAGTTTTAACATCTGAATAGAAGAACATCGCAAGAAAAGCTTCTTTCCAGTCCTTTGACAGATATAGTTCGTGATTGGACAGACTGTTCTAGAATTTGATACATGCAATGAGCTACTTTAGTAGTTGCTCCGGGTCTGGCTGTTTGTGTATGTGACTTTAAATGTTTGTAAACGCACCCACAATACAGGCGAAATTCCTAGTGTGGGGCAACGTTTTTCTAAAAAAAGAAAGAAGAAAGATGATTCAAAAGTTCCTTCCCTCTCTATATGCGAAGAGGCTTTTGCTCTGCTGTAGCCCAAAAAAACTGACAGTTACTTATTCAACGTAAACAGTGTACTTACTAAAGTAAAAAAGAACTTGTTATCTTCAATCACAGCAATGAAACTACTACAGCCGTGCGATTCTGTAACCATCTCACCGTAAAAACTTTGGTGAAGTGAGCGTGGAGTGAGTCGTCAATAGTGTCAATCCCTAGCATCAGCATGACTCACAACTCACTCTAACCTCACTTCACCTTAGTTATCACGGTGAGATTTTTCCAGAATCGACTGGCAGTACTACGGTACGATACAAGATAGTAATCGTGTATTGCGTTAAACTGTCGTAATAGTAACGTAAGAAACAAAGCGATCTTAGATCTTCCGATTTTTTTCTAATATTATCACCGCGGTTGCATTGTTTGCGAAACTTCCTATAACACGGCCATGTTTCAGAGTGTACTTTTAGAATACTTATGTTTTTAGAGATCCATAGGAAGGTCCCAGTGGGGGCCGTGGCTAAATAATAACATCCGCACAGGTCGATCGATTAGGTTAAGCTACGCTTGCCGCGGCTGGTCTGTAGATGGGTGACCATCTTTACATATCGAGACCCCTCCGTGCCTCGGAAAGCACGTTAAGCCGTTGGTCCCGGCTGTCATTCGTGGATCTTTGACAGTCGTTACGGGTAGTCAGAAGCCCGAAAGTCTAACCACCAGTCTTACCAAGGGGTATCGTATTACCCAGTAACTGGGTTGTGGAGGTCAGATAGGCAGTCGCTCCATGTAAAATACTGGTATTCAGCTGCAGCCGGTTAGACTGTAAGCCGACCCCAACGTAGTTGGGATAAGGATAGGCAGATGATGAGGAAGTACCCATTTCAGCTATGTTATGTTAGTTTATCTTCATATTCATTTCATCTCTTAGTCTATCATATAAAATAATATGTGTCTGTCGTGTGCAACTATACTACAAATAACTGCGACTCAACTTGGATATAGCGCTCGCCGTCCGCTGCCACAGCTCTGCTCGCAACGCTCGCTCGGCTCGCGCGTGTTTGGTTGGGGTGCCCTAGCTTAGTTACTGCGACCAACTGTGAGAAACAGCCAGTAATTTATATTAAAAAGAGGCTCATTCATTTAAAAAAAAAGTGTACGTCATTGGGAGGTCAATGAGTTTTTGAGGTTCATTAATTTTAAAAAGTATACATCATTAGAATGTCAATGATTTTTAGAGGGTCCGTAAAATATTTATCTTTCAAATTGTATGTACGGAACGCTTTTTCCGCCGCTCACGCACTTGCCACTAATAAATGTTTCTCTTAATTTAGCGGGGTAGCATCATATTCTGCGATTGTTAGTTACATGATGTACATTGAATAACAAATTACATAGCTGTAATTATATACCTCAGAGCCTACGAGTATGTAACCCATAATCGTATGTAAACGTGTGAGAACAAGAGAATGTTTCTGAAATTGTTCACGGTCTTGTGGTTATTAAGAAAGTGTTTAAAAATATTTTTAATTCTTTTAACTTTAATTATTTAATTAAGATAACTTTAATTAAATCATTCAAGATTTAGGATTTTTACTTTTTTCTTGATTTAGTTTTAACTTCCACTAGATTTTGTATACCTAATAAAAACACGTTATTCATGAATGACATATTATATATTAAAACTTATGAACGGCCTCCACTTAATGCTGCGCGATACGACTTTTAGAGTTGCTATACTTTCGGCTTTATGCATTTATTTAATTTTCTACCAAAATTATTTCTAACGCTCCCTCGGTGGTCAGCGCCAATGCTTAGTTATGTATCTTTTACCTTGTGAACAATTCTTTTGTAGCTCAAGCCAAAACTAGATTAATCGCATATATCAAGCTTTAAAATCGCTTCGCTTTGGAGGCATCCAAAACATACACCATTATGAAATGAAGCAAGTTGTACATCGCTCCACGCTGGCATTGTCTACAAACTTCAACCACAATCTAGTTCAAGGGTGAGGCGCAATGTACAATACATCCGCCATTACATAACAGATGGCTGCTTCGATTTGATTTTGATCCAGTTATGGGTCTGAGTTTTAGAGGTGCCGAAAAGTCGCGGAATTTCCCGAGCTTGCACGATGTTGATTGCAAATGCATTTTGCGTTTGTGTTTTGTAGATTGTTAAGAATGCTTTATTTCAACATTGATGGATGACACATTCTGTGTGGTTCTTACCAAAGATCATTATTTCCCAACCGTTGGTCGCCAGAGCATACGCAAAGAGGATAGACTGTATATTATTTATGTGCAGTCATTTTGATTGTTTATAATCACTTGTTTAGCTACCAGATGGATTTAGTGATTATTGCTAATTATTATTATTATTCTTTGGATCGTTATGGCGATATCACTTGGAGACTCAAACTCGGCAATTGCGTCAGTGAGCGGAGTTCGCACAGCTGAATTTTGGGCCAAATATTTTAAAAGTTTTTGCCATCGATACGCCAAGAAGAAGAAGCTCAGCGAAAGATCTACCGTACGTATGAAGGTTCAAACCTCTTTGGCCCAAAATTTAATTTCGTGAACTCCGCTCACTGTCGCAGTTACTGAGCTGATTCAGCTAGGTTTTGGTTGGCTGGTAGCTGTCAAGTTATGGCTTTGATTATAATAATATGATCATCGTCTGATCTTCTTTACACCATGACAAAAACGAAGTCTTTCTATTTCGTCGTCAAAATTTCAAAACAAAGCAAACCTGCAAACTTACTGTTCTAATTTTTGGAGTGTTGCCTAAAACACGCTCCGTTAGAAAGTAGTCATAACTCACATTATAACAAACAAAAAAACTGCAATAAACACGAATCTGAGTGAAATCCGGCAGATAACATCTGCAACAAGTTTGAATACCAAGTTACGTCCTTGCTTTAGGCCTGTGAAAACACACGGTGTTCATTTATAAGCGTGCCCACTTTCGCACGGATGTAAACATATCGCGTACTGGATTTTCAACTCACGATGTTTCGTCGGGCATTGGGAATAACTGTGGGATTTTTAACTCCCGGCGTTAAGCAGCGCGTTGAAAATCCAGTACGTGAAAACCACGCCCGTGCGAATCTGGGCTTGGGCACACCCAAGCCCAGATTCGCACGGGCGTTGTTTTAAATTATATATAAGTTTACTAAAACTACCACAGTAGTTTTAGTAAACTTATATATAATTTCTTTAGAATAAATAAGCCTCAAGCTACAACGTCCTACTAAATGAATAATTTTAGGCTGTTATCAGCAGGGAGCGTACTCTCTAAGTAAGTCAATGAGGATACGGGCCCGTCCAAAAGAAGTTGGATACTTCGGAGTGAACCCTAATCCCCGATCAATTAACTTTTTCGGTCGGGCAAAGAAAACATAGGCAATAAGGATAACTGTCAAAATATAATGTTGTCATTCATTCTTAGTTCGGGCCTCATACTAATTTTATGTCCGTAGGTGATACTTAATGATTAGGAAACGCCCGTAACTTCGGCAGAAACAACGGATTTAGTGATAAGGTAGTAAACCTTTAGACCCGAAACCCGAAGAAAGACAACCATAAACGCATTGAAAGATGTAAAAACGCGGGATGATTGGTTAAAAAGTAAGGAATGTTCGAAGAAGTCTATGTTTGTGTTATATATGTATTAGTTTATAAGTATTCTTATGTTTGTAGTAGTGTGTATTGTTTCTTCTATGGGCCCTAGTTGCCTGAAATAAAGGAATAAATAAATAAATAATAGTGGTTAGAAAAATACAGAACAAAAGGTATTTTATTTCGTCTGAAAAACTAAATCAGTTCAAAACGTAGCGTAACCGCACGTAGTACCCGGTCCGTATATTTCCATACTAATACCTCCTATAAGTAGGATCAACCAGTCGATTCTGTAAAAAATCTTACCGTGAAAACTTGCGTGGAGTGAGCTGTCAGTGTCATCCCACTGATGCTAGGGATTGACCAAGCAAACATTTACAATCATAATCGAGATTCTAATACTATTTTTATGCTAATTCTTTTGATCATTTTATATAATTTCAAAGGTAGTATTTTAGTTGTCAAAACTTTACTATTTTGTGGGTTTTTAAAATAAAATAGTCAAAAAGAAACTCAGTCAGAATTTCAGTGTGGTTTTTTTTCTAGACTAGGCCTTATATAGCCTGAGGTGCAAGCGCGTCACGAACGAAAAATAATTAAAATAAAACATTCACTGTTACTAGACTGATGAAAATACGCATCAACATTGTTTGTTATTAATAATATTATTAAAATCTCGATTATGATTGTAAATGTATGCTTGTCCAATCCCTAGTATTAGGTGGGATGACACTAACAGCTCACTCTACGCTCGCTTCACCTAAGTTTTCACGGTGAGATGGTTACAGAATCGTACTGCAGGTTTGAGTTCGCTTTCTAACTCCCATCACTTGTCTGGAAAATTAACACTTGTCACATTTCATACGATGTGTCAACACTCGAGTCAAATTCAGGAAGATATCATCAAAATACCATATTGTAAGTTTGTGCCTCAAGTCGAAGAAAACAGTACCCTGATTGCGTAAAACACTATCAACCACACTATAAATAATTTTGTAGATATTGCTAATCCATTGCTTCATATGTTCGAGTAGCACTTAAATAACGCAATTAATGTTGTTGAACTGTCAAAATGAAAGTCATTCCTACTGTTAGTATGTTACGCAATTATCCTGCAGGTTTGCAGGTTATGGCGAGTTTATTGTGATTTTGATTTGCAAACAAGGCAAGATTTAGAGTATTAGGTTAGGTTTAAATAATTTATTCTCATAAGAACAATATATAGCTTCACTTACAATGAGATACAAAGTAATTGCTTAAATCTAAATGAAATACATTTTGCCTCAGGTACGTGCTGGTGAAGTTATACAATTAAATACTAGGTATGTAACAAGTCGCTAACATTAATTGAAAGGTATGCGGTATGATTACATTTTATGAATATGATTTTTTAGTTTCATTTTGAATGAGAAGAAGAAGAGCTGCTAAGAATGTCATCTTTAAACCCAAAAATACCAGCTCACCCCCCCTTGACCATTGATAATCAAATAATACAGCAAAAACAGTACGAAAAATACCTTGGGCTAAGAGTAGACTGTCAGTTAAAATGGAAAATACAAATTGATCACATCAGATCCAAGCTATCCTCACTTTTGGGCTCATTGCGCAATGTTGTCCATTGCCTTCCTCATCGAGTGCGCCAGACCATTTATAACTCGTTAGTGAAGCCACACCTGATGTACCTCATTGAAATATGGGGCAATGCACCAAAAACTAACCTAAAGGACCTACAGATCGCTCAAAATAAAATTATTAAACTATTATTCCACTATGATTACCTTACACCTACAATTAAAATTTACAGGGAAACGAAACTCATGAGTATTAAACAACTTCATGCATATTGTACCAGCATACTCATAAGAAAAATTCTGAACAAGTCCATTCACACACAAATACACTTCACTAAAATACATCAAGTACATAATCGTAGCAGTCGTAGGAAGGATCACATTTTGCTACCGCGAGTGCGAACAATCAATGGCGAGAGAACAATTATTTTTGCGGGAGTAAAACAATATAATAAACTACCTAAAGAAGTGAAGAATGCGAGCTCGTTTAGTATTTTCAAAACCAAATTAAAGAATCACATACTGAATAACCAAACACTACTACCATAAATAGACTTGCCCTACTGTTGCGTTGTTTTGTTGTGGCACGGGGTTCGCATTCCTTATCTACTGTGAGTGTTTGCGACCATGGTAATTATTTCTTTTGCGGGTGGATTGAAGATTCTTGTTTTGTATTAATTGTTAATGTTACTTGCGAGCCTACGAAGTGAAATAGAATTAAGTTAGATATTGCGTGAATGATTTTGTTGTGAAGAAAAACAATGGCTGCTTAGTTTGTGTGTCAAAGTTCTTTATATAAGTAAGTTTTTTCTTAAAAATGTTCTCAAGTAAGTGAAATCTGTGTAATTTCTTATTGAGAAATAAATTTCTTTAACCAGAATGAGTTAATGTTGTTACAATCTTTTACGTCTTATTACCTACATACATATTTATATTTTCTAAATGTATGCATTTGGTATTCGGACTGCCTTCTGTATTTCTTAGTAACAGACTTATATGAGGAACACCGATGATTGGAAGGATACAGAGGACCTAAACAAAAAGACTGACCGTGGTAAGCGCACTCAGGCACTCTAAGAGCGAATTTTATCAAAGAAACTGAATGCAATCAGCACATCTAAGCCGCGTTCGAGATTTCTGTCAATATTATACAACAATAATGATTTAATAAAATGAAATGAAATGCAAATATTTATTTCAGACTAAATAATTTTGAATTACAAGTCCATATGTTGTTAGTAGATGGATACGTAAAGCTATGTTAGTAAAATTTAAAATAATAATTATTATTTTGGACATGAATTTAAATGTGCTAAACACAACATCTGTCAAGGAAGAGATTAGCCTTTTACACATTGTATGCCGAGTTCAGGACACTTAATAAGATTCCCATCAAAATAATAATATCTTAACGGTGACTTAATTTCTATAGTCATAGGTACTCCCTATAAAACTGCTATAAAAACCTCGCGGACCAGTTTCCAAAGTTTTCTATTTCGAGTAGACAGTACGAACAAAAAAATGTCGTCATGCGGTTGTCACTGAGCCGGTCGTACATTGTTTCCTGCGGTGGAACTAAAATATAGCAAAATTCGGCAACGTCATCCCTTTCGTAAGGTTCACGGTGATTTGACAGAAATAAGTCAACAGGACCATAATTGGCGAGATGTGGGTGTACCATAGGTACATAGGTACACTTCTGCCTAACCCTTCAGGGAATAATAGCGTTAGGATATTTGTGTATGTAATAAGAGGTAAATAATGAACTAATAGGTCAGGTTCGGTCTTAGAATAGAATACTCTTTATAATGTACACTATATAAATTACAGATATAAATATAGAAAATTAAAATAGTTACCTATGTTTTGACAATTAAAATACTGGTTATGAAATTATATAAAATTATCAATAGAATTAGCATAAAACATATTATTAAAATCTCGATTATGATTGTAAATGTTTGCTTAGTCAATCCCTAGCATCAGTGGGATGACACTGACAGCTCACTCCACGCAAGTTTTCACGTTGAGATTTTTACAGAATCGAGCGACTGGTTAGCTCACTGTGTATTGGCGATTTCGATACATACACATTTAATCCCTTCGTCGTTAGTTAATAGTGACCAAGATTATCTTAGGGCGGGGGCACACGATGCGTTGCGGCGGCGGTGCGGCGCCGGAGCGGTGTCGCTGCGTCGTCTTACATAGAAATATCAGTGGCATGTCACACGATGCGCTCCGGCACCGCACTGGACTTGCAACCACCAAGACGAGGCGGGGAGGGGTGAATGAGTTGCGACGTCGCAGCGGCACCGTTCAGTTGTTTATGCTCAGTTGTTTGTCCTACGCTGCTGGGGCGTCGGCGGCGCCGCTGCGACGTAACAACGTTACGACGCCGCACCGCTCGTGTGCCCACTTACACGGTGAAATCTCTGCGGTGCGGCGCCGCAACCCACCGTGTGCCCACGCCCTTAGAAAGTAGATATTTAGGAATTGAAAAGGTCAGGTTGAATACTAATTCGATTCAACTATTATGATGTAATCAATGTGGGTACTGCTAAGATTTTGTTTATCAAGCAAAATCAGTCCTTATTATAGCAGATTTATGTAGTTCTTAGTAAAAGTTAACGACTGAATTCAGTCCTATTAAAATTTTAGTCAATACTCGTATATATGTATATATTATATATACATATACATACGAGTATAAGCCCCGTGGCTAAGTAATAACAGCCGCACGGGTCAGGTTAAGTTACGCTTGCCGCGGTTGGTCTGTGGGTGGGTGACCATCTTCACATACCAAGACCCCTCCGTGCCTCGGAAAGCACGTTAAGCCGGTTGGTCACAGCTGTCATTCGTGGATCTTTGACAGTCGTTTCGGGTCGTCAGTAGCCCGAAAGTCTGACAAGCAGTCTTACCAAGGGGTATCGAATTACCCAGTAACTGGGTTGTGGAGGTCTGATAGGCAGTCGCTCCACGTAAAATACTGGTATTCAGCTGCATCCGGTTGGACTGGAAGCCGACTCCAACATAGTAGGGAAAAGGCTAGACAGATGATGATATAAGCTCCGTAAAGGTTCAGGCTTATTCCGATTAACTCGGACACAGACTGAGTCACTGCTGAACATGGGAAAACTCAATGGGGAAACTAAAATGGCGCTTAACAGTCGTATTTGAGACCACGAGATCAACAAACCAAACTAAGGGTGGTATGACGCTGGTCAAATGTCTTTGTCCAACGTGATTTTGATCAAAGACCTCTTACAACATCCTAAACTTAAAGAGGAGTGGGCATTTTTTTTTTTTTTGTTTTCGGGGCGAAATCCCACACTCCCCGACTTTTGGGGAGATAGGTCGGGGAGTGTGGGATTTCTACCTCACTAAAACCACCCCGGTGATCACCATCAGCACATAGGGGTGGTCCCGGTTCCTCTTAAAATACCAATTCCGGAACCCCCCTGTGCAACGCCTGTAAGGCACATCCCTGGGGAGACTGTAAAGGGGCCTCCCCTGAGCCTCGCCATGCACAAAGAGGAGTGACCTAGGTATTAGCCTTATAATGTCATTACTCTCTGATGCTACGCCTACTTTGTCTCGATAACGCGATCTACATTTCGCGAGCTCTCTGTTGTACAGCGAGACGTCGAGGAGTGCGTGAAGTGTAGTTCGCGTTATCACGATAATGTATCCGTAGCATAAAGATTTAGACAATTGTGTGGAAACTGACCTTGAGAATAAATTGTCAATGGAGACGATGATAATACTAAATGCTACGGTATTTATCTCGAGTATTGTTGGCAATTAGCGGAGATAATTCCATGCGAGGATCCGGCTTTTCTTTGACACTTTTTTGTAACTGAATTAAGCTTCATACTAAAGCTCTTGTGGCTAAGTAATAACAATCCCACGGGTCGATCGAACAGGTTAAGCTACGCTTGCCGCGGTTGGTCCGTGGTGACTATCTACACATACCAAGACCGCTTCGTGCTTCGGAAAGCACGTTAAGCCGTTGGTCCGAGCTGTCATTCGAGGATCTTTGACAGTCGTTACGAGTCGTCAGAAGCCCGAAAGTCTGACAACCAGCCTTACCAAGGGGTATCGTATTCCCCAGTAACTGGGTTGTGGAGGTCAGACAGGCAGTCGCTCCATGTAAAATACCGGTATTCAGCTACATACGGTTAGACTGGAAGCCGACCCCAACATAGTTGGGAAAAGGCTAGGCAGATGATGACTAAAGGTCAGAGAGCAGTGGTGGCCCAGTGGTAACGGCCGCGCCTTACGAGTTCTAGGTCGTAGGTTCAAACCCTGACAGGTGATTTCCTTTCTGTAAATTATTTCATCACCGCTGCTCTCTGCTAAAACGGAGAAGGAAAACATCGTGAGGAAACCTGCATGTCCTAGAACTAAAAATTCGAAGACATATATCTACTAACCCGCACTGGGTCTGCGTGGTTGATTACAGTCTCTCACAGAGAGGAGACTTGTGTCCCAGTAGCGGGAACATTAATATAAATGTCACAAACATGGGCACAATAATTATCGCCTCATGCCATCCCATATAGCATAGCTTATAATATGTGTTCCCACAACAAACACCCCCCTCCTGTCTGTGTGAGAGGGAGAGCTATATAATTCAGCATGCGGGCCCAGTACTGGTTGGTGGATGTCACATGTCTTAGAAATGTTTTGTTCTAGAACATGCCGGAACCTTCACCACGTTTTCCATCACTGTTTTGAGAGCAGTGGTCATCAACTCAGTCTATCACAGCCCACCACAACCTGTCCTCCGCCTTCCGCATCCAGTCTGTCCCAGTCACTTAAGGTCGCCGGTCCATCTAGCTCGGGGGCGTCCCACACTACGTTTGCCGATATGCGGTCTCCACTCCAGGACTCGTCTGATCCACCGGTCATCGTTCCGTCAACAAACGTGGCCAGCCCACTGCGATTTCAGTTTGCTTACTCTGCAAACTTTACAACTGATTTTTAATTCAATTGACCTATTTCAGAGAGAAAATAAGTCATTAAAAAAATTTTAAAGGTTTTAAGTGCTGTTTTAGTTTTACTGGCCATTCTGATCGTTTCTTGTGACTTGACGACGCTTTATCGAGGGAGGAGTCGTCACAGGGCCGCTGCGCCGCGCTCATATTGGGTTGCTTGACCTATTAATAAATAGACACGGCAACGTTTTTAATGAAGATTTTTTGAAAAATGTGACCTATGTTAGAAAGTGGTTCAATTAATTGTGGTCGTTATTCTGATCAAACTATTTTCAGGTTTTGCGCATTTAACGTTACACGTTGTATAAGTCCGGTTCTTTTCCAGATAATTTAGTTTCTAATTTTATTCTTCAAAGAAACTCCGAGCATAGCCTGGAGCGGGCTACGCTCGGATAGAACAGTGATGATGAAATAAATCACACATTGTAAAGGGGCCCCTGCTCAACCCATACAGGGCTTCATATCAATTAATCAACTATGTTTTAGTCCTTAAATACCATACCATACCATACCATAGTCATTATTGTACATACAATAATGACTTTAGTTTCCT
Source organism: Eremobia ochroleuca (assembly GCA_949629135.1). Taxonomy (NCBI): domain Eukaryota; kingdom Metazoa; phylum Arthropoda; class Insecta; order Lepidoptera; family Noctuidae; genus Eremobia; species Eremobia ochroleuca. The sequence continues at coordinate 19,449,411 of OX451388.1, read as the reverse complement.
AAAACTCGTAAAGTAATAACATTACTACAATTGGAATGGCTACTGCATTTCATTGATAGAACAAAACAATTCAATAACTATTGAAATAATTGTGAATGTCGATAGTTTAGGTAAACGAGACAAACACAGAGTATTTTATTATGTAAATATATGGATAAGTAACATAAACTTGGATATTTTATTGCGTCAGTTTTAGAATCATAAATTAATGTTTCATTAATTTATTATGATACTTAGACATAACTTATCGTCACTGAAAATGTACACTCGAGTACAGAATTTGTAACAAATGTGTGTTTTTTTTTAATAATGCTTTTGATTGCACTCAGATGCACTTTGATTAGTCAGATAGGCAGTCGCTCCATATAAAATACGGTACTCAGCTGCATCTGGTTAGACTGGAAGCCGAACCCCACATAGATGGAAAACGGCTAGTCAGATGAAGATGCCCTTTATTTGCACTCAAACTCAATCCATCTTTCACTCATTTATTTAAATAAATTCAATTTACAGGCACTTTTGAATTGTCAAGGCACATATATCAAATAACTAGTACCTAGATACCTTAGATTCACTTAACCATTTTACAAAACAAATATCGCTACATAATTATTATAAAAATAAACCCCCGCCCGTGTCTGTCTGTCTGCCTGTCCGAACGCGATAAACTCAAAAACTACCGAACGATTTTCACCAATGAACGCGGAAGGTTTAACTGTATAATTCATTAAAGTTTTGTATAAATTGATTGAAATACTCGTATGAGATTGATTGTTGAAGATATCGGAAAAAGTAATGCCGACTGGGAGCTTTACTGGCGTGCGCTGCGTAAACCAATAGTGTTGTATGATAACAATGTATTAGGAAATTATTTCTCTAAGGTACTTTTAATCCCGGTAGTACGTTCCCGTGGGATATAGTTCGCTATTCATGCGGACGAAGCCGCGGACATAAGCAAGTGTCTGATAATTTGTTAATTACAATTAAGTACGTTTAGGAAATTACGCAAAAATCAAAATAATTTACTAAATAAAACGGCATGTCCTTAATGGGATTTCAAAAAGAAATTCTCAAAACAGTCTCTATTGTTAGACAGGAACAAATCGTTAAGCAACGTGTACACTTGCGTGCCGGAATACCCGGACTCGCTCCACTTGCATACCATTAGAGCGACAATAGACTCCGCCTGTTTGCACAGGCCTACGGGCAGGCAGACAGACAAACACTGTCTACTCACGCGTTTGTTGTTAACCGATTTCAAAAATGTGAAATTGTGTGATGCGACACGGATTACTAAACGTGTCGTGTACCTATTGTTCTTTTTCGTGAATGTGTGGCGCTTGATCGGTGTTTGTAAACAGTTGGCAATTATTTGTGATAATAAAAATTTGTATGATCTTTTTTGGATTAGGTACAGACGCCAGCACATCAAGCTACCCGAAACTGTCAGATTTTCCCAATCAACTTTGAACCTTATGCTTTAGCGATAATGTTGAAAATCTATTAAAGAAATCTGACAGATTGTAGTGGCTTGATGTGCTGGCGTCTGTACATAATAGCACAAGCATAATCTGCCTATAATGTTCCCACTGCTGGGACACTGGCTTCCACTCCTTGAGGGGGAGTGGGCTGTAATCTACGACGCGGGCCCAGTGCGGGTCGGTAGATGTCACATGTTGTGTTGATGTAATGTTGATAAATTTTTGGTTCTAGGACATATCGGTTTTCTTATCTAATAGAAAATTATTATATAAAACTAACCATTTACTTACACTAGATACTAAATTAAATAATTAACTAATTGTATGTACAGACGCCAGCACATCAAGCTACCCGAAACTGTCAGATTTTCCCAATCAACTTTGAACCTTATGCTTTAGCGATAAAATTGAAAATCTATTAAAGAAATCTGACAGATTGTAGTAGCTTGATGTGCTGGCGTCTGTACATTAATACAAAAGCAAAGGACACTTAGGAGTCGAAGTATTCCTCCACATCGCTGTCATCCCGAAACGTGCCCAGAAGTGTGGCAGCATTACCACGTTGAATGGCAATGCTAATTCTTTGGCCAAAAAGCGAGCCAGCCTTGTCATGAAAATAAGATTTCATTATCATCATTACAACACAAAGAAAACTAACAAATTTATCAAAACAATACTGTGTTAAAGTATTTTGAAAGAGCTGCAAATTTTGTAAATACTTGGAACTGAAATTAATTTCGTAAGAAATTCTGCAACATTTTCACACTACGATCATGAGAATTTGTATTTTTCACAAACACATCATTTTGTGATTGTTTGTAAGCGCATCACACGAGAACGGCTAAACGGATATGGCATTTTTTATTTCAATTTCGTAATAGTACGAATAAGCTTTTTAGGGAAAGAAAAACTAGAAAAGTTTCCTGGAAAATTGGAAAAAATGGATAGGTAATGAAAGTTCTTTTTTTTCTATGGAATTTTTGTATGAACTATTGTTTGGACAGGACAATGTCTGTCAGGACAGCTAGTCGTTAATAAATAATAATAATAATAATAATAATATTCCACAACTTTCACACAACGCCATCTAGTCCCAAAGTAAGCAGAGCTTGTGCTATGAGTACTAGACAACTGATAAACATACATACTATATAGGGTGACTGGTAATTAGTGACCGATACTTAAACACATGATCCTACTCATTATTTTCGTCAAAATTTAGTATTTTGACGACTCGTACGAACATAAATGTAGGGAACAGCTGATTTTTTTTTCGCGATTTCGGATTTGGTCCGATAGTAAAAGTTGTTTGTAATGATGAGTACAATCATGTGTTTAAGTATCGGTCACTAATTACCAGTCACCCTATATATTTATTTAAATACATACATATTATAGATAAATTACACCCAGACAAAGAATAAATGATCGTGCTCATCACACTAACTTTTGTGCTAGGTGGGAATCGAACCCACGACCTTGCGCATAGCAGTCAGGACCACTGACCACTAGACCAACAGGCCTGTCAAATCACATTTGTTTACGCTAACAGGCGAGTACTTACCAATGACAATTGACAAAGGACATTAGGAAGTCGTAATTAAAAATAATTATGCGATAAAACCCAGATAAAGGCATTCTCCGTTTACATGAATAATAAATATGTTAAGATGAAGGTAGAATGATTAATTAATTGTTTCGTAATTATTCATAACTTAACACTAGACTACTGATGCATATAAATTAACTACATATCAGTCTACGTCAATCAATACCACCCATAGTGAAGCTGACTTGTAAATATGAATAGAATAGAATACTCTTTATTACATATATTACAGACATAAATATAGAAATTTTACAAAGGGTGACACAATGGGCGGTCTTATCACTAAGAGCGATCTTTTAAAGACAACCTTTGGATGGATTCATAGGGGAAGGGTAGACAAATACTGTAGGTAGTCTGTGGTGTACCATTTACACGATACAATGAATAGATACATAAAACATATTATACTAATCTAAATAAATGTATAATAATAGACATGAAACAGGAGCAAATAAAATATAATGATGATGCTTAAGGAGAGAGGAAGTGGCGGCGGTGCTTGGTCCATAACCATGTGAACATGACACATCTAATTGACTTACATCTCGTCTACGAGTATCTGTCTATAAATAGAATAAAACCAAGTCACTGTTTATGTCTATATTCTTCTTGACTATATTTTTTTTTAATGGTATTTGATATTTGATTTTGATGATATTTTCACCATTATTTAGAGAATTGATTATACTGGAAGCCGACTCCAACATAGTTAGGAAAAGGCTAGGCAGATGATGATGATTTAGAGAATTGATTCCGAAAGGTTTATGTGCAAAATATAATTATATTTAACCTAGGTATAGTAAAGAAATCTCGATGTTTTGTCATTTCGACTTATCAGCAGATTGCAACCCTGCGAAGTAGGGGCGGGTCGGTTAGAGGGTGAAACTGTTTATTTCCTATTTAATTAGATATATTTATTGACAGATGAAAATAAAGAACATAAAAAAAAAAAAAATAAAGAAAATCGTTGAAAAATTACCAAGTTTTAGTTTTAGTTTAATGTCTGTAAAATCATCATTCCGATGGTAGTTCCGAAGGTAAAATCATCAACACTAATAATATTGACAGTATTATTAGTGTTATCTACACCGATATAAAATGACCTAACTTTACTAACATCGTATTTATGATTTTACAGACATTTTTAAGACGTTTATCTTTTGTCTTGCCACCATTCATACACACTTTATTCACTGAGACAAGTCAAATATCAGTCGATCCACTCTGTAAATACCTCACCGCGAAAACTTAAATGAAGTGAGCTGTCAAAAGTGTCAATCTCTAGTATTAGGTGGAATGATAGCTCACTTAAAGCTAAATTCACGTCAGTTTTTACGTGAGATTTTTACAGAATAGACCAGTTTTGTTATTCGCAACCGGCGTGTGTGTTTTACCAGATGTACTTACGAACGTAAACGAGGCAAAAGGAGTATGTAACCATGTAAGGTTGCAGGTGGCGTTCTGTAGCTTCTGCCTTCTCCCATGGGAAGAAGGCGTGAGTTTATGTATGTACTTACCTGCTGTATTTACCTGCTGATGGGCCACATTGAGATCTACCAATAAAAAAAATGACCCTCCAATAATTTTTTTTTTCACTAGGGCCAATCAAAAATAAGGTAAAATTTTTTTTTGTGATTATATATAAGTTTGAACTTAAATTTTAGGTATTTAAAAGATGATATCTGTAACTTTCTTGTATTCAATCGATAGTAGTTAGGATGATTCAAGATGAAAATAAAAAAAAAAACCTGTACTCGAATAAGTTTTAATTGGCAAGGAAAAAGCTGATCAAAGGTGGAAAAGAGATTTTCCAAAATTTCATTAAACATCAAAAAACTCGGAAACCATAAGACTTTTACCATGGTCATTTTTTTTTTTATTGGTAGACCCAATGTGGCCCATCAGCAGGTAAAAGGTAATCCATGACTTTCCGGACACCCAGTATGTACACCGGTTATTTGTCTTAATTTTGTATGACATAATCCTTCGAAATGACACGACACGTTTCTTGTTACCATACCTACTGCGTTGGAGGCTGCGTTTCCGCCCAAAAAATCGTATTAGCTGGTATTAAAATTAGCAATAAAAACAAGTATGTTGATTGGTTGATTGATAACGTTGTCACAATGAATTGTTATTGTAAGTACTTTATTATTTGTTCAGCTTTGTACTCATATCAAAGTTGTGAATGGTAAGGATTGAATTATCTTTTTAATATTTCAATTAGGATTTATGTTTTTTTCCTTGTAGGATTAAATGACAGATTTACCTTGAAAGTAAATTGATATAAATCATAATTAATTCGGTTGTCTAGTAAGAGCACTTGGTTTAACGTATTTTTCAGTTGTATTTGGCACTGTAATTAGTAAGTTCCTTGGTTGTGTCTATGAATGTAAAATATATAATTTAGGTAACTTTTGAACTTATTTTTTTTTAACTTGAGAATAATTCACATGCCTCTGCATTAATGCAAAGAACTGAAAGATTTTACGGATTTTGGTAGAGTAGATATTCGTCGAATGTAACATGTGCTAAAAGGTAGCATAAAACACGTAGTTGTGTTAACCTTAACTTTGCCGGGTGGGCAAAGCTCCGTAGGTATTAAGTTTTATTGAATAAAAACAAGTCATCAAACCTACATAGTTAACGAAATATTATTTTAAATAGGTGAAAATATATTTTTTTTCAGTGGAAGCTTACAAAAAAAAAAGTTTACAAGGAGATACCGAGCGGTGTGTGAGAGAGAGCGCGCGAAGTGTAGTTCGCCTTATCGCGACGATGTAGGCGTAGCATAATTATTGCATTCAGTTTAAGGGCGTAAGAAACGTATAATACAACTAATTAGGTATTGTATAGTCTGATCGCTTGTTCCGGCGCACGTTAGGATGTGTCTAGATTGCAGTCGATTGATGAAGATGTCTCTTCACACATGTGGTTATGATTTTTTTTTGTTTTATTAAAAATTATGTAGGTAATCTACTACTAAACTACTAACTATGATATTATAAAGTGAAAAGGTTTTATTTTTTGTTTGATTGTTTCTTTTTTCACGCTAAAACGAACGAATTTGTATGAAATTTAGCACATGGGTAGACCATGGCCTGGATTAGGACATAGGGGTACCTTTGATCCCGATATTTTCCCACGCGATCGAGACTTATGCGGGTGAAATATTTTTATTTTGAAAAACGAACATGAACTTTCTCCACAGTTTTTTTTTATTCTTTGCAAAGTAGAAGCAGGTTTTAGAAACATTCACGCAAAGTCGTAGGCGCAGGCGCAGATTTATGTTGTCTTGTTAACTTGAGATAATATTTATGGCGGTTGAATTTCGCGTGGAATAATTTAACTTAATCAATTCCGATCGAATTCGAACTTGTTGTTGTTGTAATAATAAATAACGTTTTGACATTATTATGTCAATTTATTAAATGTTGATATTTCTTGGTATAATTCGATTTATTGTCCTGTTGATGTAGATTAGGTTCAATTAAATTAAATGAATCCATTCGATATGAAACATTCACTATAGGTTCTGAACACAGTGTTTATGTCGTTGAATACATATACACATCACACGGCCTCTCGGATTATCTAAGCGACTTAAAAATTCAATAAATATCTTTACATCTGTCATTTTAATCAATCTGTCGCACAGATTGTCAATGTCATTCAATTGTAAATTAAACGAAAAAATATATTTATCAAAAGAACGATCTACCTATGCCAAAACAGATGCTCGTCTTTTTAAATCCAATAATTTATGTACGCATGGCTAGACATCAAGCTATAATAACCACTGTAAGCTGACTTCTAATTGTCCGAAAAACTTATACAATGAGAAGTCAGCTAAAACTATAATTGTATAACTCGTTGTGTAGCCATGTGTACTATCTAATAAAACCCACTATAGTATACAGTGGCCAATTCGGAAGTATACAATTTTAAATGAAGATTATTTTTATAAAGAACGATAATTACCAGATTAAAAAAAAAATTATATGCATAATACAGGCTTGGCAATTTTGTATGAGAAATAATATCCGACAAGTGTCCAACTTGTTGTTGGTTTAAAAAGCGATCGCTTCTGATTTCTTTAAAATAATTGGGTGATTTTTAATCCGCTAAGCTTTAGGATAGCATTACCGAAGTGAATGCGGTCGCCACGGTCTTATAAAAGGTGCATATCAAATTAATTTTAACTTCATTTATTTTACCTAAATAGTGGATATCAAAGAACCGTAAAATTTGGTGCAAAAACAAAATGTTGGCAAAAAAAAGTTGTATACATTTGAGTTGGCCACCCTGTAGATACCACAGATAACAAATTTAATCAACAACATTTCTACAACCAGTATTTATTGCTTGATCTTGATATGCGTGTCATATTTACGATTAAGCATTATCTGATTATAAGTCTGTCTGTCTTGAACTAGTTACCGACTACTCAAGTGCTGACCACGAGGAAATCCGTTTGTACCAGCCGTAAATTAAATGGTACAGTCGATCGCGCAAGTGTGCCGTGCCGATTTTGATTACGAGATAATTATATTATACGATAGTCATATCATATGACATGTGTGCTGCTGGAAAGTTTGTTGCGCTACTTCTTCAAAGCTAAATCATTAGGAAGAGGTGAAGGGTTTGGGGGACTTTCTTATGTAATTTTGGCGTTAAAGAAGTGCTGATTCTCAGCCTAGCTTGAATGAGACTTTTGTTTTATTTTCGAGTTTTTGTTTTTAATATATTAATAGGTTTCCACTAACCCATAAGTATAGTTTATCTTTCGCCATAGGTTTGAGACTTCAAGAGAAAACTTTATCTCCTTTACTTACTACTGACCGGGACACCCTGAAAAACCAGTAATTGCTTAGTTGGTAAGTACACACGACGGCACATCCGGCTGTACATTCCCAGTTTTAGCTAACCTCGCACTATATAAGGCCCAGCGCATACTGTCGGCACGGCACGGCAGGGGATCCTTCGGCATCCCTACATGTAAGCGCACACTGGCGGTAACTGCCTTAAGCATACCGAAGCGTACTTAGGCTTCGCCGAGGCGTCCTTGCTAATAAAGCTACGCGCGGGGCCGCGGGGTTCGGGCGGGCGCTGCCTTGCCGCGGTATCCCGAAGACTGCTAAAGCGTTCCGAGGGATGCCGAAGCGTTCCGAAGGCTGCCGACATGGCACGCCTAAGCATACCGTGGTATTGTTTGTGTACTTTAGACCGTTAACATTGAAATTTCAACTTTATTTCCATATTGATAAGTTATATTTTTATCCGTCGCTTAAAAATACCTTGCCATGCCGTGCCGCCAATGGGCGCCGCGCGTAAATCGTCGTGCGTCCGTCTCAGTTTTTCTATAACCTACTATATGAATGACGCATCTATATGTGACGACGTGTGCACGTGTGTGTGTGTGTACTTCTTTCTTTCTTTATATGTGACATAACTCGATTAAAATGCACCACCACTATCTATGTTCACACCTCCATAGGTCTAACGAGCCAACTTTTATGGAACTTTCACTTAATGATTGATATCTCCACTAATTGACAGTTTGTTGTTGTATATGATAAAATAATAATTTGCAAACTCTCCATTTTTCATGACGAACGCCAATTATAATGTGTTGAATCTTATTTTTAAATTAATTTAAAAAGCTAAAGGCGGTCGGGTAGAAACCACATAAAATCAATATAAAAACAAAATAGATCTATTCAAATTAGGTTGAAAATCAGTACAGACCCCCAAAACGTCCGCCCTTCCCCAAGTTCTGGTGGTTTAGCGAAAAAACTTTCCATAATTTATTTTTAAGACGAGATCATATTTACATATACAAAAACTATCTGTCATAAAATCATATCGGCAAGTGTAGTGTGTGACGCCCCCCAGCTAGATGGGCGGACGACCAAAAGAGGGTAACTGGGACAGACTGGATGCGGAAGGCGGAGGACAGGGGGTGGTGGCGCAGCCTGCGAGAAGCCTATGTCCAGCAGTGGACAGCAACAGGCTGAGTTGATTGATCAGTCTTAAAATAATAATATTTACATGTATATAAAAAAGAAGGGAAAATAATCAAACGTTTTATTGATATCTATCAAATTCTAAACACAAAACTCAATACAATAAAAAATCCTACTAGCCTGACTAGCCTTAGGCTACCGCAAATAATCGTGACTACGACACACGCACCAAATCTGATTATCAATCCAACAAAATATTATTATAACACACATTTCCTGTCACCACAATTTTTTATCAAACTTTTTGCTACCTAATTGAAAGACAAGGAACGGAATAGGAAGCGAAACAAAATTACATAACAATATTTTTTAAGATTCCGTAGCCAATTTGGCTCCGCTGTCCGCCCGTCCGTCCGTCTGTCACAGGGCTGTATCTTTTGAACAGTAACAGTTAAACACTTTACAATTTTACAGCGTGTGTGCTACTATGTCCGCTATATCAACGAATAATCAAAACAAAATTTTAAAAGTTAACGAGGGGTCCCCATACATAAAAATTAAAATATTATACGATGGTATGGAACCCTTCGTGTGCGATTCCAACTCGCACTCGTCCGATTTTTTACCATCGGCAGTGGTCAATAGTAAAAAAACAAATCGTTCGCAGAAGTGACTGCGCGTGACTGTACCACATCGTGATTGTCCAATGGGGACAATATTATTATGCAGACATTCCGTTTTATTGATTTATAATTAAATTGTAACAATATATGCCACGCCCATTCGTGAGCGGGCTATGAAAATAATAATATAATTATTTTGCTGCGTAATAAAATGACAAATGATCATTTTTGCAAGGCTAATTCTGTGGAGTATGCGGCTTATTTCAATGTTAGGTATTACGAATTTTTTTTTTCATTGGCCTAGCTATGCCACGCCTGAGGCTACATTTTGGAATTGATTGACAGGTCGGCCAAATGACAGTCTGATTCAGTTGGCCAATTAGAAAAAAAAATCTTATTGAGTAAGAGTTACCTACGATATATTTTGATTTTCGATATAATATTCGGCTAATTCGGCCAATATAGTTAGTATGAACCACTGAACGGACACATAAAGCATGTTTGTTTATAAAATTATCATGACACAAAATTAAGTGAAACCTGAAATTCATCATCTGCTTAGCCTTTTCCCAACTGTGTTGGGGTCGGCTTCCCGTCTAACCGGATGCAGCTGAATACCATTATTTTAAATGGAGCGACTGTCTATCTGACCTCCACAACCCAGTTACTGGGTAATACGATACCCCTTGCTAAGATTGGTTGTCAGACTTTCGGGCTTCTGACTACCTGTAACGACTGTCAGGATTTTTCAGTCTAAGTGTTATTGGGGCTAACGCCCGCCTGATTTGCGATCACACTCCCACTGTAGTCCGGCGTCAAGCAGTCTGCTGTGTTTCGTCGATGCGTGGGAGTTCCAGTGCCTTAGGCATCTTCTGGGCACGCTCGTTCCATCATAGACCTCATCCATCGCTTTCCATCAGGCGTGATCGAGGTCAAGAGCGAGCCCACTCAGCAATAAAAAAAAAGCAAATATATATTTCACTTTTCTCAAACACTCGTATGTGGACAAAATGAATTGTTATGTAGTCTATTCAAGTAACACCTGTTTCTTCTCAAAAAAATCTTTCCTACATCGGTAAATTAGGTTAGTGTTATTATAAACACTAAAATGTTAATGAGTTACAAGGTCGTCTGTATGCGTTGCTGTTTTAAGGCAATTGTTTTAAAACACCTGTAGAACAGTGTAAATTGGCGACACAAATGCCTTAATAATGAGACACCAGCACAGCATAGCAATATTTCATGCATAGGTCGGGATGGATTTATTTATTTCTCGGTACACTTAATCTCCACTTTACCATTTGCGGCGTGCCAGCGACGTCTGCGGTGCCACCAACGAAGATTTGGGCCAACAATATTTGGAATAAATAAAGTCCTCTGGACCATATTTCGGCCGCGGCGGCCAATCTCAACGGAGACTAGCCTTCGGTGCGAGAGATATTAGGTATAGTGCACAAGTGTGCGCGCAGACACAGGTGCACTCCCTCCTCCCTCACTGTCATAGTCCGATGGAACGGCAATTCAACATGACCGGAGAGAGATCAGGCGCAGGACCAACGACTTAACGTGCTTTCCGAGGCACGGGGGTCTCGAACGTCGAAGAGTGAGATCGGCAGATCGGTAGGTATTTGACAAAAAAATACATAATCAATCAAATTCGTTTATTTATTTAAAAAAAACTTACAGCCAGCTTAATTATGTGAGCCCATATCGGTAGAAATACCGAAGAATCGGTAGGTTCGAGACCACTGTACAGGGTATCACACATCACCTTATATTTGGACGTAGTTACACAAAAAGGATCCATTCCACACAAAGTCACTTTAGAGATATTAACGTTTGAAGTTTGGAAGATATTTCTTTATTTGTATTCATTTTAAAATTAATTGAAAGTAATGAAATAATTGTTATTACGCAAAAAGAATCCAGACTCCTTGATTCGTTTTACTTAATTGGTTGGTAATATTAGCTATGAATCAGGAAGGTTGAATTGTCCAAGGTGATTTTATTTTAACGTGCCATTCATGGGGGTTGGTTCTGAGGTTGATAAAAACTGATAGAAAGTTGTTTTTACTTGGGTCTTTTTTACTGGCCGATAGTACTGATATTTAGCATCAGTTTGGTGCACTTAACTCATTTTTGACCATGTTGTGGATTGGATCCTTTTCGTTTAACTACGTCCATTTGGAATACTGTCGTGCCCACGCCACGAACAAGAAGAAGTTATCAAACGAGCAAATGGCTAAAGTATGTCATTTCATCATCATTTCAATCGAAAGACGGCCACTGCTAGACATAGACTTTCCCGAGCACCGCCCCTTCGATCGGTTCTAGAGTAAGTGTGACATTTGCTTCTAATTATTTTATTTTTATGTATACAATCCTTCGTAAAGGTATTTACCCAGACTTGAACACGTGTCAAGGTCGTTGGCCCCTTATATTATTCTTAAAAGGGTGTCTTTAGGTCAAATGACAAACTCCACATTCTAGGTCGTCACTTATTTATTATTATTATCTTAAATTATTTAGGCTTGATTGACGAACTATCACTATTCCGTAGTTACCCGGTAGACATAAAAGAAATTCTCGAACATATAATGAGAAACATTAAAGATTATGATGTCAGTAAGTGATCAAACCGGCTACCTACTGGTATTTAGAACGAGCTTTGAATTAAGTTTTCGAGTGAATACAATGTCTAGAACATCGCTTCAATTTTGATGAGGCGAGCTGCAAGATTAGAGACAAATCCTTGCACCGACTGGAAAAGTCCACACAAACCTGTGTGGTTCTTTCTTTAAAAGACCATTACTGACCCTCACATGACCTTACCAGGATTATTTGTGGACTCAAAAGAGATATACGAGTTTGTTTCTTCCTTTCTTCTCAGAGTGTTCGGATAGGCAACACTAACCTTATCTAGTTTTTAAAATATGATTGTCGTGTAAAGTGTTTGTACAAACCTACTTACAGAAATAAAATCATTTATCATGTGAGAACTTTTAAGTCGGTACTGAGCTCATTTAGGTTTTATATACAAAAATAACGCAGTTAGACCATCGGAATCGGATTGTAGTAGTGTCTGGACATAGTGAACATCCATGATTAGGTATGCCTAGTCAAACCAAAACCTAATGTGATTATGCTGCCCGGGCGCCGATATACTTATTTTCTCAATCCTGTAAATAATCTCTCTTTTAAGAGCCTATAATACTCTTTATATCGTAATTATAAACATGCTTTCTATAATTTACTTTATCACTACATAGTATAAAACAAAGTCGCTTCCCTGTCTGTCTGTCCCTATATATGCTTAGATCTTTAAAACTACGCAACGGATTTTGATGCGGTTTTTTTTAATAGACAGAGTGATTCAAGAGGAAGGTTTATATGTATAATACATGCATAATATAGTAGAGAAACACTGATAATTTTAGAGGTTTCTAATGTAATGTTGTAAATAAACACATTTTTTGCGCTTACACTGTAAACGCTGGCTGAACCCGTCGAGATAGATCAAAATAATGTACTACAGTATTGTACACCTTAAAAAGGTCTACAAAAAAATCCGCAATGGTATATGTCTATCTCTTAGGGATAACCCACAATAACCATTTTTTATCTTATACCTTTTACGAGAAATAATGGCTCTAAAATTATCAGTGTTTCTCCATTGCACCCGTGCGAAGCCGGGGTGGGTCGCTAGTTTATCATAATGATGTGTAAAATGATTCATTAAGAGGTTTTCAGTTATTTCAATTATACCTTATTAGGTATATAAAAGCCTTCATCTTGACCCTGTTAATATTGAACTTTTACTAAAATTCTTTCTACCAATTCCTCAGGTTCAAATCATTTGTAATTACGACGTACGATCTCTCCACCAAACAATAAATCAATACTTTGGTAGGTACGTAGGTATATACATAGATACATCGGCCGTGACCTTGTGACATGACGCACTTTCTTTCCGTCGCGTCGGTTAACCTCAGTGTGGTGGTGTTATGCAATGCGCTGCGCTGGCGTCGGATTTGTTTGTAGTTGTGTGATATTGGTGGCTCGGTTAGACGATTGAAGTAGGGTGTGGTTAGCACGATAGGTGATCGCTGTTTTGGGTTTGTGTTCTCGAATGTCGTCAAAAATGGATCTAAACTCAAATACAGACACATGCAAACGAACGCGGACAGGGTTTTGTAGCTTCTAATCGTTTTAGAATACGTATCTTAGTGATTGAAGGGCAATGGAGAGAGCTATGCTTGGAGTTTCCCTCCGTAATCAAATCAGAAATGAAGAGATCTGCAGGAGAACCAAGGTAACCAACAGAGCTCGAAGAATTGCCAAACTAAAGTGGCATTGGGCAGGGCACATTACTCGCATAACAGTAGGCCGATGGGGCCGAAAGGTTCTGGAGTGGCGAGCGCGTACCGAAAGACGTAACGTTGGAGGGCCTCCCACAAGGTGGAACGACGACCTTGTGAAGGCCGCAGGAACCCGTTGGATGCGAGAAGCACAGAACCGGTCGAAGTGGAGGTGCTTGGGGAAGCAGTGGACGTCTTTCGGCTGAAATGATGATGATGATGAACTTATTGATTGAGTTTTAATGCCATTGAGAGGGAATCAAGCAGGCGGTCTGTACAAAGGGAGTTGAGGTTTTTGTGATAGATAAAGAAATATGCTCCTTGAGCTCGAAATGTTAGAAATCCTGACTCTGTTCAAACTATCTTTAAGATAATGAGTAGATACTATCAATATAGCATTTCCCCAAATATGGCAAGGTCAGCTTAAATTCTAACAAGATGCGTTGTAATTGCAACCCTAACTCTGGCCAATAAAGTACCCTACGTGTCGTCTAGCCAGCATACTTTTGGGCTTATAAAAATGCGACATAATCGTGCTTTATACCCATGACGCGACAGATGTTTGGAAATTAGGTTACGTGTCCTTCAGTGGCTATGACGATAAGTAGCCCACTTGACACATTGGTCGTCAATTTCTTGTGTTACGAAGACATCTCGACTGTATTACCTATATAAATAGTGTCTCAATACACCTGTACTCGTATTAGCTGCGGCGGTCGATTCTAATCACTTAGCAAGAGATTATTCCATACTATCTGGTTTCGATAATCATTTATCACAAACAGTCTCTGTAACAGTTGGGTCTTCCTCATCTATTAAACATACCTACATCGTTTCATGTCTGATTTGAGTTGATACCGCGTTTTTTTTTGGACTTATTTAATTGTAGTTTATTGGCAATAGATTAGTCATTAAATCCACGATTGGTATTCCCTGCTCTTCTTACTAAGAAGAGAATGTCATACTTTAGCATAGTTTTGTTTAGGTATCAATTAAGCATTCTCGCAGTTTGAAAGGACCGAGATGGCGGCGCGCCGTGGTCCGCGCGCGCCTCTCTCTAGAGGAATGGTGGCTGTTAGCGGCTACTGAGGGTGACGGGGTCCGCATGGATTCATGCGGACCAACACCTGGCCGGGGGGGCGTGACGAAATGCGCAAGCACTCCAGCACCCCGGCTAAAGGTAGCAGTAGAACACCGTGTGGTTTTAGTCAGTACGAGTCTGACAGACCCCTCCACCCACCACCCAGGGTGGTGGACATCCATGAGGATTTAAAAATCTTTTGATAAAAGAAGGTAGTTTGGCATATCCCATTAATATTTCCTTTCTGGAGAGCTTAAACAGCGTTCGCTCAGTATCAGTTTTATATACAACGTGTAGCGTTAAATGCGCAAAACCTCAGACACCCCAACTGATCTGGAATTCAATTGACCTATTTCAGATAGAGGATAAGTCATTAAAAAAATTTAAAGGTTTTATGTGCTGTTTTAGTTTTACTGGCCATTCTGATCGTTTCTTGCGTCTGCGACGACGCTTTATCGAGGGAGGAGTCGTCACCGGGCCGCTGCGCCGCGCTGACATTGGCTTGCTTGACTTATTAATAAATAGAAACGGCAACGTTTTTAATGAAGATTTTTTGAAAAATGTGACCTATATTAAAAAGTGGTTCAATTAATTCTGCTCGTTATTCTGATCAAACTTTTTTCAGGTTTTGCGCATTTAACGTTACACGTTGTATATAATTATATCATCAGGCTGAAACCACAACCGGATTACTGATTTTGAACTCCGCAGCAACCTTTCTTTGTGAATTTGTGAAATTTGTAGAATCTAGTAACTTCTTTTTACTTACTATTTATGGCTCATTATTAACTATAAAAATTAAATTTTAAATTGTAAATTATTAATAGATAATAATTATTATGAAATTTTCAATATCAATCTTGCGCTAGCAGAAATGATTGAATTAGTCATTTTGTATAGTGTTTGGGTCACCAAGATACAGGCTGTGCCTAGTTTGGGACCCGCTGCTAAATCAGTAAGCTTTCTTGTAATCTTCTTCTTCTTTTCGTGCCGAAGGTACTCTTCTTCGATGTAGGTGACCACATTGATTGTGGCATCAGTGGCAATTTTTAAAACAACCGAGGTGCAGGTGAACGGGCACATGGGAAACTCCAGCATGAGGGGCATGGTCACTGAGTGTTGAATAGAGCTCTAGAATAAAAACCAGTGACTAAATATTTTAATTCCAAACTTAAATAAAAATAATACTGCCAGTCGATTCTGTACAAATCTCACCGTGAAAACTTGCGTGGAGAGAGCTGTCAGTGTCATCCCACTGATGCTAGAGATTGGCCAAGCAAACTTTTACAATCATAATCGAGATTTTTATAATATTTTCTGTGCTAATTCTATTGATATTTTTTTTCATCATAACGTTACTGTTTCGTGGGGTTTTAAAATAAAATAGCAAAATAGAAACTTACTCAGAATATAAATTTTCTATTTCTTTTCTTTTTTTCCTAGACTAGTCCTTAAATAAGGAGTAATCTATTTTTTCCTAGATTAAAACCCCACAAAATAGTAATGTTTTGACTAATAAAATACTAGCTTTGAAATTATATAAAATTATCAATAGAATTAGCATAAAAATATTATTAAAATTAAATGTTTGCTTAGTCAATCCCTAGTATCAGATGGGATGACACTAACAGCTCACTCCACGCTCACTTCACGTAAGTTTTCACGGTGAGATGGTTACAGAATTTCACTGCAGGAAGGTATTTAAGCTATCATTAATATAGATTAAAATAGACATGACATATGATTCATTATATTGCAAATACTGCATTTGTCATCAGTAGATCCTAGTATCCGCGGGTCTTTCTACATATTTGTTACGACATACATAACATTAATTTATTTATATTCGACACAAAAAGATGGGCTTTTTAGGGTTGCCAATTTTTAGAGCTGACCGAAATTCTTTTTCGGTTTTTGGATATCCACTTTCGGCCATTTTCCTTTTTGGCTGAAATTAAGTGCGTAAATCAATACGTTCAGTTCATTTATTGCGATAAATCGGTGGTTACAACTAAAAGCACCATAACTGAAAAAAATGTTTTTGTAGTATCTATCTAGTAGTATCTATGTATCGTTTTTGTAGTATCTATATATCGGCCGAAATTGTAATTCAGGCCAAATACCGTGTTCGGCCGGGAAATAAAATATATTTTCGATCGGACCCCACCAATTTAATATTACTTTACGCAGTTATTACGCGAATTTTATTTAAGTAGATATATTATTTTGTGTCAATTGGTTTTCCCGTGTTTCACTTGCCACCTGGATATTTGGATTTTTCGATTTTTTTGCATTTCTTTCGAAAATAATGCAACTAAAAAACGGAACATCGCCAAGCGTTTGGTTGACTCTTCACGTGGCCAGAGGGCTGGCCTATTTTTAGCTCAAAGAATCAGCATTGCTATCCAACGTCGTAATGCTGCCAGCCTTTTGGGCACTTATCCCATTGACAGCGATGCGGACGAATTTTTTGATACCAATGAGCTCCTGCCATTTTTTTATTTTTTTTTGTAATATACTTGTAAATAACATATATATTTTTTTTAGTGTCAGCTAATATATTGTAATTGTTGTGTTTATGTGAATAAATAAATATATTTCTGTGACAATTTCACTACAAAATTGTTTTTATATCATTTATAATAAAGGCCAACAAATTATACAAAATAGATACAAAAAATACAGTTATTCAGCTGCATCCGGTTAGACTGGAAGCCGGCCCGAACATAGAAAAGGTTAGGCATATGAGGAGATATATATTTTTTTCTTAATTTTTAAATAGAACCGAAATTAATTATTATTTAGGTAGCGATTAAAAGTTCTGCCGGTCGATTCTGTAAAAATGTCACCGTGGATTAATAAGTGAAGTGAGCACTTAATAGTGCTCACTTCACCCAAGCTTTCACGGTGAGATGGTTACAGAATGTAGATGCACAATCGAGAAAATATCGTCACAAAAACTGCTTTTTAAACGCAACTTTTCTTCTCCATCTTTAAAAAACCCGTTGACAACTTATACGGTAATAAACTAGCCACAGACCACAGGTAACCCTAATTTTATGTGTGTAACGAGTTTGGCGCCGAATTATATTAATATTAACATTTTAATCAATCAGTCTGAAGCGCCAAAATTTTGAATTTTATAATAATTTATCGGTGTTAACTTTTTTTCTTTCTTTTTTTGGGTTAATGCAATTTTGAATGACACCCAAAAAATGTCTGACAAGATGTTCTGTCATGTAACGTTAGCTATGGATTTTACTAATGTACCTATTTATCTTTTAAAGGTTTTTGTGCGAGTCAGCGTACCTAAAATATAGAAAAAAAAAATCCAAGAGAAGTCTAGAATTTTCTTGACTGCATACCTAAAGTTAGGCTATCACTGTCTTATTTTATATTTTATTTTATTTTTTTCGGGAAGCATACAGCTAATTTATACATTGTTCTTAAACAATATGAAATTGAAGGCCATTTACAACTTTCCACTGATAAGCACTAAAAATAAAATTACGTACCCTCAACAAAAAAATTGGTACGCACTTTAATTGTAACCGCAAGATGTAGCGCACTGAAAATGAACCAGAGAGCCTAGACAAAGTGACATTCTATCAGCGATAACGATGACGGAAAAGAAAAAATATAATGGATTGTCATAATCATAAGCTACGGAAATGCTTACCTATGCTACCGAGGTTCGTGCCCTACCTTGAGACGCACACCGCACTGTGTATTTTCGTTATTAAGTATTTGTCATAGTGTCACTTTTACTTCGAAATGTCTGTTTTTGTACTTGTTTTTATATCAGCACATTGTTTTTATATTATATTCATGCAGGCAATTGGTTGTCAACTAATTGTACTTTTGTGTGTTGTGCTGTCTTTTGTGCGCGCCAATGGTTTATCTATCTACCCCACAAACCACAATCGCAAGTCGAGGTCGTTGGTTCCGCATTGTCGTTCTTGGCCGCCGACTTCCGAAATTAAAGATATTTTTCACTATGCAGTGTTTTTTTTTAGAAGTCTGATTTTATCATATAACACTACATGCTATGTAAATATCAGTGACAGAAAGTTATTAAAACATCATCAATATAAACTAAGTAGATAAAAAATCGTATTATTGAAGCTAACTCAAAAAATTACCCAAGCAAAGTCAATAAAGGAGTCTAGCGAGTTTGCGTAGGAAAATGCCCCTACTCCGACAAGTGCGCCCTCTAGCCTGAATAAACTAGAATGTGTATTGATACTATATCAAAAAGAATTATACTCCTAAGTTGACGGGAACAAAATGGTCTAGAAGTTACATTGAATCCTATGGGGAAACTGATTTGTTGACTGTTATAGCCAACGGAACCTTGCAATCGCAAATGTCTCAGCGTAGCTTCATAGAGTTATTTGTATGGTAGTTATTATATTCAGAAGAGATTTCTTTCCGGTAACGTTTGGATCACCCAAAAAATCGAGTTCAAATAGTCAAACTTCGGATGACCTAATTACACGTAATCTGGTTAACCTTGAAAAATTCCTCCCCCTCTGACTCTACAGCTTTTCCCCTTTTTTTGTTTCCCCCCTGACCTTGACCTTCACCTTCTGACCTTTTAACCTTCAAAAATATCTCATCAAAATTTATACTTTAGAACTGTATGATGGTCACATCTATCGGAGGGGCACATTTCGCTGAAGTCCTTTATATGGGATCACCCCTGAGGCATACCTTATCCATTAAAAAAATAATTTTGCAAATCAGCTTATAAATAACGAAGTTCTGAGGTAACAAACATAAAAAAAAAACCAACCGGCCTGATATCTTCCTCCTTTTTTTGAAGTCTATTAAAATAAAAAAAGAGATTGTCACTTGTCTATGTCCTCAAAACGATAATGAAAAATTATTAACAATTAATATTTGATTAATAATATATTAATACAAAATCATAGAATATATAACACATACCTACCTATAAATTAACTATGAAACTAGTTCGTTTCCTGATAGAAATAATAATCGACGAGGCAGCCTTGATTAGCATAATCAGCCGCTATTACTACTGGGCCACCACTGGTTTGCCTTGTTTACGACATTAGCAAAAGTTATGAATGCAGCTAAAAACTATTAAATAACCTAACATCACGCTTTGTTTACCCGAAGCGTCAGACAGAGGTGTAACTACACTACACCCATATTTCACCAGTTACCTCCCATATAATAAGAGGTGCGCTTAATGCCATCAACCGGGTTCAAATCCAGGCTCCGGGCAGCTACTGACAAATTCCAGATGGAAAAAACCAAATAACGTTTTGATCAATCTGGGAATCGAACCCGGGGCCTCATGCTCTGTAGTGATGCTTGCCACGACAAGACCAACGAGCCAGCAACGAGGATATTAAATATATAGAGTCACGGCAAACGGGATACATAGATAAAATTGGTGGCGTGTCAGTTTAACGAGTATTTATGCTGAACTAGAAGCGTG
Source organism: Eremobia ochroleuca (assembly GCA_949629135.1). Classification (NCBI taxonomy): domain Eukaryota; kingdom Metazoa; phylum Arthropoda; class Insecta; order Lepidoptera; family Noctuidae; genus Eremobia; species Eremobia ochroleuca. Next base: position 19,428,823 of record OX451388.1, on the reverse strand, counting down.
AATAATAAATTGTAATACACAAAAAATACTAGCATATGACTAATGATTCATTTGCAAACGTTTGAGTATACAGACAAAGTAAGGTAATTGTTTGAGCATTGCAAGTCAAAACCAAATCACAAATCTGGCTGTATAATCAGGACTATTCACGTACAGAAAACCTTATTTCTAAAATAATGTAGGCTGTTATTCGTGGATCTTTGACAGTCGTTACGGGCCGTCAGTAGCCCGAAAGTCTGACAACCAGTCTTACCTAGGGGTATCGTACTACCCAGTAACTGGGTTGTGGAGGTCAGATAGGCAGACGCTCCATGTAAGATACTGGTATTCAGCTGCATCCGGTTAGACTGGAAGCCGACCCCAACATGGTTGGTAAAAGGCTAGGCAGATGATGATATATTAGATAAGTAAATACACTTCAACTGCTTTTTAAAACGGATATCTGACTTTATGTGGTTTAGTTTTAAACTAGGGAATTTCTAAACCCTGCGCTGCAATGGTTTGATAAACGTTCATAGGAACAAAAGTGGGCCTTAGTGCTTCAAATTATAACGCAACATACAAAATACAAGCATTCGTTTGTACTCGTATATTCAGATATATACCAAAAATTAATATAATAAGCTCTAGCTAAGAGTTAGGTAACCAAACAGTACTTTCATTTTTATATTTCAAGGTAACGGAGACTTCTTTAAATGACAATTTATAAAGATTATATTTATGTAATAAAATAAACATGAATACCATCTTCATTATTTAGGAGTAAACTTGGCTGTGGTTAGAAGTTTTGTAATGTTACTGGAGTGGTAAATTGATTATTAAATGTTTATTAAGAGGGTTTATCCCTTAGAGCCATGTTGGAGACTCAAAATTGATGATTTCCGACGGACAATAAAACCATAATGCGTTTAATTTATAGATGAGATATTGACGTCATATTATTGGGAATTTTATAATCTAGTGCATGGCTGAAAAACATTTTCAATTTTTTGTATAGTTTTCTCATCAGAACCGTTTTTATGCAAGCCTTTTTTTAAACTAGCGATCGACGGTCTAAGCAGATGCGAGATATTAGTAAAACCTTATACGACAAACTTATAACAACATTACTTTATAAAAAATAATAACATTTATTAGTGCATGGCTGAAAAAAAAACACGATTACTGTAAGTTTTCATTCAAGAAAAGTATATTCAAAAGTGTCAATTGTAGCCACTTTTCGAGATATTAAACGTGTTAGTTTAGGATGAAATCTCAAATATTTATATTTTCTTTTAGACCTAGTAAATTAAGACATTTATGTTCTAAAACATGGTTTAAATATTTTTTTGATAACTTATATGTTTATTTTACTATGAATTATTTAGTATTGCTAGAGCGGCGCGCTGAGCGCGCTGAGCGGTGGCGTGAATCCGCGCCGATTATATAGCAATACTAAATAATTCATAGTAAAATAAACATATAAGTTATTAAAAAAATATTTGAACTATGTTTTAGAACATAAATGTGTTAATTTACTAGGTCTAAAAGAAAATATAAATATTTCAGATTTCATCATAAACTAACACGTTTAATATCTCGAAAAGTGGCTACAATTGACACTTTTGAATATACTTTTCTTGAATGAAAACTTACAGTAATCGTGTTTTTTTTTCAGCCATGCACTAATAAATGTTATTATTTTTTATAAAATAATATTGTTATAAGTTTGTCGTATACGGTTTTACTAATATCTCGCATCTGCTTAGACCGTCGATCGCTAGTTTGAAAAAACGCTTGCATGAAAACGGTTCTGATGAGAAAACTATACAAAAAATTGAAAATGTTTTTCAGCCACGCACTAGATTATAAAATTCCCAATAATATGACGTCAATATCTCATCTATAAATTAAACACATTATGGTTTTATTGTCCGTCGGAAATCATCAATTTTGAATCTCCAACATGGCTCTAAGGGATGAACCCTCTTAATACTGAAGATGTTAGAGACCGATTTGGTAGCGATTATAATTGTGGTTAACATAACTTCTTTCTGGATTCAATTGAAATTGTAAACTTTAACGCACGTTGGCAAAGGATGGCGCAGGTATGATTTGGGAATTTGCAGTACGAAAATATTGGAGTTAAACTGAAAGCCAACCTCAACGTACTTAGTTGAGAAAGGGATAAGCAGATAATGAGCTCACTGTATTGTACAAACACAAAAATTTGAAAAACCTAAAAGTTCGCGACTCATTTGATCGTATAAAAAACCATATTATATAAGTTACTTTTTTTATGAATTATTATTTTTATCGTTTCTACTGCATTAAACCATTTTTTGAAAATACAGAATTGATCTCCATTAAATTATATATCCAAAGGTATAAAAATTAAGTAGGTTCTGAGTACTAGCAGCAGTATAATAATAGAAACTACTGATGACATAAAAACTACAACTGTGTTGCATAATGGAGCCAAAGAAAAAAAATTCGATCGGAAAGCACTCTCTAATGCTTCGCATTATGAGTCGTGCTATAAACGCTAGGAACAACAATGCCAGAATAAGACTTAGGATTCCTAAATCGCGAACTGATCCGCCAGTAGCGGTCCTTATAGAGGAACAAGATTGTTATTTGTTCTTGGATTCGTTATTAAGTACGTTTTCGTAGTTCATTAGCATGTAAAACGCTGTCTACAGATCAATAGGTACCTACTTATTCGATTTGAAACGCCCTTTTCCGTAGGAACGGTCAAAATTAGGTAAATACTGTTAGTTCAACGCGTTGCCAACTTGGTTCATGTTGGCAACAGGAACTCTGCGATACTTGCTCTGTTCTGATTGCTTATCGGGCGCACGCTACAATTTATAATTTAATTTCCTCATTCGTTTGATAATTTAGAAGAAAAAAAAAAATAACTGGTAGACGATATTTCGTGTCTACTTCAAGACAATAACTTAGTTTGCACTATCTAAGACAATAATTATACGTTTTTTCAGGAATTTAGATTTGGGAAATGACAATTTATAATGATGTACCAGTTACTGCATCTCCTGTTTCGATTTGTCGCAAGTTTTCAATTTCATCCTGTATTATTAAGGGAATAGTGATCTGCAGTGCTATTCTGTAAAAATCTCACCGTGAGAACTTAGGTGAAGTGAGCGGGAAGCGAGCTGTCATTAGGGATTAACACTATTGACACTGCTCACTTCAAGCTCACTTCACTGATGATTTCACGGTGAGATTTTTACAGGATCGACCGGCTGATGATGACCAATAAAAGTTGTCAAGAATTCAAATTAAATTGTCATCGTATGGAGATAGTGTCTCAAACGTGTTTTTAAAAGCTTACTTATTAATTTGTATTACATGATTTCACATATCTGTCATAGCTACATAGTTACTTCGCAATCCTTCTATTGTATTCAATCAAGTAATTTCTAACTGAACAGACAGCTGTGCTGCTGGGGAGTTTGTTGCGCCAATTCTTCTTCCCAGCGAAAGCACTAGGAAGTGGTGAAGTGTGGCTGTTTTAGGGGACTGTCTTTTGTAATTTTGACGATCGAAAAGTGCTGATTCTCGCCATAGTTTCAATAAATGACTTTTGATTTTGATTTTGGCAAAGGTTTGGAATGTTACATCAGGGCCCCAATTATGTATTATTCCCTATATATTACCACGTGCAAACCACGTCGGCGTATATATTCTGTAAATGTCTCACCGTGAAAACAAAGGTAAAGTGAGCGTGAAGTGAGTCGTCAATAGTGTCAATCCCTAGCATCATGCATGAGTCACAGCTCACTCTAAGCTCACTTCACCTTAGTTATCACGGTGAGATTTTTCCAGAATCGACCGGCTGGAATCAAATTGTCAACCGTACGGACAACATGTATTTTGACAGTTCAAACCGCGCCATTGTGTCATAGAGAATTCGTTAATAGCAGATGTCGTGATTAACTATGGAATTGTCCAGTGACGTGGTTTCGAAGTAAGGAATCTTTAAGTTGTCATAGTTAATTCGAGCCTACAAGGTTTTCTTAGAACCGGTGTTTTTTACCTTTTTTAGGGTTCCGTACCCAAAGGGTAAAAAGGAACCCTATCACTCCCGCTCCGCTGTCCGTCTGTCCGTCCGCCTGTCACCAGGCTGTATCTCATGAACCGTGATAGTTAGACAGTTGAAATTTTCACAGATGATGTATTTCTGTTGCCGCTATAACAACAAATACTAAAAACAGAATAAAATAAATATTTAAGGGAGCTCCCATACAACAGACATTATTTTTTTGCCGTTTTTATAGATACGGAACCCTTCGTGTGCTAATCCGACTCGCGTTTGACCGGTTTTTTTTAGTATTGATGGTGCAACTTATACAGACTGGTTGACTCGTGTGCAACCGTTTAGATAACAAGTGATTCTTCTAGTGATATTTGACATTTTTCTGTACCCATATCAGGCTCCGGAATAACAGTACTACCCGTCAAACATTCAGAGGTGTAATTCCCGTATTTTTAGAATGTTCGAATGTTCTAATCTTAATCTGTCAAAAATACCCCTAATTTATCATTCTATTTTGTCAAATTTTTGACATTGGTTGTCGCTGGGATCTGATTGCGATTTCATTTCGAACGTTATTAATTATGTAGATTGGCTTCCTGAAGCCATTAAGCATTTTTTGGTTTTTTGTCTAGAAAATTAGTGCTTATTTCTTGTTACTAGGTATAGTAATCTAAGACCTTACAAAATGCTTCTCAATTTGCCTGCTTAGAAAACTATGATTCCACTTAGTAACCGTTTAGTAAAACTAGAAACTTTTATGACAACAGATTCAATCAGACAATGAAATGCTAATGTCTGACTGACCTATCGTTGGTCCCACCTACATAGAGTTCAATGACCTTTAGACTACATTATAAACACAAATCTATAATTCAAAATGCAATTTTGCCAAAAAGGATACGGTTTTAAGGTCAAAGTGACTGATAATTTAATGATTTTTAATCCATTGCTGGGTCTTAAAGAATATCAGCATCTGTGCTAGTATTTCCGGAGCAATGGTCAGTGTGGTGGGTAGTTCCGTGTCGTCGTGGGTGGGGTTTGCGCAAGCGCAGAATCGGCGCTGCACGCGCCTTCTATTTAAATCTAATGCGATTTGTGACGCGAGAAAGAAACTAAATGATACGAGTACTCGTAGGTTATGCGTAGTAAAGCAGTTCTTTAGTGTGTGATTGACTTTATAAGAAGTTGGGTAAGTAATTGAACACTTGCTTAGGATGCAATAAGCTAGTGTAAATCCGTCCAGACAACATGTGATGCAAAAATCCGATGACATTGATAAAGGCACAAACACATTTGATATTTGTTCACTATATTCGGCAAGCTATGATTTACATAGCCTTACAGAGTCATTTATTCTTTCACAAGTTTTAGCAAAGCACTGTTAGCGCTATTTAAACATAAAACAAGGTTTTAGCCACTTGTGGTACACATGTGTACCGGCTTGACTTAATTAAGTTCAAATCTATACTACATTAATAAAAAGAGTTACAGAAATAAGTAAGTTATAGGTTTGTACAAACATTTTTACACGTCAATCATATTTTTTAAACTAGATGTGGTCGGCGTTTCCTATCTGACTACTCTGAGAAGAAAGGTCAAAACAAACTCAGAGGTCACAGTCTCTTAATGTCCTGATATAATCTTGGTCAGATCATATTCTTAGATTACCATACAGATAATGCGATGATAGGAAGTTACAGCACCCCAATTGCGTAACACATTATTACCCTCAATTTGAATCATTTTGAAGCATATTGCTAATCCATTTCTCCATATGGTCGAATAATGTGTTTACTCAACAACGTAAATAACGCAATGAATGTTGTTGAACTGGCAAACTGAAACCCATTGCTACTGATAGTGTGTTACGCAATTCCCCTGCTAGTGCAGCAAATTTGATCAAGTTAAAAATAGCAATAATTAAAAAAAAAACATTTTGACCACATCTAATCATATAGCCTTAATTCTAACCCTGCAAACGCTAAACATGTCACGATATGTGTCAACCGACACTGTGTCAAGTGCGCCGTGACGCAAGTCGCGTGCGCAATGCACGCTGGTGAAAGAACACGCGCTCTAGTGTTTACTGAGGTTTTCCTGTTGGTCATGTTTGACTAGAGCGGTCAGATATAGGTTTGGTGTATTTTTAAGTAATCTGTTTCAACTAAAAAAATGTTAACTTAAAAACCTACTTAAGATGTTTAAGTTAAAGCTTTCTGCTGTAAGCGTCTTAGTCAGGGGGTTTAGTCAAGTCCCCAATTAAAAATATATGTCCTATTGTGTCAGATTGGGACAAAAAGTCCTCACAACTTGGGGACAGTCGTTATGGGAAATGTCTTTAAAATTATTACAAGATTATTTTTTAAACTACAGGTAGTTTTACCTATTTAAGGTCATTTGCGACCAAATTCAAAGTCACACAAAAACGATCCATCTAAGTAGAAGAATCGTGGGGGGTCTCAAGCAAAGTACCTACCCAGTTCTGGTTTCCCAGCAACAACATCTATAAAAATAGATGTTGGTCACAATGGAAATTGGTCACAGATCATTTTTTAGAGGTTTAGTTCCACACTCCTGCTGTGTATCAAGGACTTAGCGATTATTAGAGGTAAGAAACACTGCTTAGCAGTGCTAACATTTCTGTTTTCACAATACACTGATGTATTATTTCGTGGATTGTACCTATCTAGTTTTGGGTATAATATTATAATACTTAATACAAGAAACTGTCGTCACATTTTCTGGTACTTTTAAACAAGTTGCGCAGTTTAGGGTTAAACAGTTAATTATAATTGAATTATAAATATTTATAATAAATGTTTGTAGTGTAGCTAACAAAATTCTCGATGAATTTAAAAAATAACATGCTTCAAAAAACTTACCAAAAGAAAAGTTTTTAGCTGAAAACCGAGGCGCTTCATTTTTGATGTCATTGCTTATGCCTGGATAAATCTGAAAAGAAAAGAGAAACACTCATTAATTCCCTGTATAGTTATCTATTACCTCCGTCCGTCGGCAACTCTACTGCAGTATCACGGATTCCCATAATCTCAGGGTTCTATTACATAACTAATAATATCCTTGTAAGGGCGTTCAGTTGGGTAATACGCCATGGTTTATGGAGATCACGTACTACTGCGTAATGTCCATGTAGTACTGAAGGTCTTTGAAATAGGAAACACCATATAATGTGGGGTTATGTCAAGTTTGAAGATGGTATTTGGTGAGTCTGGTTTGATGATATTTTATTGAATTGTTGCTCACACGAATTACTGTAGCAGAGAGCGAGTAGTTTAACTAGACCTAAAGGGATAAGAGTTATGACCATCTACACCCATTCAAATGATATGCGACTACTCAGCCAAAATTGTTCTAGACTACATTTTTTATCTTCTATCTATATTAATAATAAAGCTGAAAAGTTTGTTTGTTTGTTTGGACCTACAAATCGGAAATTTGAAAAATAATTTCAATCAATCTTTATTTGTGAACATAGGTATACATAATTGTCTCAAATATATTTATTATTGCAGTCGAGCACTATGTTCTACCAATGAAACTGGTGTAAAAATAGTATTTTTTGTATAATATCATTGTAGTGTATGCGCCTGGCCGGCGCGCGGGCAGTCGAGCGCTAACCGTGAGCGAGGGCAGACGTGCGCTAGACGCATATACTACTTCGCCTGCTGATCTGTCAAATTGTGTTTTATTAACCTAGTGAACATTACAAGTGGCGACGAGGATAAAAGTAAGTACTTACTGAAAACATTTACCAAAAAAGGGGAAGAATGCACGCTGAAAAATAATGCACGTTGAAAGTTGTTTACAATCAGCTAAGCGACTATAATTCGATAAGCATCGTTAGTAGTTTGAATACTGTAGTGAAAACAGAACGTAGTCACGCTGCGCTGTACTTACCTACCTACACGTAAATAAATAAATACCAAGGTAGATGTTTACAGCTAATGATTACTTTGTTGCCTCAGTTTCGTACGATTAAGTAACGAAAAATTAATTCTGCTTCGATTGATGTAAACAACTGATAAGCGTAAATGTTACAAAGGCCATGCAGTGAGCTTTGTTTACAGCAAAACAAAGGGCCATGCCTGAATAGTACGCAATTATTTTAAATGTGCCGTAATGCAAACAGTAAACTATTGTTAATTATTATTATTGAGTAAGTGCTCTCATTTAAATAACAAGTTAATTGAGTTATTTGCACACTTCTTATTTTAAATAAAAGTAATAACTAGTTACTATCATAAATCTTGGACATACTTAACTTTTCTGTTGTAAATAACCTACATACCCACTTATTGTAAATATAAAACAAAATCAGTAGATACTATTTTAATCGGGTCACTGGTTTTGCTAGGATCAATTGTTTGCATTTCGACAAATAAATATCAAGGTCACGCAAATACTATTCGCACATACGACCATGCTTAAAGAATAAATGTGAGAAAAGACCGGGAAACGTTAGTGTAAGCATCAATAATGGCTTAATTACTAGTATATTTATTGCTAACCAGTTAGTAAACCTAATTTGTTAATAGATAAAGGTTATTATCAGTCAATTTCCATAAGAATAGTAAGGTAACGTTATTGATTAAAGTTATTTAGTTAATCATACTTACGCTTACGTCAAAGGTCATGCTAAATCCGAAATGCTCTAATGGGCACGCAAATACTAACAAGTACCCTAAGGCTATGCAGTAGTGTTACCGTTATCTATATAAAAGATAAAAGGCCACGCATACGAGTCTCAAAATCCTGTTACAGGTCGCCCCAAAAAATGACTCACGCAACTTCAATGCTGACAGCTTTAGATCACTTTGATTGTGAGGGTGACACGACATCGGTTTGTACCCGATGGGAGAAATGGAAACGGGCCCTCGAAATTTATCTTTTAGCTGCTAATATTGATTCCCCTAATAAAAAGCGAGCTACTCTTCTCCATGTTGGTGGATTAGCACTACAGGAGATTTACTACAATTTGCCCGGGGCCCATGCAGAGGAAGGTAAAGATGATGATGGCAAAGACTTAGATGTGTATAAAATTGCACTTGGTAAACTTAACGACTATTTCGCCCCAAAGCAAAGCCATGTTTATGAAAGATACCTTTTCCGGCTCATGCAGCAGGAAGAAGGTGAAAAGTTTGAAAAGTTTCTATTGAGGTTAAGGAATCAGGCTGAAAAATGTAACTTTACAAATAAAGACGAACATTTGATAGACCAAATCACAGAAAAATGTAGACTTGTTGATTTGAGGAAAAATATTTTAGAAATTGGATATTCAATTACATTAGATAAAATCATTTCTAAGGCAAATGCCTTAGAAGTTGTTACTAGACAACTTGAGCAGTTCGGCAACTCCAGCAACCAAACTGACAACAAAAAAATTGAAATAAATAAAATTGATTCCAAGAAACCTGTCAATAAAAACTTTAAACTAAATAAAGATCTCGGATGTAGCCGTTGTGGTAGCGTTAATCACCAATCAAATGATGCTAAGTGCCCAGCTAAAGATAAAAGATGCTTAAAATGTGATTTTGTTGGTCACTTCCGAGAATGTTGCCGCACTAGGCGAAAAAGAAGATTTACAAATAATAAGACCACGGATACAGCAAATAAAAAACAGAGATTAGACTCGACGCGAAACCAAAAATCTGAAATTGACTACATTTTCCATTTAGATGAAGACAGCGTAATTAATTGCAATATAGGCGGAGTAAACTTAGACATGTTGATAGACTCCGGGAGTAGATGCAACGTAATCACAGATAAGACGTGGCAGTTTTTAAAAGAAAGTAAGATTTATGTCACTAACCAAATCCGGAAACCAAACAAAATTTTAGGTCCTTATGGCAACAAGAAGCCTTTAGACGTCATAGGTTCTTTCACCGCTATTATATCAGTGGGTGGAAAAAGTAAAGAATCCACTGTTTACGTCATCAGAAATGGTTCGCGCGATCTGTTGGGTAAAGCTACCGCGACCGAATTGGGAGTGCTCCAGATAGGCCTCCATATTAATACAGTTGAAAACAAGACTCCAGCAGTCTTTCCCAAGTTCAAAGGGGTAACTGTCCAAATCCCAATCGACAAAACGATAAAGCCCGTAATCCAACCGTATAGAAGAGTGCCTATCCCCTTAGAAGAAAAGGTTGCCAAGAAGTTAAACGAACTCAAGGAAGCCGACATCATAGAAGAAGTGGACGAGCCATCACCGTGGGTTTCACCCATGGTACCTGTACTAAAAGAAGATGATGAGGTACGTATCTGTATAGACATGCGGAGAGCCAACGAAGCTATTATAAGGGAAAATCACCCACTTCCAACGATGAACCAGATGCTTCCAAATTTTCGACAGGCAAAATGGTTCTCTAGGCTCGATATCAAACAAGCATTTCATCAGCTTGAAATTAATGAGGATTGTAGATACATAACTACTTTTAGTACTAGCAAGGGACTATTCCGTTATAAAAGATTAATGTTCGGTATATCTTGTGCTCCGGAAATGTTCCAAAAAATTCTTGAAAAAATGTTGTTAGGATGTGAAGGTACATTTAATTTTATTGATGATATTATTGTGTATGGGGCAACAGAGAAAGAACACGATGAGCGGTTGAGTAAGGTGCAAAGGGTCTTAAAAGAAAATGATGTTCTTTTAAACGAAAAGAAATGTATATATAAAACAAACAAAATTGAGTTTCTCGGTCACGAACTTACAGAAGATGGAATAAAACCCCTTGCAAAATACTTAACCTCTATTCAAACTAGTAGACGCCCAAAAACGACTGAAGAAGTACAAAGTTTTCTCGGTTTAGTCAATTTTGTGGGGAAATGGATTCCAGATTTGGCAACACTTACCGACCCCCTTAGACAGTTGTTGATTAGGGCTTGGGAAATCGGCAACTGTCGACAAATTTTGGACTTCCAAACAAAATAAAGCATTTGAAGCTCTAAAGCTTAGCTTAACGAATATAAAATGTCTTGGTTACTACAATCCCAGCGACCAAACGCAAGTTATTGCTGACGCATCACCGGTAGGACTGGGTGCTGTCCTTGTCCAAATAGATACGGAAGGTCCTAGAGTTATCGCTTATGGGCACAAAGCTCTGACTGATTGTGAAAAAAGGTATTGCCAAACAGAAAAGGAAGCATTAGCATTAGTTTGGGCCGTTGAGCATTTTAAAATATATCTTTTTGGCAAGGACTTTGAGCTCATAAGCGATCACAAACCGTTAGAAACGATTTTCGGACGACATTCCAAACCTTGCGCGAGAATTGAACGGTGGGTACTCAGGCTTCAAGCATATAGATTTAAAGTTATCTACCGCCCTGGTAAATCAAATATTGCCGACCCCATTTCTAGACTATGTCAAATAGCTCCAACGAAGCCATTTGATAGCGAAAATTATATAAACCAAATTGTGACATATTCTCGACCTGTCGCTGTGTCTCTAAATGAAATAGAGGCATCATCATCAAAAGATGATGAAGTCTCAAAGGTAAAAAGGGGTATTTTCAGTGAAGATTGGCACGAATCCGTAAATTGTTTCAAAATCATAAGAAACGAGCTTTGTTTTTGCGGAGATATTTTGCTGCGGGCTACTAGGATAGTCATACCAAAAGATCTACGCCAGAGGGTGTTAGAAGCTGCTCACGAAGGGCACCCTGGTATAGTCGCAATGAAAGGTCGCCTAAGGACAAAAGTGTGGTGGCCTAGGATCGATGGGGATGCTGAGCGTGTAGTGAAAGGTTGTCGCGGATGCACTCTTGTATCGGCTCCTAATCCACCACACCCGATGAAAAGGCGATCATTACCTGTAGAGCCATGGGTAGACGTGGCTGTTGACTTTCTAGGGCCACTTCCGAGTCGAGACTACATACTAATTCTTGTCGACTATTATAGCTGGTATAAAGAAATTAAGGTTATGAGAAGTATCACTGCACTTGACACTATTAAAGTCCTAAAAGAAATGTTTTCAAGGCTAGGTTATCCCGCGACTATAACATGTGACAATGGGAATCAATTTACGAGTGATGTGTTCCGCAACTTCTGCAACGAATGTGGTATCGTTATCAATAGTACTATTCCCTATTGGCCACAAATGAATGGGGAAGTGGAAAGACAAAATCGAGATGTACTAAAGAGACTCAAAATTAGCCAAGCTGAAAATAAGGACTGGAAAGAGGATATTTTAAATGATTTAATGATGTACAATAGCACACCCCACTCTGTTACAGGTACATCGCCATCTGAGTTATTTTTTAAAAGACGCTTTCGAGATAAAGTTCCTTTCGCTCCAGATGTAGAACATAAAGTCATAGATTCCGATGTGAGAGATAGGGATATGCTAATGAAAGAAAAAGGGAAAGAATATGGGGATAGGAAAAGAAAAGCTACTGATTCTAATTTAGGAATAGGGGAAAAGGTAATGTTAAAAAATATAACTAAGGATAACAAATTGACACCTAGCTATAACCCTACCTCTCACACAGTGACGGGAGTTACCGATGGTGACATTCATGTACGGAACGACGAAACAGGTAAAGAGTATCGTCAGAATATAGTACATTTAAAGAAAATTAATGATTCTTGGCAAGTTGTGGACAGTGGTAATAAGGACACAGGGACATTGAACAATGAGGACTAAATTATTGCAATATACCTTTTTACCTTTAAAATGATTATCTGTCTGTTACTTTGTTGTTGATATAATGTTGTATGCCTGATTCACTACTTTATATTACTAAATCTATTCTGTTCTTCCATTGTTAATATTGTTGTTTAAGTTATTGTAACTTAATTATTTATAAAATAAAGAAGGGATGTAGTGTATGCGCCTGGCCGGCGCGCGGGCAGTCGAGCGCTAACCGTGAGCGAGGGCAGACGTGCGCTAGACGCATATACTACTTCGCCTGCTGATCTGTCAAATTGTGTTTTATTAACCTAGTGAACATTACAATCATTAAAAAAAATCGAGATTAAACAGTAAGTAATTAAAAAGTAAGTAAAAGTAAGAAATGTCAATTAAATTAAATTTTAAATGCATGTCAAAGCAGGATAATATTATAGGAATTGTTTCATAGTTTGTCATTTAAAAAAATCTTCAATAGAGTAATAAGTCTTACCAATTAGAAACAAAAACAAATTACTTTTAAATTTGTGGACGTTTTCTACACTTCTTATACATTTTTGTAATTTATTATATATCCTTGGAGCCATTCTTAATCTTAATTTAAAAAAAAAAACGCTGCCTCACACTAGGAATTTCTCCTGTATTGTGGGTGCGTTTTACAAATATTTAAAACTCACATACACAAACAGCCAGACCCGTAACAACTACTTGCAGGTCATACAAATATTTGTTCCGTGCGAGAATCGAACCCGCGACACGAAGCGCAGCAGTCAATCGCTTAACGACTACGCCAAGCGTGCCGTGCATTGCAAAAACATTGTTCCTAAATAGTGCAGTTTTAGACCCAACTGTTTGTAACCGCTCACAATGGCGCTGGCTACTTACTCGAGCAAAGTGCAGATTTCGAGTATTTTTGACAAACATGGACGTTACAAATATTTACAACGATGGCATTGTTAAAATTTTCATATTTAAAAAAAAAACGGTTGGTAACTGTCAGTTATCTCTTATGCATCTTTTTTGGCACTTAAATACCGTATTTTTATCCGTTGCAGTGCCCCAAAATATAATTCCATATCTTAATGTTGAGGCCAATTTTTTTGGGCGCTTGACATGACGCTAGGACCCTTAGGAGACGTGCAAAACTAAAAAAGTCGGAAAGAAAACGAGGTACTAGCGCCGGCAGGCGATGCGATACGACGGGTCGGGTTGACAAGAAATTTCTCGCGTACGAAGTCGTAGGCATAGGTTAGTATCTAATAATATGAGTCACTTTTTCCAAAAAAAGTGGGTTTTCAGGGATTTTCTGTGACGTATGTACATTCTCAAGTTGAGCATATTTAAGTTAAAACATGCACACGTAACAGCGTTAACGTAGTTGGAAATATCATCGTCCTCTCAAAAATAATTATAAAAAAGAAATATCAATTATTTTAGTCTGAGATCGACCTGATTCTAAGCATTGTTTGGGTGATAAGGATCTGAGTCGTGACTAAGAAAAACTTTGAAGTTTATTTTACTCAGAATAGTTGCAAAAAACTATGATTCATATTAAAATGTAGGTTTTGAAGACACTAGATTTAGAAAGACCTCATCGTGGGTTTAATATTACAAAACTAAATGAAAGGAAGAGCGTGTGTTTTTAGTTCAGGTAGATTTTAAGATCAAGATGATTTGGCAGGTTTACACAAAATAGGTAAGCTGAAGGTACTTAATAACAAAAACAATACCGTTCTGGGGCAATCGGATAAATAGGACCTGCCCCCTAATTGCGTAACACACTATTACTCTCAATTTGAATCATTTTGACGCATATTTCTTATCCATTGCTACATATATCCGAAAAATGTGTTACTCAACAACGCAAATAACGCAATGAATGTTGTTGAACTGTCAAAATAAAACCCATTGCTGCTGATAGTGTGTTACGCAATTACCCTGCTGTAAACTGTGCCTAGTTACTTTTACCAGGCCAGGCGCACTCCGCATTTTAGGTTTAAACCTACAAGTACGAGTCATCACACAATCATCAGATCATCCATGTATCGAGCTATTGGTTTGAGCTCAAATGGCTGTCCATTCGCCAAAGAAGAAGTTTGCGCGCTTTAACCACGCTTTTCTCCCTTCTCAACTTTCCCACACCTCCTTCTTATCTCATGTCTCACTTTCAAACTCAAACTCAAAGCATTTATTTCAAGTAAACCAATTACAGGCACTTTTGAATTGTCAAGGGGTCGGTCAGTCAGAAAGATGAAGCTAGTTGCCCATTCCAAAGCGTAGTAGGTACCTGTGGAGAAGAACGGGCAAGAAACTCCACGGACACTCTTTTAAATCATAAAAATTGTTACAAAATTTTGGTTACATCATTCAAGTTTCAAATTATACATGTGAGAACGATGTAGAAAGACGTGCACGTTAAAAGCGTCCATACTAAAAAAGATAAAAACAAAAAAAAATAACAATTCAGAAATAAAAATACTTAGATTAAAATAAATTCAATATCTATGTATTTCAATATCTATGTTTTTCTCGCGCTATTCTGCGTTCTTCTAACAATCTTCTCTTACTCTATCCTTCTCGTACTTCTGGCTTTGTTCATTCCTTTCATATTCAGTCCATTCTTCTTTGGAATGCGCTTCCTCTTGATATCAGGACTGCCAGCAGTCGGTATGCATTTATGCGGAAATTGCAGAGTTATTTTCAAAACGAATAGTGTAGAGTCATCTCAACCCCACTCTCCGTTGAATTCGTAGGATCATTCGTAGAGATGAAGAGTCCTTCCATACCCCAAGATACAGTTTGCGTCCAAGGTACCCCTTTACAAATAGATATTACCGTTCACCCATTTTGTTTTGTAAATTAGGCAAGTGGCATAATTTACAGCTAAAAAAAAACTTTACCAAACATAAATCTGTCCCACTATCCTTGAAACAGGATAATAAAGAGCCTTACTCACGACAATAGGTACTCGCTAAGAGAGACTGTACAATGGCTCATTTCTCACAGCGATCGGGTAACGCGTTTACTTTGCGTTGCCTCATACACGCCGTGTGTGTGTTACAATAGTATGCTAATATGTTTGATGGTTTACTTGATGGGCTACTGCGTTTTTCGATAAATCTACGAGTACTACATTTTTATGATCTCTAAGATAATTAAGACATAAATACCTGATGCCAGCCTATTATTGTCTTACTGCAGGGCTCTTCTCATACAGAGAAGGCATGAGCACTGATCAACATGCTTGCTAGACCTACTTACAGAAAATAAATCATTTATCATTTATCATTTGCTCAACGCGGATTGGCGATTTCAGACTTAAATTAACTCTGGGCTTGTAATGTCCAAGATAGACTTAAAAAGTACGTATGATTTGAAAAAGTCGCATTGGTATGTACAGACGCCAGCACATCAAGCTACTACAATAGATTTTCAACTTTATCGTTAAAGCATAAGGTTCAAGGTTGATTGGGAAAATTTTACAGTTTCGGGTAGCTTGATGTGCTGGCGTCTGTACTTATAAAAGATCATTTCAACAATAAGTTTGACATTGCTCGCAGAACAGATGGCCGACGGGGCCGAAAGGTTCTGGACTGGCGACCGCGTACAGGAAGACGTAGTGTTGGAATTGGAAGAACTTTTACGAGGTGAACCGAATAATAAATAGCCAAAAACATAATATGTCACGACAATTTTAACCAAAAAATCTCAGAAAGGGTTGTGTAACTTTGTCGGTTGATGAAGGTTATGCGCACAAACGTATTTCTAAGACATTGCTCTGGAGATCGAGAGGTCGGGAGTTCAAATACTGCTCGCTTAACTATTGTAGTAAATACATTTCTTAGAAAATATAAATTCAGAATTTACCTTGAGATGTTATCTTACAAGGAATGCAACGAATTATTAGCGCCTGACATGGAAAGGCTGGAGGAAAGATGATTATTTTTGGAAACGCACATTATATACTCCTTCAATTCCCTGCCCTTAAACGATGTAGTAACAAAACATAGTTTCCTCCAAAAATTCTATGCGATATTAATATTGTCTGGTCTGAGGGGCCTGTGGCTAAATAATAACAGCCCCACAGGTTGATCGATCAGGTTAAGCTACGCTTGCCACGGTTGGCCTGTGGATGGGTGACCATCTTTACATACTGAGACGCCCCCGTGCCTCGGAAAGCACGTTAAGCCGTTGGTCCCGGCTGTCATTCGTCGATCTTTGACAGTCGTTACGGGTCGTCAGAAGCCCGAAAGTCTGACAACCAGTCTTACCAAGGGGTATCGTATTACCTAGTAACTGGGTTGTGGAGGTCAGATAGGCAGTTGCTCCATGTGAAATACTGGTATTCAGCTGCATCCGGTTAGACTGGAAGCCGACCCCTACATAGTTGGGAAAAGGCTAGGCAGATGATGTAAACCAGCATCTGCCTTCGACTTTGTCCGCGTGAAATTTCTTATTCCCCCTCCCACCCCGTCGCATCGCATCGTCTGCCCGCGTTATTATTGCTTTTCACTTAGCGTTCTTTCTGACTTGTTTTCTTTTTGCTTGGCTTCTAAGGGTCCTAGCGTGATTTTTAACATCCAATAAGCCTTCCTCAAGAATTAAGCTATCAAATGCTAAAATATTTTTCTTAAACCGACTGGTAGTTTAAGAGATTAGCGCCTTCAAACAAACAAACTCTTCAGCTTTATTGTTTATTGGATTATATCAACTAATAGTGTCCGAATGAGCTACACACTGTATAGTATAACGGGCTTGAGTCCGCAACTCCACTTCCAAGCGCGTATTTTGCATTTCATGAGCTACACAATAATATTTCAGAGGTTGTAAAAAGATGAACCAATCGGCAAGTTGGTAGCAAGACTGGTACAGACTGTCCAGGGTGCGCTGATTTATTTTATGAATGTTCTGCAATAAGTAAGAATAATTATCGATCCAATTAAAATAATTCAACGTAGCCTTTCACTACATGCACAAGTTACTTTTTGAAACTCACTCCATACATATTAGGCATCTTGTTTTTGAAGCACTTGCATTCTCAATCTGAAAACCTGTACTGGAATTCTTGATTTTAAGGAAAATGTAGACTACCTACTCTCTTTTATGGCGTGATGTTTTCAAAAATATTGTAAATTAATGCAACGGTCGTTGCAGCATTTACTAATGAGCTTTTAAGCTAAGTAATCCTGGCTATAGACTATCTGTGTGCCAAATTTCATCAAAATTGGTCCAGCCGTTTTAGCGTAAACAAGTAACACACAAACAAACACACTCAAAAACTTTCGCCTTTATAATATTAGTGTGATTATATGTATCTGTCGTAGGGATATGATAAAAACTGGGATTTGCCCAAATCCCTAAGGGATTTGATCAAATCACGGAGGATGTTAAAATAACAACACGTTTTTATCATTTCCCTAAGCAAATCTAGTGATTTGACCAATCCCACTAAAGAAATCTAGTGATTTGAATAAATCCCTAAATTGATTCAGTGAAATGATAATAAAACATGTCCAGTTCTTGTTTACGTCGCGCTCGCACTTGCTTGTCAGTGAATAGTATCTTACAAACATTAATTTGAGTAACTTAAAATACAAAATGAGCATAATAATAAGGCGTAGTCGACGGAGCCCCGCTTCGCGGGGCCCCTATTTCTGTCTGCAGGGTTTAAAGGAACCTAACACGAAGAGGATGACGGGGGCTCGTTCGCTCGCTCCGCTCGCTCACTTGAGCCCCCGTCATCCCCTTCGAACCTAACCTGTCCGTGTCGGGGTGCCCCAAGTCACGAGCTCGCTTCGCTCGCTCTTGCCACAAAAGTTATTTTTGTCATTTCACTGAACCAATTTAGGGATTTGTTCAAATCACTAGATTTCTTTAGTGGGATTTGTCAAATCACCAGATTTGCTTAGGGAAATGATAAAAACTTGTTGTTATTTTAACATCCTCCGTGATTTGATCAAATCCCTTAGGGATTTGGGCAAATCCCTGTTTTTATCATATCCCTGCGACATATCTATATTTTGAAGTGAAGAATCAAACACCCTGTATCTATAACATAATTAATTTACCCACCATTGTTTTATATTTAATTATTTTTATCTATTGTGGCATAGCTATTTTATTCTAGATGCATCGTCTTCACATATAATTATTGTATACAAAGTATTCAAATTCAAATTCTTTATTTCAGACGTAAGTCCATAGTGTTAGTAGCAACAAAATAATTTAATGACTAGTGCAAACCATTTTAATGGAGTAGCGTTAGAGTTTCTTGGCTATTCTTCTCCATACGAAACTATCTTTTGGAAGGGGTGACTAGAATCAATTATACTTTTTTTTTGAACATTTTGACGTTCAAAGGTGCCTTTTACGAGCCTATTTGAAATAAATGATTTGACTTTCTTTTACAAATATTTCTTTTATCAAATAACATAAATCACAAACCATTACCTAAAACAATACGAGTAGAGATAAATTTCGAATATTTTGCTCACAAGGAAATGCCACGGGTTCGGCCGGGTCGCCGCGATCTATTCTCGATCAACGAGTGTGAAAGGCCGATCGTGGCTCGTTACCTCGTTTCTGTCATCGATAAACAAACTACGGCTGCAGTACCTTCGTGATACCATTTAGATATACGTAGCCAGCAGTGCGATTCTGTAACCATCTCAACGTGAAAACTTAGGTGAAGTGAGCGTGGAGTGAGCTGTCAGTGTCATCCCATCTGATACTAGGGATTGACCAAGCATACATTTATAATCATAATCGAGATTTTAATAACATTTTTTATGCTAACTCTATTGATAATTTTATATAATTTCAAAACTAGTATTTTAGTTGCCAAAACATTACTATTTTGTGGGGTTTTAAAGTAGGAAAAAAAAATATATTCTGACCATATTTCCGTTTTGCTATTTTATTTTAAAACCTCACAAAATAGTAATGTTTTGATAACTAAAATACTAGTTTTGAAATCATATAAAATGAACAATAGAATTATTATAAAAAAATATTCAAATCTCGATTATGATTGTAAATGTTTGCTTAGTCAATCCCTAGCATCAGTGGGATGACACTGACTGCTCACACTACGCAAGTTTTCACGGTGAGATTTTTTACAGAATCAACATGCTATACTATTAGCGATCCTCTATGTACGCGGCTTGGAATAAAACTTAAGAGAATTCTTTCAGGTAACTTAACGTTACTGGCAAAATGTGGATACTATGCACTGCTGCACGAGCAGCAGACATAATCTGCTAAAATTTGCTAAAAAGTAAACAAATATGAGTTTATGGAAAAAGAACTTTAAATCCTACACAGTTAAGTTCAGGTTACACTACAACTTCAAACATTTTTATAACTTTATCAATAGTGCTAGTCGCTCTGAAATCACCCTTATCACCATTTAAATAAACTTGATATTAGTTGAACTTGAAATGATATTAATGAAACATAAGTTTGAATAGACGATACATACATAAATTACAAAACGCTTGTTTTCCCGCACGGAAGCGTTTTGGTATGTATGTGTCTTGAAGGTACTGTCGGGAAGCGTTAAGGCGTGGTTCAGTTGTCGATGCTGAGAATTATCACCATGTTAATAAAATTATCGTGGTTAATAAGAATAAGTGATCATTCGATTGATCTACTATCGAATCGCAAAAGTAGAATCGAATCGAAAAAAGATATCCTTATTTACGAGAGTAATATATATATTATACTCGTAAAGAACGATATCATTTTTATCACTGCATAGTCTGGGAATCCTGTACTTACCTTAAGTGTATTTAATAAGAAGGTAATTACAAACTAATGGACATAAATTACGTTAAAGTAAATTATCTAATTGCTTCAAACAAACACTTGTATCCAAGATATATCCGCAAAACGATCAAAACAAAACCA
The DNA here is from genome assembly GCA_949629135.1 of Eremobia ochroleuca. Lineage (NCBI taxonomy): Eukaryota > Metazoa > Arthropoda > Insecta > Lepidoptera > Noctuidae > Eremobia > Eremobia ochroleuca. The sequence continues at coordinate 19,408,231 of OX451388.1, read as the reverse complement.
CTTTTCTATGAAATACCAATGCATATTTCATTTATTTCCCCATAACTTGTTAAGGTATTTAATAAATTCAATTCCACTTATTTTTCCAATTATTTTGTACAGTTCCTTAGATAAAAAAACTGCTGTGGGACATAATTGACTTAATTAAGATATAATTAAATGAACGCGCGAATAAAATAATTAAATTATTCTAGAAGCAAAGTTACACGTGGGCGCGTTGATGTCTTTTATATGAACATGCTAATTGTGCGGTTTATTTTGTTGTTTTCATTAAAGATCTGTTCATTATGTTGCAAAACGTGAAATGATTAGATTTTCGTAGGCTAAATGGGGTAAACTGAATTATAAGTGCAAACTTGCCCATACGTCTGTCACAAAGTTTATCACTGTAGTACCTACCTATCGGAGAAGTCAGTAGTAGATTGTTTTGTAAATCGTTACAAATATTATATTCATTTAATGACAGCCGGGACCAACGGCTTAGCGTGCTTTACGAGGCACGGAGGAGTTTCGGTATGTAAAGATGGTCACCTATCCACAGATCAACCGCGGCAAGCGTAGCTTAACCTGATCGGTCGACCTGTGCGGCTGTTATATTTAGCCACGGGCCCCATAGCGTCAATAGACAGTTAAGTTATTATTGAGAAATTGCCATCATTACCAGCCTGGCTGGAGGCGCTACAATATTCGCAATCCGAGAGATTGCGAATATTGTAGTGAGAAATGATATCCCTAATCCTAACAAATTAAGCGTCATAATTTTTACAGTCAAGATACCTCACGTATGATAATTTACAAGATTTGAATATGTAATTAATTGGACACGGTTGCTGAAATCTGTTTTTAAGATAAATAATTGCCGTGGGAAATAATAAGGATAAAGATGATTCCATGAAATGGTTCGTTAATATTGCAATTTGGCTTCTATTCTATTAATTTTATAAGTTATAAACTGACGTTAGTCAAATGTCACAAGTGCCACTGTTAAGCTTGGTATCTTGGGTACAATCCCCAGGTTGGGAGTGCTATTGGATTTTTTTTGTATCGACCACTAATTACCAGTCACCCTATACGTGTAACATTAAATGCGCAAAACCTCAGACACCCCAACAGATTTTTAATTCAATTGACCTATTTCACAGAGAAAATAAGTCATTAAAAAAATTGTAAAGGTTTTATGTACTGTTTTACTGTTACTGGCAATTCTGATCGTTTCTTGCGTCTGCGACGACGCTCTATCGAAGGAGTCGTCACCGGGCCGCTGCGCCACGATGGCTTGACCTATTAATAAATAGACACGGCAACGTTTTTAATGAAGATTTTTTGAAAAATGTGACCTATATTAAAAAGTGGTTCAATAGATTCTGCTCGTTCTTCTGATCAAACTATTTTCAGGTTTTGCGCATTTAACACACGAACACGACACCGGAACACGGTACGGCACGGTACACGTCGGTACACGTTGTATACCTATATCAGTAGCAGTTCGGCGTCTGGATTTTTTGCCCGGTTGCGGTAATAGGCTCGCCTCATATAACTACGAGGTTCCTTGTTAATTAGCATCTTGACCTTATCGTGGTCAAGATTGGCATCGTAAATAATTGAAATATTCGGATATTAATATTATAATATTTATTAATTGATTGAATACTGAATATTTATTTACTTTTTTTTTTCAGTATTTATTTATATTTCATTTCATTTCATTCCCATGTAATCGGTGCCAATGGGCCCCGATTATACGGGAATATCGTCTAACTAGATACACATTCATTTTATGTTCATATGCATGTGTATTCAGTCTATCTACAACGTGTAACGTTAAATGCGCAAAACCTGAAAATAGTTTGATCAGAATAACGAGCAGAATTAATTGAACCACTTTTTAATATAGGTCACATTTTTCAAAAAATCTTCATTAAAAACGTTGCCGTGTCTATTTATTAATAGGTCAAGCAAGCCAATGTCAGCGCGGCGCAGCGGCCCGGTGACGACTCCTCCCTCGATAAAGCGTCGTCACAGACGCAAGAAACGATCAGAATGGCCAGTAAAACTAAAACAGCACATAAAACCTTTACAACTTTTTAATGACTTATTTTCTCTCTGAAATAGGTCAATTGAATTAAAAATCAGTTGGGGTGTCTGAGGTTTTGTGCATTTAACGTTACACGTTGTATAATGTTGCAACCGCTGGAAATTAGTCCTCTCTATGAGAGGGAATGGGCCAGGAAAGAGCCTGGTGCGGGTTGGTGGCTCTCATACATACGAGTATGTCTTAGATTTTTTTGCTCCAGGACATGACAGTTTCTTCATGACGTTTTCTTCACCGGCTTAAGAGCAGTGTGAAGGGTGTCCCTTTATATATACAGTGTGTCCGGACATGGACTAGCGATATTCTAAATACTTAAATATAAGCTATTTTAAAGTACAATTACACTATAGGCTTAGGTCCAATATACTTCCCCGCTATGTGGCAGCCATTTTGTTTTTAGTTGAAGTATGCTCTATGCGAGTACAAAAAAAATCATATATCTCAAAGTTTTAGTCATACTGAGATAAAAATAGGCTTATTCGAAAGGCAATAATATTGTCTACCGTCTGCACTACAAAGCAATATGTTCACAATTCCATAACTTTTGAAAAAAAATGTGAAAGTCGAAAAAAAAAACAAAAAATTATGCAATTCAACCAATAATTGTTAATTACTACAAAAACAACCCCGAGAGCTTTTTTATTTTTTATACTAGATCGACAGTTTTTGAGCTAAGCTACAATACAACATAAAATTCACAACTGTATGTCTAATACTTTAAGAGTTATTGTTGTATGAACATAGCGTATGCGCAAGCACAAAAGGCCTTTGTCGGAACCCTAAACAGGAAATCATTAAAAAAACATAACATTCATATTGAATTTTATTTAATGTTTTTTCCAATATTAAATGAAGATTAAAATATCTAAAGCAGTTGCTCAAAGTGGCCACCTCCAGCTTGTAGACACACTACGGCTCTCTGTGCCACCTGGGTTGATGAGCGCCTAATTAAATCCAAATCGGATCTAATTTCTTCGGCGGCTGCCATAATTTTTGCGACGAGTTCTTCCCTGGTATTTGGAACTGTAGCGTATACTTTTTGTTTCATATGACCCCACAAAAAATAATCCAAGGGTGTCAAATCGGGTGAGCGAGGCGGCCACGCTACTACACCACCACGACCGATCCACGGCTGTAGATTATTATTTAAATATTCTCTCACTGCTCGAGAAAAATGCGCGGGTGCACCATCGAGCTGGAACCACATACGCCGACGGTATGATAGAGGTAGGTCCATGAGGCTGTCCGCAAACTGTGTCTGTAAGAATTCTAAAAATCTAGCGCCGTTTAATGTAGGTGGCAATTCCAATGGCCCTATCAGCCTATCGTTGATTATGCCGGCCCACACATTTACTGAGAATTCATGTTGAAATGAGCTTGGGCGCACCGCCCTTGGATTTGCGGAGCACCAGAGATGGTCGTTTCTGTGGTTTGTAATCCCAGCTCTTGTAAATTTGGCTTCATCAGTCCACAGTATTCTTTGTAAAAAATTACGGTTCTGTCTCAAATTTCTATTTATCCACGAACAAAACACAGATCTCGCAGCAAAATCTGGTTCGATCACGTCTTGAACCCGTCGAAAATGATAAGGGTGTAACCCTTCTCTTTTCAAAATTCTCCATACATGCCACTTAGACATTCGAAGTTGCACTGAAATCCGTCTAACGCTTAGTCTAGGATCATTGGTTATTAGTCTATGCACTTCTTCTTCATCTTCGGGCGATACCAAGCGATTGCGTTCATTAACAGCTCTTTGAATACCTCTTTCCGCTAATCTTGAATGCACGTCGATAAAAGTTTGGCGACTCGGTGTAGGCCTGTTAGGGTACCTTCGTCGATATTCTTGTACAGCCAAATTTGCACTTCCATTGCAAAAGCCATACACAAAGTGTATGTCAGCAATATGTTGCGATGAATATTGACGCTGTGCCATACTTTATCACACTTTTAAATACAAAACACTAACGCAGCACGTAAACAGCACGGACGGTAAGTGAAAGTAGCGATAGCGATCACAACGCAGGGCGAGGGACAACTAAACTAACCCAACTAATAATTTGTCCTTAAAACTGATTTTGTTTCAGGTAGTGGACTAATACGTTCTATCTCGCTTACTCACGGTAGTAACGAACAGTATTTCTCGCCTGCTCTCAGATGGAATACAGTGAATGCCATAAATGACACTCTGGCGGTTAACAAAGACGTTTTGTGCTTGCGCATACGCTATGTTCAAACAACAATAACTCTTAAAGTATTAGACATACAGTTGTGAATTTTATGTTGCATTGTAGCGTAGCTCAAAAACTGTCGATCTAGTATAAAAAATAAAAAAGTTCTCGGGGTTGTTTTTGTAGTAATTAACCATTATTGGTTGAATTGCATAATTTTTTGATTTTTTTTTCGACTTTCACATTTTTTTTCAAAAGTTATGGAATTGTGAACACATTGCTTTGTAATGCAGACGGTAGACAATATTATTGCCTTCCGAATAAGCCTATTTTTATCTCAGTATGACTAAAACTTTGAGATATATGATTTTTTTTGTACTCGCATAGAGCATATTTCAACAAAAAAAACAAAATGGCTGCCACATAGCGGGGAAGTGTATTGGACCCAAGCCTATAGTGTAATAGTACTTTAAAATAGCTTATATTTAAGTATTTAGAATATCGCTAGTCCATGTCCGGACACACTGTATATTTTATCCGATAATATTAGTAATTTGGCGTCTTAAATGGTTCATTAGCACCAATTTGAGCTTCTTTATTTGGATTGAATGAATCATTTTCATCTTGTGGGTGGAGATTTGGATAGAGCTAACAATGATTAATGAATGAAGTATTTTTAATTAATGATTGAGGAGTGTAATGAATGACTTAGTGGTTCTAACGACATTGTTAACAAAAGTACATTTATATAATTTTTTTGTGAACAGTGTTGTTTAGAAATTAAAAAAAATATTTTGGGATATTGATATAATATACTAAGCTCAATAAATAAATAGATATGCCCTGAAATAATATTCTTTTATTGCATAATAGTTTTATCACCCCCCAGCTAGATGGACGGACGACCTAAAGAAGGTGGCTAGGGTAGACTGGATGCGGAAGGCGGAGGACAGGGTGTTGTGGCGCAGTCTGGGAGAGGCCTATGTCCAGCAGTGGACTGCGATAGGCTGAGTTGATTGATTGATTGATTGGTTTTATCCTTTAAAGATTATTTGCAATTAGTACGAGTAGAGCCTAATTTAACGTAAGATAGCTTGATTCTTGAATTTGAATAAACGTATAAACATACTAATAAAAGGATTAGCAAATGAATGAACACCCAACTGTTCTTATAATATATTGCAAATAACTTCTGATTTATCCTTCTATTTAGGATCATATTTCACGTCAGACTATAACCCTGACGAATTTATATGCAGTTCTAGTTTTAATACAATGCCCAAAATATCAGGTCTTGCAGACAATATGTCAAGGTGCACATTTTAAGTTTGGATAGAACCCAAAAATATTTACACAAAAATATAAATAAACACAGAATTAGATTTAAAGAAAAACCACATTAAACCTACCAATTTCTCCGACAACCCACACAACCAAGAAAAACTATTTATTCTAAAACAGCACTTCAAAAACACCAACACAATTTCGTACATAAATATTTTTGCACGCAATATTTTACGTACATGACGACATGCGTTCAACGCGTCGAATACGTTGCGTGCATTATATCTGAACGCGTGCGTTCTGCGCCGCGTCGCGTCGCTTACTAGTCAGCTGGCCGGCCGGCTCAATGTGCTAATAGATCGCATAATCAAGTGAGGGGAAGTCTATAGAGGTGATAGAGGGACTATTTTATAATAGGCAAAGGCCATTGGATAGATTTGTCGTGATATACGAGATCGTGGAGTGGTTTACTTGTTTCTCGTCATCTCTATAGAGCTGTTCAGGGGGCAATATTTCCAGGAATGGCCCCTGAAACTTTTTGCATTTGTTGAAGTGTGCGCATAGCCTCCGAATTATAGGTAGTAGAGAATCAAAATTCCCATCGTTATAACCCTATAGCCCTTTGCTTATCCAAGTCCTCAAATTCCCGTAAAAGCCAAGACCGCGACTTTGCGGTCAGTCAGGGATGGGAACCACTTAAACGTCTACAGCTATTTGCAAAATTACATGAGATTAATAATAATAATAATATAATAATAATATTCCACAATTTTCACACAACGTCATCTAGTCCCAAACTAAGCTTGTGCTATGAGTACTAGACAACTGATAAACATACATATACAGCGTGTAACGGAAAGGGGGTATCAACCCTGAAGGAGGTGAATGTGCTCATGAAACTCAACAACTTTCCCCAAAGAACATAGGTCGAAATATGAAAAAAAAATTTGGCCCTCCCATAGTAAATCAATCAGCTGGTAGTCAGTTTTGTAAGGGAGGGCCAAATTTTTTTTTCATATTTCGACCTATGTTCTTTGGGGAAAGTTGTTGAGTTTCATGAGCACATTCGCCTCCTTCAGGGTTGATACCCCCCTTCCGTTACACGCTGTATACCTATTTCTAAATACATACATATTATGGATAAATTACACCCAGACAAAGAACAAATGATCGTGCTCATCACACAAACATTTGTCCTGGGTGGGAATAGAACTCACGATTTTGCGTATAGTAGTCAGGGCCACTGACCACTAGACCAACAGGCCTGCCAAAATTAGATTAGTTATGGATTTGTATCTACAGCCCATACTGAGCTTCAGTAGGTCTATTTCTTAGGTTTTCTTAGTTGGTATAAGTTCCTTACTCCAAAAACCCTCATAGTACCCAGTATTTTTGACCTGATGGTGTGCTGATGGTCCTACTTGCAGCCTTTTCACGTTGTGAAAATCCTGAAAAAACAAAAAACTCGACGATATGCTTTGTCACACCAAAACAAACCAGTCACACTGACATCAGCTCTGCAAAATTTTTACACCTGACATAACCAAAGCAACCTACTTACAAGGCAAAGAAAGCAATACTTCGCAGACATTATTGTCCTCCACTTAGCTTATCGTCTTCTATCCCTCACACACATATCACACATATCATTTGCGAGAGAAGGACAAATGTATGGTTAGGAGAAAAGTGGACAGGTTTTGGTAATCGCTCAATAAATCGCGTTATGATTGCATTTTATTTGATTAAAGTGACCACGTCTCTTAATTAAGTGTGAATTAATTTATACCTTATATACATCGCTTATAAGGTTGAAAATTAAATGTGAATGATTTGGAAGAAATTGTGAGCTTTTAGTTTCGTAATATAGAGATTTTTTTTCTTTAAATGATTAGTGTGAAAACAGAGTTATGAGATGGGAATTCTATTGTTAATCTTTGAATGATGTTATTCTGACCTCGTTCTAGGAATTCTTTTGAAATGGGGTTCCTGTAGTGAATGGCAAAGGGTGATATTCTAGTTATAATATTTTGATAAACTAAAGGTTGCGATTAAAGATTTTTACACTTAACTCCAGTTTTATTAATACCTTCTGTCCGCAGCTTTATCCGCATGATCCACCGCATCGTATGGCATCGCCCGCGGTATTACTTCGTTTCCGCTTAGCGTTCTTTCTGATCATTTTTCTTTTTGCTCCGCTCCTGAGGGTTGGACACTGCCAAAAGTTATGCAAGCCCCGTTTAGTTTGTTGTCCAGATGACTACTCCAGTTAAAAGTTAAACTTACTGTCTGGTGTGACTCCAAGGTATTTGACTTCGTTGGTCAACTGAGAATCTGTATTCAAAAAGAAAATAAAAAAAATATATATAGGGGGAAGTCCCGTAACGCCGGACGGCACCTAACGCCGGACACTCTTATTATCTCGACAAGTTAGAATGTGAACGATTCAAACACGTGTGAAAGAGGCGCGGGGGGGCATACCGGTACAGAGTCACATGACGCATTTTGTTAATGACGCTGTAGGCAACAGCGGGAGCGGTCGGTTTTTCTTTTGGCGGAATAATACTGCGTCATATAAGATCAAGGTGAGTGTTACAGCTACATTTTGGTGTTTTAAGTCTTTATGGTATTGGTTAATTAAGATACGGTTCCATTATTATTCGTATTCTATATTTTTATTTGTTGATTTTCAAAACGGATCACATATAGATTACGTAATTGTGGTGCTATCCTGTCCCCTGGTACCGGACAAAAAGTTGTCCCTTAACGTCGGACAATGAAAAAATGTATTTTTCTCGTAAATAATTGGATTTATTGTAAGTAGTAATTTTTGTACGTTATTTCAGAGGATAAAAGAACAGAGAAACGTTGCAATGGAGGAGAAGAAAAAGAAAGGAAAATGGGACCAAAAAAGTTTACAAACTGCGATAGGTAGATAAAATTTTGTCAAAAGAACTGAGTTTGGGAGTAGCTTCATTGCGTTACAACATCCCAAAAAGGTATGATAAGGTATCGGCATTGAAACGTGGAGAAGAAGTGACGTTGCAACCAAAGATCGGTAGATTCACTAACACCTTCTCACCCGAGTACGAACAAGTTTTAGTGAATCACGTAAATTACTGGATACAGTGCTCCAGCTGCTATGGGTGGGCTCATGAAGAATGTGCAGCCATTCCTGAGTCTTCAGACTATATGTGATATCTATAGACATATGTGATCGATGCCACATATTTTAAAACCGTCCGGTGCTAGGAATTCGAACTGAAGTCCGTCCGGTACTAGGTGCCACTTCAAGCAATTGCATTTTTTTACACCAATGTTTAATTTTTGTTTTTGAATAAGATTATGCAGAAGTTGCATTTTTGTTAATTTGTGTTCATTCAATAGTTAGTCAACTTAACTAATTAATAAATAAAATTACATTTTTCGAAACAGTTTTTATTTTATTTCCTGAAAACCTTAGGTGTCCGCCACTAGGGGACTTCCCCCTATTAAAAACATAATACACCTATAAGCACGAGCACAAAATAGAAATACAGTCGAACGGCGTGACTATGTGCCTGGCAGGTGAAAATGTGCAATTAATAATCTAACTCAAATGTGATTAACGCCATATTTTTAAATCACTCATAGATTCGTAATATCTCGTGAATCTATTAGTGATTTAAAAATGTTGCGTTAAACACATTTGAGTTAGATTACACTGGTCAACAGTGGTTTTGGTGCCAAGAAGCTGTCATTTTTTTTTAATTTAGGACCATATATCAATTTCATTCATAGCAAAAATATTTATGTCCTACGTGTAGTTTTCTAGATTTTTTATTGAACAGAAAAAAATATTATTTACACCAAAAACAACATTTATTAACTTCTTATGTACATAAAAACTTTCTTTTACGCGATTTTCGTGAATGAGATGCAGCAGGACATATCACGTTGCATCCCCCAGCAGTAATCAGCCATCATATGCTGATCCCATCGGCATCAGCATATGATGTACCTCTCCTCCATAGTTTTTAGGTCCTGGTGAGACCGCTCCCCTTGTTCTTCGCTATAGGAACCTAGATTTTCTGGAAACTGGTCAAGGTGACTGTGGAGATAATGCACTTTGATGGACATGTTACATCCTAAGTTTTTGAAATTCTCCAGCATGTTATTTACAATTTCAGAGTAGTTACTTGACTTGTGATTTCCCAGAAAGTTTTTAGTAACTTCAACAAACGAATTCCACGCAAGTTGTTCCAAACTGGTCATTGAACTTGAGAAATTAGTATCTTTTATCAATATCCTTATCTGTGGGCCATCAAAAATACCCGCTTTTATCTGTTCTATGCTTAAACTAGGCAATTTTCTCGTTATATAAAGAAAACATTGCCCATTTTTATCTAACGCCTTTACAAATTGTTTCATTTAACCTACTTTAATGTGCAAAGGGGGCAATATAATTTTATCTTTTGAAACCAAAGGTTTATTATATATATATTAATATATATAAACAGAAAACAACATAATTTTCCGAATTAAAAAATGATAGCAAATCTTGCTCTCTTGTACGGTAGAAAGTAACTTTCGTACCTGATGCCAACAAGTTTTTTCTTTTAATCTAGAAGCAGATTCTTTAGGTAGTTCAAGGTCCCTTATTAAATCGTTCAATTCTTCTTGGGTAAAAGGTTTTGGCTCTGTAGACGCTATTTCTTCGATATCACTATCGTTAGACACTCTACTATAGGTTTCTTCAACTGATGGTTCATGGTTAGAACAAAATGTTGGAACTGGTACTTCCTCTGAATATGTTAAAGGTCTTCTGGCCGATTGTAAATCTGGATAAATCATTTTTTTACATTAACACCACGCAAATTGACACAGCAGAAGTAACAGTTATCGAAGTGATTTTTTTGTTCTCTCCATTGCATGGGCACCCCGAACCTCATACGGCTTCTTCTACCACTGACCCACTGTCTCAAGTGTTCATTGCACATTTTGCAAACAATTTAAGGTATCCACGGCTTCTTTTCGTCTTCAATTCGCGACTTAAAGTACGAAGAATATGTACTTTTTATAAAATCTGTTATAGGTTTCCTGAAATTTTTTACTGTATATTCCCCACAAATGTAACAAAACACATTTGGATCATTGAGACAACTTCTTTGCGATGAAGACATGATATCAAAATCGATTTATTTATAGAAAGGTACTAATAAGACTTAAAACCGTGTTCCCGAAAGTACTAATTACAGAAAATTTGTAAAACAGGGGGTAGACACAAAACTACACGTAGGAAAAATGTAAAAAATATTTTTAGTGTTGCCAATTCACACTTAACACAAAACCACTAACAAGATCTCGGCACCAAAAAATTTTCTTTCATTTGTTGACCTGTGTTATTAATCAAAGCATAACTTATCCCCCATTGCACATTTTCACCTGCCAGGCCCATAGTCACCCCGTTCGACGGTAGTGGAACGTCATGATACACGTGGTGCAAACGTCCAGAGGCTGCGGTGACCAGTTACTATCAGACGGACGATCGGCTTGTTTGCCAAAAAACCTGATGAAATCGACAGATGATACTTATTCCTTAGATGTGAACAGTGACGACAGTCCGTTCGTCCCGTCCCGAATCACATTAGGGGTGTGCGGAGTGACAGTACAGACGCCAGCACATCAAGCTACTACAATCTGTCAAATTTCTTTAATAGATTTTTAACTTTATCGCTTAAGCATAAGGTTCAAATTTGATTGGGAAAATTTGACAGTTTAGGGTAGCTTGATGTGCTGGCGTCTGTACATTTTACGTAATGTGTATCTGCATTACCTGCTCACCCCTTATGTAAATACCAGCATGAAGGATCAGTTATGTCTTAAGAATTCACCATTCAGAATTTCACAACATTCGATAAGAACGTGAAAATACACATACATAACATTTGCCACCAGGAATTTCCCGGAAAACAAAGAAAACTATATTTACACAGACGTTAAACTATTTATATTAGTGTTTAGTAGTGTTACGATTTATTTGCAGCTGGTTATTTAGTTTAGTTATGTGACATACAGGCGGGAGAAAGTGTCCTTAAAGAGGAAGTGGACTATTTGCGTTGGTAAATAAGTACATCTAGGCTTGTTAACAACAATGTTGCAGTGTAAACTAGCTTGGAGTGAAGATTTAGAAGTGCTTATAGAAGTTTACTGTGCTGGGGATTGTGATCTGTAACATCAGTTAGCATGATAACTGCTTGTTAACATTCAGTGCTGAAGATGAGACTCGAATCGTCACTTGTTCGAGACGTGAGGGAATACGGAATATTGACATTAAACTACCTTGAGGCTACTGAATGGACCAGGCCCGGGTCGACGGCGCGTAGTGTTCCACGCGCGCCTCAAAGAGATGTCAGCAGTAAATGACGGCGTCCATTAGGGCCGGTGCCTGCCAGGGTTGCGGGTTGTTCGAAAGAGTTACCGTGACCCTTGGCACAGGCAACTGAAGGAACACGGGTGGGTTCTGAAACACCACACGGATGGGATTTGATAATTTACCACCCACAAAAAGGCTATACATTTTATTATAGGTACCTACTGATCATCCTGCTTTTTATTAAGACGACATTAAATGCCAGCGACCTTGAGCGGGCACTGCCGCCCGACGCCCGCAAGGGTCCCCGCTTCAACGCGCACAAGTTTATTCCAAAAAAGAATCCACGTTGATTTATCAAGCACAAAACAAATAAAAACTGTATACTAAAATTTGGGAAATTAAATTGTCTTTTAGATGATGAAAGTTTTATGAAAATACACCCGATAGTGTTTGCGTGATTATCGTTTTTTTTTTCGCGTTAGACATTACTTTACGAATTAATTACTCTATGTTAAAAAAATATAATTTAAAACATTCACATATCAAATTACGAAGAAAATTGTCTAGTATAACATTTTTTTTTTTTCAAATAAATAAGTCTGGTCGTTTAGACGTGATGTTGAATTTAAAATCATTAGAAGTCGTATAGCTGCGCCTTAAATATCTTATACGTGGAAAATTTGGATGTAATTTGTGCCCATGATGAAAAGACCTTCAAACCATGTACTGCCGGTCGATTCTGTAAAAATCTCACCCTGAAATCATAAGTGAAGTGAGCACTTAATAGTGTCAATGCCTACCATTACGGAATGACAGAGCTCACTTCACCTAAGTTCTCACGGTGAGATTTTTACAGAATAGCACTGCTGAACCTAAGTCTGCTGAGGATGATTAAGTATATTATCCTTAGATCTTTCCTAGCTCTTCACAAAGAGCAATACTGTTACTAAAACTATGCACAAAATTGGTAACCTTTTACGATAGCCACAGGCCTATATAACTGTGGATTTAGAAGGGTTGTGTGACCTCCTGTCGCCACTCTAATTATTGGAGTGGACTGGTTGGCCGTTAGAGAAACCGAGAGGATCTAAATATCTTTTAAAGGTGAAAGAAACCTAAAATATGAATCATCACTATCTGCCTTTTACACACGTACTTAAACTCGTGCCTCCTTCCCAAGGGAAAAACTACAGAACGCCACTTGCTGCGATGCTTACATCATTATGCTTCGTTTTCGTTCAAACGTCTGGTTATTACTTATTTACTTCTATCTGGAAGTATTCTGGAAGTATTCCCCATTTCTCTTACAGGTCCCGCTTTTCTTATAGGTATTATGACCATTTTAAGAACGACGAAACAAAAGCTTCTTCATTTGAATCACAAAATAATGGTACCTGGCTATTCTCTTACGCACGGATTAGCGCGTAAGTTGCGTGAGACGGTGAAAGCGCATGACTCACGGGATTTATCCAACTAATCACAATCAGTATTCACGACGTTATCTCTGTTCTATTTAACGTCGGATTACACCGCGGATTTCTTTTATCTGCTAATAAAACCTTTACTGTAAATGGTATTAAGTGATTTCGCTTTTATTCGGTTCGCAGACGGTTCGATGCGGTTAGAATTATAAGCGTAATCTTTGTAATACTCCCGTTAAGGCGCGTTTCCATGGTGGTATTTATTTTGTTTCTATAGATTCGTTCGTAAGACCATATTACGTACCGTGACTTGGCTTAGGCCGGGACTCCACCAAAGCGGAGACGAGACGAGCGGAGAGATGATGTTTTTTAAACAACCAATAGAATTGAGTTATTGACACATCTCCTCTCTGCTCAGCTTCAGTGAAGATCGCTGTGCGGAGATGTGTAATATTTGTATGGACCGATGGAAGCGGAGATGTGAGCTGTTCGCGGACAATGCACAGTGGGGACGAGAGATGTGAGCGGCGTGCAGTGAGCGATGTCACCCTGCCCCCTCTCGCCCGCCAGCAACCCGCAAAGCCCCGCGCGCGCGCCGGCTACTTTTTTAATAATAGTGACATCGTCTACCTTTCGCACCCGAGCTGAAAAACATCTCTTCTGGCACAGCACACAGCACACCATCTCCGCTTTGGTGGAGTCCCCCGAGCTGAAAAACATCTCTTCTCGCACAGTACACAGCACACCGCACACATCTCTGCTTTGGTGGAGTCCCGGCCTGAGCCTCCATGGCGTCCCAGTGAGGTACCTACGACTCTTACTGCCTAGTTGGTCTAGCGGGATTTTTTTTGACAATTTTTCAGCCGCCAACTTGGATTTTCATTTTGACCTCACTATCGGCTTCAGTGCCCTCAAAAACCATGAACACCATAACCATTACGAAAAAAAAATTGCAGCCACCATTTGGATTTTCATTTTGACCTCACTATCGGCTTCAGTATCTACCCTCGATAACCATGATGACGATACCCATGACGAAAAATATGAACATTTTTGCAACCGCCATCCTGGATTTTCATTTTGACCTCACTATCGGCTTCAGCACCTTCGAAAACCTTAAAACGATACCCATGACGAAAAATTTTCAAATCTTTCGTCATGGATATCGTTTTCATGTTTCGTTCCTCAAACGTGTTGTGTGTCCATGATAATAAGGCTTCCAACTTAAAGTACAGCCGAATCGGTTTGTCAAGTTGGACCAGAGGCAATATCCATTAGCCTAAGTAGGTAGGGACCTATTTTGTACGTTTCTTAGTCTGCATGCATGACTATCGTTCTAGAACGGTGATTCCCATCCTTTATACGCCCACCAAAAGGGGTGCGCCGTGTCGTCACTTGGTGAGCCCATGTTTTAGAATAAGCCTGACAGTCCCAAACTCTTACCGTACGAAATTTTGGACACACACAAACACACACCATACACAATACAGAACGAGATTGTATTGCGCAAGCGGCGCGTGGGAACTGCGCACGCGTTCCTACTCTCCTCTTTATGCAAAAACTAGACGATCGGAACCAACTTCCGTATTATTATGTGTGGGCACAGGTGGGCTAGTTGGTTAGGCTTTATTAGGTAATGTAGTCGAGGATATCTTTCGTTTTAAGTCTTGAAATAGGTCTGTAATACCGGCAATTGCTGTCCAAAAAGGTGATTATGCTGGTTGGTTAACATCGTAAATGGCCAGCGGGCGATTGTTAACTTAGTCCATCCGACAAAATGGTTTACCTACTTGCCGTTTGCAGACGCCAGCTTCTGAGGAAGTCAGATTATTAGTGTTCCCCTTTTTGGCTTGTGGACTAGCTCGCAAACGCCGTTTTTTATCTGGCAATGGGTCATCAATTAGGAGTTCCAAGTAGCCTCTCCGTCATAAGTCTGACGTAGTTTTTTAATTTAATATTTTAGTTAACAGTTGATTTGCTGATAATATTATTGAACACCTACTGCCCCTTACCTACATTTTATCCGAAAAAGATGCCTATTTTAACTGAAACTGGGTAAAAGTTCAGCCGGTCGATTCTGAAAAAATCTCTCTTAGCTTAGAGTGAGCTGTGAGTCATACTGATGCTAGGGATTGACACTATTGACGACTCACTCCACGCTCACTTCACCCAAGTTTTCACGGTGAGATGGTTACAGAATCGCACGGCAGTTTAATTTGTTTCTAGGCACATAATGATATGCCTATTATCTAGGTAACTAGGTATTCCACGCTATATTTCATGGTAACACGCACAGGATATGGTCGCACTGACAATAAGGCCAGGCCTTCAGGAAAAGAAGGAAGTCTGGAATTAATTGAAACGAATTTCAACTCGAATTGACCTTTGTTGGCTATTAGCTCTGGTCATTTGTTTTCATGGTTTTCTATAGGTTTTTTTATATGACCGTCACGTCTGTGATCCTTGGTGTTAAACCATGAATGTCTGGGATTTAGCTACTTGGCTTCCGTTGGCTCCATACCTACTAAAAAAAATGCAGGTCTTGTTTTAACTGAGCGTGTATATTTGCTGTAATCTAATATACTGTATACCTCTGCTTACTGATATAATTTTACTGTAAGTATTATACATACATACATGAACTCACGCCTTGTTCCCATGGGGGTAGGCGGAAACTATAGAATGCCACATGCTAGGTTCTTTAAGTACTCCTCTTGCTCCGTTACGTTCATTCATACATCTGAGCATGCGGTTTTTGTGAACATTTGAGTAGGTAATAAAAAGTTTCTTAACTGGTAATAGTGTCGATAGAAGATATAATATTAGATCAGCTTGTTGACCTTCGATGGTGTGTGTGTGTGTGTGTGATTTATGGGTAGGTACTGTATTTTCGTCTCTATTTCGTTGGGATGAAAGTAAAAAATAAAAATCAAGCTGACACCTTTAGGATTCCATTTATTTTACCTTCACACATCCAATAAATAAATTATATCATGATACACATCTAGGTCTACAATATAGACGCTATAATTATGTTAGGTACGCATATTTTGTCGTGTTACAAAGACACCCTTACTTTTACTTCAAAATTAGTATAATATTTCTTATTTTGTATTCGCTAACTGACAAGAAGAAATTGAAGAATTATTTTAAGTATAGATTGGAATTAATGAAACCTTATTTATTCTACTTTTATATCAATATCAATAATTTAATGATAGTAAGTAAGGGGTATTTATAGCACGTACAATATTAATTTACAATTATGAATTCAATATCTTTATTTTTCTGACAAATTTTACATTTATAACGGAGAAGTGCTGGTAAGACATCATTTGGTAGGTGTAGCAGAGCTAACAATATAATAAGTCATCCATAGTGTATAAATATTTTGGGAGAAAAAAAAATCATTGAAATTTAGACATCCGTTGGAGCTCTTAGGCCACAGCAGACCCCACAAGACGGCTTTAAGCATATAACCCTTTTTTTCGTCGTGGGTAAAAAAAAAATGTGAACTAGCGAAATGTGGGCGTATATGTTCCCTGTATTATGTCCCTTCGGGGCATTGCAGGCGAATTATTTGACATTTTAAAAAGATGTCAAATAATTCTGCTAAGTTGTAGGTATCACGATAATATCAGAAGATACAGAGATGCTTTTTATTTAATTATGGAATTAAAAATGTTACGGATAAATTATTGTATCATTTGCTCATTATTAAACATAATTATCACATTACGCTAGACATTTAGCACGATGCATACGCACATCTATCTTAACGATTAACATCAATATTTTTAATACTATTACAATATAGTAACATGTTACTGTATTGTGTGAGTGAAATGTAAGATTCTTTATTAATTTATAAAAAAAAAAAATTGATTTAGAATATTAATACATAAATAATAAGGAGTATTGTAAAGTAAATCTGATATAAACAAGGTGGAAGCTTATTTGAATTAAAGCAAAGTTGCATTGTTTTGTTAGTAATTCTGCAGAGTTTAAACAACTCTGCATTTCTACTAACTGATGGAATGAGTATTCGGAGAAATTGTTGATTCATTTTGACCTTTTACGTACCCCGAGCCACAAGACTGTCTAGTTTGTGGCTCACTGAAAAATAATATATTGTAACCTAACTGTAGGTAATATTTTAAGCAACTCATGTCGTTTCAACTTGCTGTTAACCTGTGAACCTGTTGACTGTATTACTTGACATTTTTTTTTTCTATAAGTAATTTCTTGAATGATTTCACCTTTTAATTTAGCTGTTTTAATCTTGCAATAAACATTTCACTCACACACGCAAAGATCACATAATATTTAAATACTCCGGGAATTATAATAACGGCAAATAATTCTACATCTAAATACATAGACTATCATAAAACGAACAATGCAGTTTGTCCTATGGCAAATAAACTTAATTGCTTGATTGTACAATAACATATTTTAATCCATCGATTGGTCCTTATATATTCAAGCGTTTTGGTAGGTACTCGTCTGATTACGTACTTTGGGGAAACAACAGAGCATTTTAATGGCAATATTTATAAAGCTGTAGCATTGTTTTCTATGTTCCCAGTGTAATATATTATAACTATGTACTTGGGGCGGTATTACAGTAATATTTACTTAGGATATAATTGGGATAAATCTAGAAATTATAGGATAGTGATTAAATATTTTGATGTTTTTATTTCTTGATGCTTTGTCATAATTATATTGTAGAACTTCTTGATCGAACAATTTCTAGATTCATTAATAAAATACCGTCACCGCTTGAGAACAAACAATAGTTATAAGACTAAGTAATTTTATGAGACATATACAGGGTTATTTTTAAAAGACCATCCAAATTTAAGGATGTGGTACAGACCATCAAACTGAACAATTTTGTCCATGGGACCAACATCATATTCGCGAATAAAAATTCAGCCGTCGCATATGTTTAGGTCGAGTAGGTATTGCAGTTTTCTAAGGGACAGTTGATAATTTTTTCCCGAATATGATATTGTTCCCATGGAGAAAGTTGTTCAGTTTGATGGTCTGTACCACATCCTTAGATTTGGCTGGTCTTTGAAAAATAACCATGTATTACGATCGCGATACCCTTAATAAAGACATACTCGAATTTATCAACTAACATAGTAAAAATTCATCGAATTTTACTACGTTACTGAATATTCCTTCTGCAATTCCGTCGACATTATAATTTAGCGAATAAGTGAAACTGCAGAATCTCTGAAGAAAACTCTCAACAAAAATATAACTATACCACCGACGTCAAAAAGCCTAAAAAGTAATCTAACAAATGCTAATCAATACTAAAAGCTAGCGAACGAGCATTAAATTAACACATAAAGCGATAAATCAACATGAGAATACCAACGTAACTTAAAATCACAATAAAAAAACATCACCAAACTTAACAAGTTCCATCGTAACGCTGATAATTTTTTATTATAATAATTATGTTAAATAATCCTTTATTTAACATATTTTATTATAGAATAATATTTTTCATATTTGTTATATTGCGATTTTTAGATATTCAATGGATTTTGAGAAGCGTGCAGACTGTAAGTAGTTTTGCAGAGTTTTATATTAGCATGTTAAGTGATAATGCAGACTTTTCTCATAATTCTTTCCCACTCATTTTTATCTTCTAATTCCTTTATCTTATCTGCGCTGGTAAAATATGTACCGCGTTACTTATAATTTCTTCCTATTCAAGAAATTTTAACGTATTTAAACTTGCCAAACACTGTCAAAAAGACGCATTTATGCAAAATTAAAGAATAAGGCCCAAAACCTATTTACTAATGAATAAAAAAACCGATAGAAGGTATTTTAACCGATTATAATTTTATAGTAAGGTCGTAAAAGAGTGGTCTAACTAATAATTGATTATTCTGACAATTCGTTTACGTACCAAAAAAGGAAACTCTCAAAAAGTCTTTAGCACATGTAACAGTCGTTCGTTATTCAGTCTAAAGCATAAATACAAATGCATTATTCCCTGTCTAATCCAAAAAATAACTTTAATAAAAATATACACTACTGAACTAAGTAATTAGGGAACCATTTTAATTTACTAAGGACCACGAATTGTACATATTTTTTACGTTTTAAGAATCTTTTTCTCTTGAAACTTGAGTTTATTTTGTTCTAAGGAATACTTAGTTCAGTGGTAAACATATGACATTTACAAAATAAAATGAGCTTTATTGTTATCGTAGCGCAACACGGGCCTCTCAGACCAACCTAAAGCAATCCAACTGTTTCAATACATTTAAAACTAAGACAACTAAAAATAAACTATAAACAAATTAATAGATTCAATACAAATTGTGTGAGGCATTCATTTAAACTACACAGTATAAAATTCGAGGAAGAATTATATTTTATAAATACTTAATTAAAGTAACGTCTATCCAGACAGCACAAATGTATTACAAATCAATTCGAGTGGTTCACAATAAATAGGACATATTTTTTTAAAGATTTTTCTTTTTTATGAATACGAAGATAACTATGCCCTTATTATTAGCACAAAAACCACATTTAATTTATTTTTATTCTGTGTATTTTACACGAACAAGTTTGAATGGAGCAATGGGCTGGGTTTCTTTTGTCTTTATTTTTTTAACATATAGTGCTCATACACACGAGCGACACGCGGGAGAGGCAACTGCAGTCGTCGACAAGACAACATGCCGCTCGTGTATTTGAGTACCCAAATACACGAGCGGCACGATGTCGACGGTGGGCGTTGACGGGTACAGTTGCCGTTGGTGTATGCACACTTATGTATCTTTCTTGTTTCTATACTTTTTTAAATATACCTTTCCAATCTCTCTTTCAAGCTTGTTAGGCTAAATACACACGTTATATAGTTATTAAATGACAAATAAGAACGAATAGCTTTAATTACATTTGTCGTTTAACACGTCTACACACAAAAATTTCTACTTTTCTTCGCGTAAAATGTAGAGTAAATTTTTACTAGAATTTGTAACCTATGTTAACACTAAGTATTTAAATTCAATATAATTATAGTATTATTATATCTCCCGAAGGATAACGCTATGTAGTATGGGAGATTAATAAATTACTAATTTATTTCTTTAATATGGATTGAGCTTATCATTTACTTTGATATTTTCTTTGGTAGTTGAGAATAACGTATTGAATTCTACTCTATTTTTAGAGTAAAATATATCACATAATATAAGGTACTGCCGGTCGATTCTGTAAAAATCTCACCCTGAAATCATAAGTGAAGTGAGCTTGAAGTGAGCAGTGTCAATAGTGTTAATCCCTAATGACAGCTCACTTCCCGCTCACTTCACCTAAGTTCTCACGGTGAGATTTTTACAGAATAGCACTGCTGTATTAAATTGCCATTTTAACAAATACCGATTCTAGCCAGTTCAGTAGAGACGCACAAAACTCGATACCACGAAGTAGTATATTTTGGTATAAATATCGATAAAGGGAATGCTCTAGTCTTTAGAATAATATTTATTGATTGGACGTTGTATCGAGTTTTATCATATGTTATGCGGGTTTGTACGTTGTGAACTGACTATTAGAACATAATGACTCAGGTCTGTTCATCAAAGTGAATGATAATCACAATATTAGACTAGAACAAATGTATTCTTGCAAGGTACGCGGGATATGTTCAACCATAGAGAACATGTACACTTGACGGAGTTAACGCTGCGTTTGCGGCGTATATTTTTCGCATAAGTAATAATTATTTGTTTCGATTGTGTTAGTTAATTCAATCTGCTGTCACATTCGATGTCAATTTAAAGGTTTTATCTTCAGAGTCACTTTAAAGCCACAAGTGTGATGATCATTATTCTCTTGCCTAATTTATTTGGGGTCGCTAGGTACAGACGCCAGCACATCAAGCTACGCGAAACCGTCAAATTTTCGCAATCAACTTTGAATTGCTTTAGCAATTAAGTTGAAAATCTATTAAAGATTTGAGTAGCTTGATGTGATGAGACAGATTGTAGTAGCTTGATGAGCTGGCGTCTGTATATGACTTCTTCTTCCACCCTTTGTGAAATCTGACAACAGATTGACTTGATTAGACGTCACAAATTTTGTATGGGCAACATTGTGCAAACGTAGTGGGTTTGCGTAATGTTGCACAATGAAATTTGACAAGCATTTCGTAAAACAGTCATAATTTCCAACAACGGTAATGTCAAAAGGGTGTTGTTACCCGTACATTTTCCACGCACATGATTTTCTAAAAACGCAGCGTCCTCCCGTCAAGTGTGAAGTTCCCTGTTTGCCTGCTGTGATCATCTAACATTACCTGAATTGAACTAACTCGGTGCGTCTAAGGCACCAGGTTCAGTATATTCCGGTGTTCCAGCGATTCCTTCAGCGCGTAGAACAGTTGCAACTGCTGTTCGGGTTTCAGGTTGTATACCTGTAAAGATATAGAGAAGTGTTAATAAATGAATGAGTAAACACACATGACTGTATCGTTTACAGCCGTTTAGCCCACGGGCGATTTTTGATCGAGCAATGGGTTTTACAACGCACTGCTTAGGGGCCGCTCAAGTATTACGTAAGCAGATTTATTGCAATTATTAACCCTCGTCAGTAGTAGTAAGCAATGCTCTTAACCCCCCCTTGCCTACGTAAACATTGGTACATGCATTTTTCAATGTGTTCCGGTTTCTTTATTGATTCATGAGCCTGCTGCTCTTATAACTATTTATTTAATTATTTTCGGTAATTCCTGAAAATGCGTTTCGTTTTCAAGCATGGACAAGTAGGGTTGCCATAATAATATGTGTTCGAACCAAAATTGACAAAATTTTGTAGAAAATCCGAAAAGTAAAGAAATATATAAGCTTATTATATTAAAAAATATACTGCTGACCGTATAGCCATCCAGGCCCTCCCCCTCCTCTACATGTCTTCAAAAATAAGCAAAGCAAAGACCCTCCGCCCCCTTGTAGTGCTTACGTAATAGGTACTTGAATGGCCCCTTAGCGCCGAAGGTTTAAAATCCAACAGTGTGTTTTTTTCACGCTATGTCGGTCGATTCTGTAAAAATCTCACCGTGAAATCATAAGTGAAGTGAGCACTTAATAGTGTTAATCCCTAGCGAATGACAGCTCAGTCCACGCTCACTTCACCCAAGCTTTCACGGTGAGATGGTTACAGAATCGCACGGCTGGAATGCTCTCAGTTTGATTCTCAATGCTCGACTCATCACACAGTCGACAATCCAGTGCGCGATCAATTTACAGCGACATTATTATGTTTATCTCAGTCAGTCATCTGCAAAGCCTTTTCTCCTTAACCCTTTTTACTACGGAGAAGCGGCTTAATATCAGAGCACACACAGCTGTTATTTGATCTCTGCAAACTCATCAGGTACTGCCGAATATTTGAAGATCAGATTTAAAACTGCTTCTGATTACCAGTAATGAATTTGATGATATTTGGGACCAAAACCGTCACTTCAACACAGCTCTCTAGGTCATGAATGATTCGATAATCGAAATCGGACGATGTCTGCACGCTACAGGAGTTGATGGACGCTACTGAAGGTGCCAAGCTCGTAGCCAAAATCTGGATCGATTCTAGACAGATTGCCATCGAAACGCTAAGAAAATGTAAGGTGACTACCGTGACGGTCATATAAGACATACATCAGTCAAAACACTTTCCTCATTTACCGATTTCGATGACTCTTTTTCACTCAAATTAAATGATAAATGATAAATGATTTATTTTCTGTAAGTAGGTTTGTACAAACACTTTTACATGTCAATCATATTTTTTTTAAACTAGATGAGGTCGGCGTTTCCTATCTGACTGCTCTGAGAAGAAAGGCCGAAACAAACTCAGAGGTCACAGTCTCTTTTAAAGTCCAGACATAATCTTGGTCAGATCATGTGAAGACCATGTAGATTGGTGTCTGAAATGGTCTTTTGAGTAAAGAACCACACAGATTGAGCGGACCGACGAATTAAAATCAGAACAACTAAAAGAACTACCTGTTGCAACAGTTTCTGCGGCGTGGCGGTGCGTATGAAGCTGGTGATGTACACGTTGACGAAGGTGGCCATCAGGAACTGACAGTCGAAGCGATCCATGATGCCGCCGTGACCGGGGATCACGTCACCGAAGTCCTGGAGTTGATAATACAGCGGTTACATTTTAGAACGAGTTGGTCGAGAAGTAGAATGTAATGGTTCATAACAGCCCAAAGAAATCCAAAAAAATAATTGAAATGGCTCATTACGTCATACTAAGGCCCGCTTGCACCACATCATCTGCCTAGCCTTTTCCCAACTATGCTGGGGTCGGCTTCCAGTCTAACCGGATGCAGCTGGATACCAGTATTTTACATGGAGCGACTGCCTATCTGACCTCCACAAGCCAGTTACTGAGTAATACAATACCCCTTGGTAAGACCGGTTCAGTGTTGGGCAAAATGTAATTAACTAACAAATTAACAATTACAATTACAAATTGTAATTGGCGACTTCAATTACAAATTACTTGAAATTATTGAAAACTAATTCAATTAACAATTACAATTAGTAATTGTAATTGTTATTTGCAATTACTCAATTACTTATGTACGAGTATTTAATTTCTTTTAAAGTTAAGGTAGTAAGTTAAATAAAACGATTAATGATTCATCAAAATGTGTTTATTTATAAAAAAAAAAAGTGATTTACTTTAAATTAGACTTTAAGACTACTCTTTGTTCAAACATTTGATCAGAAAGTTTATGAGATTTCGGTAAATTGATCATTGTAGCATATGAGAATAATCTCTCAACAGGGCCTGATGACGGCATTAATGTATTATATTTAAGAAACACCTGCTTAATCTCAGGATGTCTGTTTAGCATTGAAGTGTCTTTATCCGGATCAGCTAGGTACTTAGACATAAGAATTTCAGGTCTTGTCGAACGGAGTGATTCAGTCAATTCACCTTCAGAAGAATCTGTTTCGAAAACAAAATAAGAATCATCATCATTATTTGAACTTGTGCTCGCAGATTCTCTTGCAGTTTGCTCTTGAATTTCAGTTTCTAGCGCTATTTGTTGTTTAAACATATTTTTTATTCTGCGATGGTACTGCTGCTCAATAATAGTAAGCCACTTATCCTTGAATCGAGGATAAGAAATAGTTGCAATCACTGCCTTATTGCCCATAGATGTAAACAAATCAAAAAACTCTTGAAATCTCTCATTGACGCTTTTTAGGTATTGGGCTGCCAAAGCATTGCAGTATTTAAAGTTTTCCTCGGATAATTTTGCCAGTTTTTTTCGTAGTGAGAGTAATGTAGGCAGTACAATTCCGTAAAATAAATTTTTATCACCCTGTAGAATGTCAAGTGCTTCAGCTATAGGTTTTGAGCACTTTAAATATTCATCAATATATAGAAAGTCAACTTCCAATAATGGATTTTTTATGTTTAGAGCTAGGTGTAATTGCGCACTCTTAGTACGGATTGAGGCTATTTGTTTTAAACTGTCATAAACACTGTTCCACCTTGTAGTTCCAGGTCTTGAAAGTGTATGTCCTATGATGCCCTGAATAATTTCAGCAGATTTTGGTCGGTTAGCAGCATTCCATAATGTGGTACATTTTTGCACAATTTGGTTATGTACTATGGTAAGTCGTGTATTAGGTGCGTTCAAAACTTTGTTGCTGTCCGAAGTGCAACACAAACTGAGTTTGTGAGCACAACATCTTAAGTGAGATGGTAACTGTCGAATCGATGGTGGCAGCGCTGCTGATTCTTCGGTAGTCACATCTTCCATGGATAAGGACAATGGATACGTATCGTTCCTAAGCACTTGGTTTGTGCTGCTACTAATGCTGCTTTCTTGTCTAACTACAGAAATCGATTCGTCTACTTCAGATTCAGATTCTTCGTCAGAAAAATTGCAAGATTTTTCTTTAAAACCAAATTCTTTGAAGGCTTTGACAAAGTTACTTCCGCTATCCGTGACAGTTGCCAAAACTTTTTGATAGTCTAAATCAAACTCAGTATGAATACTTTCCAACAACAAAGCAATCCTGTCATAGCTATGAGTACCAGCAAAACGACGACATGCTAAAGTAGCGGAAACTCTTTGTAAATCCGAGTTTATCCAGTGGCACGTCACACCCAAGAAGCTTCGTTTTTTGCCAGACCAAATATCTGCTGTAGTACAAACAGTTTTGATGTCCTGTAGCTGTTTTTTCAAATCAGTTAGTGTTTTCTCATAATTATCATTAATACAGCGCCCAAGTGTTCTGCGACTCATAACAGTCAGTCCTGATTTAGATATTTCCAAATAATCAAAAATTTTTTTGAAATAGGTATTATCGACGTTTTGCAGCGGACTCATGGAATGAATGAAGTAATTAGCAATATGGCGGTTAAAGTCATCTTGACTTAACAACTGGGTATTACCGGAACTAAAGGAATGCCTTTTCGGTCTCTTATGCGTTTTTGAGTAGTTTATGTATTCATTTAGGGTCATTTCACCATGTTTTCTCTTTAAATGTGTAACAAAATTAGAAGTCGCATAACGAGATCCACAAATTTTAACTTCTTTTGGTGCGCATAATGTACACCGTGCTACTCTTTTCTTGTCTGTAGATTGACCGGGCAAAAAGGTAAAAAACTTGCCATCAAAGATACAGGGCAATACTTCCTCACTTCGTGTGTCATCTTCATTTGGTTCAGCGTCGGATGCCATTTAATTAGGTGCAGGCGCACAAGTTACTAATCACAGACCAATATAGTACGAAGTAACAGCAAATAAGTACGTACAGAGATGAGCGAGCGATATGCGTGTGAGCGAAACCACGGCTAAGGACGCACTGACTTGCCGTTTCGTTTACCGTCTCGTTCTATCCAATGTGGTTTGTTCGCTTGCTGCGCGCATGCAGCGCAACAAGTGAACAACCGCATAGTTTAGGTGCTTTTGTACTTATATTACCCGTAAACAGTAATTGAGTAATTTGAATTACAAACTAATGTAATTAGAATTACTTATGAATTATGTAATTGAATAACAGTAATTTCAATTACATGTAATTTTAATGAAAGTAATTCAATTACTTTTCATTAATTTAGTAATTAAATTACAAAAGTAAATTAATTACGCCCAACACTGGACCGGTTGTCAGACTTTCGGGCTTCTGACTACACGTAACGACTGTCAAAAATTCACGAATGACAGCCGGGACCAACGGCTTAACGTCCTTTCCGAGGCACGGAGAGTTCTTGGTATGTAAAGATGGAAATATTCCTGCTTGCACCACCAATCACTAAATGCGTTTAGCGCTAAACGTTATTTAAAACATCATTTTGTCTCTGTCATCTTCAAACGATTGACAGAAACAGAGCGATATTTTACATACTTTTAGAGATAAACTATTTAGTGATTTGTGGTGCAATAGGGCCCAAGTGAGTTCCATTTTCGTTTTTTACTGTTATCTCCTCACTAACATAGATGGAGGCGCCACAAAATTATGGAAAACTAAAGGAAGTATTTACCTTGATCTTGAATGCGCGTTTGAATCCTGAAGCAAAGAATCCTCCGAAGGGTCCGATGACAGAGCTGAACGTGCTGAGACACAGCGAGTGAATCATGAACGGGTAAATGTTCATCGTCTCCAGGCCCAACTGGAAATAAGGGAAAGTGGACTTTAGTGATGTGGAGCGTATGACCTACGATATACAATTCAATTCAATTCAATTTATTTATTGCAGATAATAAAAATCCATAATATTACATAAACACAATATAAAACATAAAAATGAATAAAATAGAAATTAAAAAAATACAATAATTTAAAAATATTATAAAAATTAATCGTGAATGTCAAAACATGTATAAAAGAATAAATTAAGTCAAATAATAATAATAATCAAATATAATTTAAACTGTCAACTAATAATAATAATAATCAAAATATAATTACAATACTATACTTGTCTAAATGAGCACATTCTTACAATGTGTACCTATAATGTATATCTTTATAAGATGTTACCAATATTTTGATTTAAAATAGTGTCCATGAAGTTTCTTGTGATGGGGCTGACATATCTTTGATAAAAGCTCCTAAAAAAAATTAGATTAAAAAAAAAGAAGTTTCCTGTCTTTCCCACAATAGGAACCTACTACTCTGTGGAATCGGCAACAACCTTCATCTTTATGACTGACCGACTCCTTGACAGTTCAAAAATGTCCGTAAATGATTTAATTGAAATAAAATGCTCTGACTTAGACGTTGCACCCTACAAATAATAACCCAGCCTCTCAAAACAAGGTTCATACACCGCACTTTGACGTTGTTTTGCTAAGTAAGCAATTCATACAACCTGCAGGGTAATTGCGTAACACACTATCAGTAGCAATGGGTTTCATTTTGACAGTTCAACAACATTCATTGCGTTATTTACGTTGTTGAGCAGACACATTTTTCAAACATATAGAGCAATGTATTAGCAATATGCTTCAAAATCATTCAAATTGAGAGTAATAGTGTGTTACGCAATTAGGGTGCTGAATTAAAACAGAATTCTTTTTATCCCGATATTCCCACGGGATCGAGGCTTATGCGGGTGAAACAGCAAGGCGCAGCTAGTGTATAATGTTTTAATGTGTAAATGTAAATGTTTTAGATTATGATTATGTTTATTATTACACAGTGTAATCCATTTGGAAAACATTGACATTCTCGCAAAAACCATCTAGCTCATTTCTATAAAAATTCACAATTTTAAAGATAATTTAACTATTTACCTTTTGGAATATGGGTTTTACGTAACTAGACTAAGCTGTATTCACTATAAGTTAGTAGTTAAGAAATTGTAGTTAATAATAATAACAGTACCTATTTTAACAATAGATAACTGTACGCGTATATCACTAAATGTAACTTGTTTGTAGACGCCTTGGGTTGACCTGTTAAGTCTACAAAATGTCTAACAAATAAATAAATAATAAAAACAAAAATACTTACAACTTTCATAACGGGCTGCACAAACTGCGGGGGCGTGTACTCCTGGAGTCGGAACAGCAACGATGGTTCACAGTCCATGGTCATGCGGCCCAGAGAGTCAGAGTATTCGATGGGGCACACCAGGTATGGGTATTGACACATCATGTATGACATCTGTGGAAAGGGATTTTTTTTTTTTTTAATCTGGTAAACTAGATTTTATTGAGCGTAAAAATATTGGTCATTTCTACGGACTGGAAGCGCAGGTTTTCTTTAATCTAAGGTTTTAGTATTTTTGTGAAAATTTTAGGTAATTTGGATTGTGGCTATTTAATAAACAAGGGTGTGAAACTTGTGTCTTATACTGTTTATTTACCTTAGAGAAGGATTATATTAATAATAGTTCATCTAAGAAGAAAACCAATATAGCAGTGCTGTTTGATTATTAAAAATTAGTATTGGATTCACAACATTAATTTCACTGCAAATAGCATACGTTTATTTTTGAGAAGAAGAAGAATAATTTCCAACAGTAATTTGTTCAGTTTTTATTTTTGCATTTGACATTTTATTTTAATTTTAATTTTGTGACCTTTATAATTTGTACCTACTCATTCGTTTATTTCAATTACATTGACATTTTATTTTGATCTATATTCTGTTGCATTATTGTGAAATTTTAGTGTATTTGATGTAAATTTGTCACTTACCACCAATCCAAATACTACAGTAGATATTCCTCCACCAATGAACCCTTCCCAGGTCTTCTTAGGACTCAGCTTGATCAGTGGAGTCTTGCCGAAGAAGAAGCCAAACACGTAAGCCATGACGTCATTGCATATGATCATAGATACTGGCACTATGAACCATATTAGACCTGGAACAAGAAGAGGTTTGTGTTAGGAATTTTAAGCTGGTTCAATTGTCCAAGTCAAGTCAAAATGACCTCTGCGCTGCCACCGACGACGCCGTGGAAGTGGCGAAGTTTTGGGCCAACAATGGTGTCGGTTCCCTTGTTTACAAACTAAACTAAATTTAAGTTCAGTGCATCTTTTTCTTTCTATTTCATTAAGAAAAGGACAGAAGATAAATATTAGTTTAGTCCTGTGAAATTAGTCAGCGCCTGACGTAAATTGACTTATTTTTAGTAGGCAATTTTTTAATCATGTCTAAACTTGTCTATGGAGTATTTATCTTCTGACCTTTTCTTAGTAAAATAGCAGCAGTAATAGTAGCAGTCCTACTAGTGATTTATAATAATTAGAATTTCAAATAGCGTCTCAATACATAATGCACAAACTCGTACCGACGGATTTCACGCGATTGTGCGCAATGAAACAGCTTCACTATTGTGGTGAGTGAGAGACAGTCGCAACCGCATCCTGAAAACTGTAGCGGACAGTTTCAGCTCTCCAATACAGTTCAATTATAAAGCAGTTTATGCGGAAGGTGATTGGTACTAAGGGAGGGCGCCCACGAGCAACTTAGTTGTCCAGCAACTTTTTTATTTCTGTCACTGTCTCTTCGCCGAGATTTCGACGATGCGTATAAGGGAGCGACACCAACGCTTCTTTTTTGTTAAATTTTCGGTGGAGCGGCAACTTTTTGTCGCCGTGCGCATTGCAACCAAAAGGCGGGCGACAATTGCGTCCAAGCCCGCGAAGAAAAATGTCACCCAGCTGTCACTTCGCTACATGTGCGCACTTTCATACAAACCCGTAGACTTTATGTGAGACAAATTAGTCGCAGAGACAAAAGTTGCTCGTGGACGCCCTCTCTAACACTAGATAATGAGCTGTTTTAATATTATGTCACTAACACTCTATGGATTCTTTGTTCCGAAATAAAAATCAATATTTATTTATTTATTAGCCTACCCGGCGAACTTCGTACCGCCTCAGAATTAATAAATCTTGAATTTTCTTTTTTTATATTCTCATGAATTTTTTCAATGTTTAATAGTTATTCTGCAATTCGGGGAGGAGACAAATCCAACAAAGTAAAGATCATAAAAATCGGTCCAGCCGTTCTTGTTCTAGTTATAAATGGTGTAACTAACCAGACTTTGTTTTATTTATATTTATTTATTGATAAACAATATAAACAATTTATGTACGCATTATTTTCTTCGTAGGTGGATAGGAAATTCCAGCTAGTTCAATATACCCATATCTATTTCTTCAATTATTAATGTTCATTGAACTCCCACACCATAACGGACAGTCTAGGTACATAGAGCCAACATTCATGGATTATTTAACAGGCTGTTATAAAAACAACATGTCAGTTAAAATCTTATATCATTTCCAACGTATCAGCTGGAGCTACACAATAATAGTTTATACCTATAGTGGTAAAACGGTTGGCCAGTCGTCACATTTTCACATTTGTAAATGTTAAAAATCGATACTACTATGACGATAATACGACGCTAAATAATCACATACATACAAATCACACCTTTTTGCATGTTTTAACGAATTATTTTAGAAACTGTTAAAAAACCCGACCATCTGTAATGTCAGCACATCAAGCTACCTGAAACTGTCAAATTTTCCCAATCAACTTTGAACATTATACGTTAGCGATAAAGTTGGAAATCTTTCATTTCATTTAAATTAACGCCTAAATATATGTACACCGTTGGATTTGCAACCCTCGGCGCTGAACTGAGCGTCAAATATGCAACAATGCGCTTTACTTTAGGCAATCATTTAGTTTAAATGGAGCTTTTGCGTCGATTTCAACCACAAAATCAATAGGCATAACCAGCACTCATAAAGAACATTCTAAACATTTCAAGCCCATAATCAGACTGCAATCTGCATATCTATCTACACATCATATCACATCCGGTGGTGGGAGGTTGGGTCGCTTAAAACACGATAAATCATAATACACAACTACTCCGGTTAAAACTATGTTATTGGTGGACCAATCAAATCGTCTATAGCCACAATAAAAGTGACCTATTTCTGTTGAATGGCACGATAAGTGGTATACGGTTATTAGTTTTGTTAAAAGAAACAATACAATGCTATTAGCATTGATAGGTGAAATAAGATGTTTTATAAAGTTGATTGGACAGAAAAGGGGTTAAGAAATTTGAAACAATGAAGAAATGTTTTCAATTAAAGTTAAGCACCATGTGTAGCCTTTTTTTTATTGTTCTCGGGGTGGAAAATCCTCATGGATGTCCGCCGCCCTGGGGCGGGCAACGGGTTCTGTCAGACTCTTACTGACTAAAAACCACCCCGGTGTTCCATCTCACACCTACGCCAGGGGTCGCGGGAACGTACGATACTTCCGCAACACAATGCTTAGCCTAGCCCAAGTATGTTGGGGTCGGCTTCCAGTCTAACTGCGTAACTGCTGAATGCCAGATGCAGCGACTATGTGACCTTCACAGCCAAGTTACTGGGTAACACTATACACCTTGAATTTATTCAAAGTTGGTTTAAATAAATTGGTATTTTGTGAACATCAACAATCAGACAGAGCCTGAATACATCTTCCATTTGACTTCACAGGCGCCTATAAATGAATCATTCTCATTTTTCTCCCGTTTAAAGAGTCGTTTTATTATCTCTCTGGGATGTTCCCTTAAATTCCGGTGAAGTATGAAATAAGCAACCCTGACGATGGTAATAGACTCGCTCCCTTTTAAATTGCCTTAAACATAAATGGCAAAATGTGGGTGTACTAAAGGTACAGACGCCAGCACATCAAGCTATCCGAATATGTCAAATTTTCCCAATCAACTTTGAACCTTATGCTTTAGCGATAAAGTTGAAAATCTATTAAAGAACTTTGACAGATTGTAGTAGCGTGATGTGCTGGCGTCTGTACATCTCTGCCTAACTCTTCGGGTATTAGATGCGTGATGTTGTGTGTGTGTGTGTTAGTGTATGAAATTCTATTGATTATTTTTACATTTTTAAAGTTCGCTGAGTGTTGATATGATATTATTAATCCAGGGTCGAATACCCTTAGCAACGCGTACCTACCTGTCTAGGACATTAATGAAACCCCGAATCGATTAAGTCCGGATTTTGATTCAATAAAGCCCTAATGGCTTTCGCCCCGCACGCATGCCCTTTGGGCCTTTATATTCATTTACGTCGTGTATGTTCAACGGATTACTAACATACGATGGAATATGTATTCAATTCTGATAACGTAACTATAAAATGTAATTATTGTGTGTAATTTCATGGACATTCATTGTCAACCGACGTGGACTGTCAGCTATGCGAAGACATGGATTCTATGATTTGCAATAGCATCAGAGGGGGCAGTTCTCGTATTTTTAAAAAGAACGTTCGCATTCTAATCCTTGAGCTCTTTATTAGAATAAAAGGGACAAAGTAAAACACTTATTCAGTTTCTTGTTCATAATAAAACATGACTGTAAAAGATAATCTTTCAATCATACAATTCTCGACTAGGTACTAACAATAAACTACCTACTTTCAATTAACGTACTATATTCATTCAAGAAAAACCTTTTACCCTTTTCTGAAAATAATCAACTACATTTCCAGGCGTTTCTAAATGTCGCTGAAAATGTAGTGAACTTAAAACAAAAGGCTTCGACCTTAGTGTGACCCCGATACGTCAACCGCGGTTCACAGCAATCTATCAACAAGTTTGTGAGACCAAAGAAAAGCTGAACTTCGAAAATGTACACGGAGTACTCGGCGAGTGGGAAAGTTAAGCTTACGAAAAACATAAAACTGCTGTTGACACTATGTGGTTTCTGGACACTTTTGTCAGCGAATCTGTTCTTCTTCATGTCCATGTTCTGTTACGGGTTTGGTTGCCGCACTTAGTCCTTCAAGTAGACCATTGTGCGTGGACCATAGCGGCCGTCGGTGGTTATTCCAACCAGCCCACCTGCCTCCAGAAGCTGATTAAGTCTCCTGGTCTGTTAAGAACATCTGTGTAAGATCTGGGTGTCCCGGGGGTTTCTGACCTAATCTGGGTGACGCCTGTGCATTCAAAGAGCACATGCGCAACGGTTGAAACCTCCATGCAAGCCATGCACAGGAGACTGTCCGTGATGCCTATTGTGTGGAAGTTTTTGTTTAGTGAGCAGTGTCCCGTGATGGTCCCCGTCACCAGACCTTTCCTTCGTGTCCATGTCACGACAATTTATTAAATTTTTTTAGCTCAACTGTTCGACACTTCCACGACATCGTCGGTGGGCAGCGTAGATGTCACTGGCCACATTTTTGGGACACAGAGGGCAGGATAGGAGGATATTTTGTGACACAGCTCCATATCCACAGCCTGCTGCCGTTTCAGCGAACACCATTGGGCCATTCCAAATCATAGTACTTATCTTAATCGTATAGCATATGTCCTTAGCACAGTTTTCTGTATCTTGAGTAATTTTGCCAATGGACCCAATACACAGAAAACTGAGCTGAAGACAAGAACTATGTAACAAAGATAAATACTCAATAGATTGCGTGGTGATCAAGATAGACATTTTTGGAAAAGAAAGAGGCCAGGCAGAAGTCTAACCTGATTTTTATTGGCAAGAGCCAATAAACCTTAAGCGCAGATTAAATAAAAGTCCAGTCCTTATTTATTCAAACAGTAATTTTTCCGGAGCGACATACACCAAGCAAATAGGTAAATTGACAGAACTTTACCCCAAGCGTACACTATTCGTATATGTGTATCGGTAGCCTGTCATTCGTATCTATCGGGCCTTCGCACCGTCCACTACAATCGCTATGATTATAATATTCCTCCACAAAATCGATACATAGGCATATAATCTATTGTATGTAAGTGTTTCGTATATTTTTACATACATTGTTGAGTTGCAAAGCGCTCCAGCTGTGGAAACAATGCCGAGGTTAAAGATCAAAAAGCGGCTAATAATAAAATGCAACGTGTTTTGAGTAACGTTAGGAGGAACGTTTGAAAATGTTCTTGTTATCTTGTAAATATTGTAGAAACTTCTTCCAAAAGCGTGTTACTTATTACTACAGC
This sequence comes from Eremobia ochroleuca, assembly GCA_949629135.1. Classification (NCBI taxonomy): domain Eukaryota; kingdom Metazoa; phylum Arthropoda; class Insecta; order Lepidoptera; family Noctuidae; genus Eremobia; species Eremobia ochroleuca. The sequence continues at coordinate 19,373,894 of OX451388.1, read as the reverse complement.
TTGATCTAGTATTGCCAAAAAACTAATAATTTGCTGCAATTTGTAATAATTCACTAATAGGTGTCGGTACCAGTAAAAAAAGTCGGCATGTTCATCTAAATGATCTATCTAAATGCTCGTAAAAATTTGCACAACATGCTTTCATATGCAATTTATATACAATGTATATACAACATTATTTTTAGTATATGAGAAACCCGAAACACGTGTCTGGTATTTTTATATAAAGAATCTATGTACAAAATTTCAAAACTGTATCATGAAAAATCACAAAGTTATAAGCTTGTTATGTTACCTGATTATTCGTACAAAAAGTTGGTCACCACTTACCACGCGCCGCCGCGCCGGCCGACCGGCTGTGACCTGTGTTGTGCGCATATGATTTCGGATATATATATACAGACGCCAGCACATCAAGGTACCCGAAACAGTCAGATTTTCCCAACCAACTTTGAACCTTATTCTTTAGCGATAAAGTTGAAAATCTATTAAAGAAATCTGACAGATTGTAGTAGCTTGATGTGCTGGCGTCTGTACTTAGTGTCGCCCGGTGTCCAACTTTATACCATTTTAAAATATTTTTGGGACAAAATATAACATGGTGTAAAATTGTTGGAATCGATTCAGTTACTTATTCTGAATCCTGATAAGCTTATCTGTAGAGTTAGCTTATACTCAGACAGTGAGGATCAATATGAATAGAGGAAAAGTACAGACTTGAATACTTTTTGATTAACTAACATGCAAAAAGCGTCACGCTCTCAACATCTCAACAGACCACCCAGCCAGTCGACACCCCTATTAAACATTCTGCATGAAAAACTTAATGAAGAATAAACAGCTAAATTAAGAAAGTGGAACCAACAAATTCACTACTTCATTAAATCAGTATCGAAACTCGATTATAAATCACTTGTTTACTCATGCATATAAAGCGATTCAGCAGTGCGAAACGTAACCATCTCACCGTGAAAACGTAGGTGAAGTGAGCGTGGAGTGAGCTGTCAGTGTCATACCACCTGATACTAGGCCTTGACCAAGAATACATTTACAATCATAATCGAGATTTTAATCTAATTCTATTGATCACTTTGTATAATTCCAAAGCTAGTATTATAATTTTTTAAAACATTACTATTTTATGGGGTAAAAAAAAGATAAAACAAAATTGATATTCTGACTATGTTTCTGTTTTGCTATTTTATTTTGAACCCCCAAAACATAGTAATGTTTTGACAACTAAAATACTAGTTTTTAAATTATATAAAATGATCAACACAATTAGCATAAAAAGATTATTAAAATCTCGATTATGATTGTAAATGTTTGCTTAGTCAATCCCTAGCATCAGTGGGATGACACTGACAGCTCACTCCACGCAAGTTTTCACGGTGAGATTTTTACAGAATCGACATGCAGATCGACGGGCCAAACTGCTTCATACTCGGTGAAATATATTGATCACCTGCTCGCGTGATACGCGAAAATAAGCTGGAAAACAGGGTACATAATTTACGGGAAATTGTACCTCATTATTGGTTTATTAAGGTTTAATGTTGCTTTTTGTTTTGAGTTGTGTTTATGCTGACTCACACCAACGTAATCTATTTTAGCGACGGCTTCCCTCGTAATGTGTCTTGTAGTTAGGTTTAGGTTATGTTGCGTGGGTAGCGATTTACCTGGTTACCTTGACATCCATAAAGCTCCTAGTAGAAAGACATTTTTAATTGGACTTTTTTTAATAACCATTAAAGCAGTGTACCCGATGGAGTTCCCACCAGCAAAATGTCAAACTTCCATACAAACTTTCATTTAGCCTCTTTTAGTGATTATTTTTAAAAAAATCCTTCATTAGTGCTCACCTTCGTTACAAAAAAGAACTTTTGTGCAAAATTTCATGTGTTCAATTTTCATGTGCTGGGTCTAGCCAGCTGTTTAGGCTGTGCATTGTCAGTCAGTGATTGATTGAATTAATGAAGTTAAGATATATTCTTATTAATTAAGTATCGAATATGCTGGTTACTGTTATAAAGCTATTCATTCTATGTCTTGTGAGTTGTAACAATGTAGTTGCGTTTCTAATCTAGGTTAGCCCAGTCGTCTTGATGGAGTCAAGATGGTTTACGGGCGGTAAACCATCTTGACTCCATCAAGACGACTGAAATCAAAATTAAGTACAGACGCCAGCACGTCAAGCTACTACAATCTTTCAAATTTCTTTAATAGATTTTCAACTTTATCGCTAAAGCATAAGGTTCAAAGTTGATTGGGAAATTTAGACAGTTTCGGGTAGCTTGATGTACTGCCGTCTGTACATGCTGACTCCGGGTTCTGACGCACTAATGATACATTGGACACGTAGATATCTTACGTAGATGACTAATATGTCACTAATTATAAATAAACAATAATGGCGTGTTAAAGTGAGTCTAATCACATAATATTGCTCATGTAAGAAAATAAGCGCTAATTAGTATTGATAACAGAATTTAAAAGTAATTTGGTCATTTGTTAGATTAAAAAGTAACATAACACTACGTACTTAGTATGAGTAGATGTTATGTTATTTCATCCAACTTAAAAGTATTTGTAGCAAATTATTTCAATAAATTTCAATAAAGTAAAACCCATAAATATTGTGGAAAGGAACAAGTCGGTCTATTGTACAATTTCATGTAACTTTTATTGTAATTAGGTACTTGGAGTACCTACATGAAAATAAAATAAAAACTACATAATGTTCCCCAGTACTGAACCTTACAGTACTGGGGAACATTATGTAGTTTAATCTATACATATAAGAATAAAATAGCAACGAAGAATTTTTATCCGTTTGTCTGGTTGTATAGATGTATGTTCCGGTTTGGCGCAAAAACGGCTGAACTGATTTTTATGAAATTTGGCACACACATAGTTTATAAAGTGCGATAGTTTATAGAGTGATATGTTTTGGTATCCACACGGACAAAGCCGCGGACAAAAGCTAGTTGTAGATAATTATGGCATTCATAATAATAATATGTAAAAATATAAAAATAATAATCATATCGGCCAATGGCTTGATAGCCAAAATCCTCGATCATCAACATCTATCGAGGCTCTCGTTAGGCGGTTGGATCATGGGCCTGATTCAGAAGGCAGTACTCCTCGATACGGCTCGCTTTGTGAGGAGGTTCCTGTCTCTGGAGCCCTAACCACCGACAGCTTGGACCTTGCTCCCGACACCGGCGGATCACTATTTTTTTATATTTTTAAATGTTTTATTTTTTATTTTAGAAGGTAGGTTTACAAAAATACGAGAAAAAAAAGAAATAAAAAGAGTTAATAATAATAATACATGGACTGAAAGTATGACGATATTAAAAGTCAATAATCTTACAATAGGCTTTTTATTTATATGCCCAACATATAACTTCAATACATCTTCTATTATTACGTACATAGGTAAAGGTCTGAATGCAGAATTCCTGAATTTTGCGGCACAAAAAATATACAGGCTGTTCGGTAGTAAGTTCAACTTGGAAATTTTAAAGACCATTAGTTTTGTAATGTATCATTAAGACATTCTCAGCGAAGAAAAGAACAGGCTAGAAAAACCATGAATACCATTTACAGGAACTTTTTAAATGTCAACAAGTCGGTCAGTCAGAAAGATGAAGCTAGTTGCCTATTCCAAAGCGTAGTAGGTTCCTATAAACTAAAGACTGCTTTACCTAAACCAAGCCAAACCTTATATACCCTTCTGCTTACAAAATAAGATACCTTTACGCTATTCTGTTCTCACAAGCAGTACGACCTTATATCTACGTGGCCTAGTTACAGTAAACATTTGAAAGGCTTCCCCCCCTGTCCGTAACAATGTTGACTTGGCACCGTTGTGGACAGGGGACGTTATCGACGATATTGTGTTAAAGCACAAACACAAAGCGCAACATAAACTATATGTAAATATACTAAGTATATTAAGTGTTAACAGGAAGGTGGTCAGCCATTTGGAAAAGGTATTTGAGCCTCAAACTGAGAGGTATTGATTTGACTTGATTCTTGAATAAAATACAAGACACATTTTATCTTGACTTGGCTAACTTCGTTCCGTTTCAGAATCAATAAATGAAATCAGTATCAGTTCTCGAGATATCATAAAAAAAGGGGTTCCTTACAAAATGTATGAGAAAATGAATTATCTTCATTGGTTCTTTCCCATATTCGGCTATTCCTGGCGGAGACAAATCCAACAAATCGAAAATAATGCTCAATATCTTTATTGATTTACCATAATGTAAAATCGGTCCAGCCGTTCTCGAATTATAAATTGTACTATCCTAACTTTGTTTTATTTATACAGCGTGTAACGGAAAGGGGGTATCAACCCTGAAGGAGGTGAATGTGCTCATGAAACTCAACAACTTTCCCCAAAGAACATGGGTCGAAATATGAAAAAAAAAAATTTGGACCTCCCATATTAAATCAATCAGCTGGTAGTCAGTTATGTAAGGGAGGGCCAAATTTTTTTTTTTCATATTTCGACCTATGTTCTTTGGGGAAAGTTGTTGAGTTTCATGAGCACATTCACCTCCTTCAGGGTTGATACCCCCCTTCCGTTACACGCTGTATAGATTTTGATCAACATGGTTTTATGAAGTTTGGTTCGAAAATCTGAACTAATATTATAAAGACGTAAAGTTGGTCGTTGGTAGGAGGTAATCTCCGGAAGCAAGTTCTAATGTCTCTCATATATGACTGATAGGTAATACGGGCTGGTGTCCGCAACTCCACGTCAATGCGCGTATTTTGCGTACGGATATATGATTGATAGCACCATCTCTTTTATGGTCTGAAATCATGATGGCATTAATACTTATAATAAAGCCCCTGACCGGATTACAAAAAATCTTTCATTGGTAGAAAGCTACACTATCGCCGATGTCAGGATGTTTTATGGTATAGGCAGTAGACTCCCAAGAGGAGTCGCGGGCAGAAGCAAGTTACTGATAATTTTATAAGATTTTCGCAAAGTTCTCAATTTAAAAAAAAAAAAGCCAGATTCGTCTTCTTCCTAGAATTATACAACGTGTAACGTTAAATGCGCAAAACCTGAAAATAGTTTGATCAGAATAACGAGCAGAATAATAATTCATTGAACCACTTTTTAATATTGGTCACATTTTTCAAAAAATCTTCATTAAAAACGTTGCCGTATCTATTTATTAATAGGTCAAGCAAGCCAATATCAGCACGGCGCAGTGGCCCGGTGACGGCTCTTCCCTCGATAAAGCGGCGTCGCAGACGCAAGAAACGATCAGAATGGCCAGTAAAACTAAAACAGCACATAAAACCTTTACAATTTTTTTAATGACTTATTTTCTCTCTGAAATAGGTCAATTGAATTAAAAATCAGTTGGGGTGTCTGAGGTTTTGCGTATTTATCGTTACATGTTATAGATGATCGGCAACTGAATATCAAGGAAAGTATGAAAATCGGTACCAACTTCATTTTAACCCGAGTTTGAAATGAAATTTATGTAAATTCATGCAAGAGGTCGGCTGACTGTTTTGAATTTAGTCAGGTCAGCGATCTTATTAAACTTCAGCTTTATTTATTACACTAATAATTACTTTTAGAGCGGTGGTGGCCCGGTGGGAACAGCCGCGACTTACGAGTTGTAGGTTGGAACCCCGACAGGCGCTTTACTTTGTGTAACCATCACCAATGGTCTCAAAACGGCGAAGGAAAATATCGTGAGGAAACCGGTATGTCCTAGAACCCAAAATTCATAGACATCTACCAACCCGCTCTGGGCCCGCGTGGTGGATTACGGCCCACTACCTCTCATGGAGAGGAGGCCTGTGTCCCAGCAGTGGGAACATCATACCCTGATAATGTAATTACTTTTATAACACATTTGCTCGTAAAAGGTCTCTTACTGCACCAATTTCAATATCGTAATGTATCTCATTACGTACTTGTGCGTAATTGTAATGTAAAGCGCACGGTTTATCAAGATGCTCCGTCTAAAACGAACGGTACTTTTTTAAATCTTAGCAAAGAGTTTTTATGTCAGAAAAGTGGTCAACATTTTATGAATAAAATTAACTTTGGGAGATAAAATATAATAAATAAACATTTAATTCTTTAATTTAATTAATTTTGACAATTAATTACAACCATTTATCTGTAACAAAAACACAAAAGTATTAATTTACTTTATTAGTAATACTGGCTGTTTTTGTGCCTTTGCCATAAACAAAAGACGCTGATGCGCGCGCATCGCTAATTTGTGAAAAAGTAAAAATTATTCCACGCGCTTTTTCTTTTCGCTGTATTGTGTAACTGTTCGAATTTTAATAACTGTTTTAACAAGTAATTAATGATTTATTCGTTTAAGAAAGTCCGAGTTTTATTTATTTCCTCACAAATGTGTTATAAAACGTCGTATGACATACGTGCGGTTTGATAATTACAGCCTCTGCTTTCTTATAGCCCTCACCTACGGCTCGGGCTAGCAATATCGCCTCAGCTGTAATTTTCAACTTACCGCACTTATATCATAATGTACTATTCCAACATTTTTGTTGAACTCATTTATACTAGACTATGCTTAACCTGTTAACCGTGCGGGACGTATAAATACGTCAAACTTAAACAGTAGCGTGTACGGAATTCCCCGGTTAACAGGTTAACTGAAGATACATAATGACATATACAGAGTATTGTATTACTATACTGTGGTTTAAGTACTCAACAATAACAACTTCAATTACGTACACCCGGCAACACAAGTTTCTCCCGCACTGTCATTAATTTCTATATTTATATTTAAAGCTAAACCCAAGCAATACGTCACTAACAACACAAAACTATTAAGTTTACGACATAAACTAATCCAGCACACAAAATGCGACATCGTACCCTACGTACATTATAAAAAAAAAAAAAAAAAAAAAATAAAAAAAAAAAAAAAAAAAAAACTTAGCCCTTCGATTCTGTAAAAATCTCACCGTGAAATCATAAGTGAAGTGAGCTTGAAGTGAGCAGTGTCAATAGTGGTAATGCCTAGTGACAGCTCACTTCCCGCTCACTTCACCGAAGTTCTCACGGTCAGATTTTTATAGAATAGCACTGCTGGACTACACTAACCTTAGTTATTTATATATTTATTCGCTAAGTGAATGTATGTTCTTTTAGAATCAATAAAGAATCTTTTAGCCCTAATCGATAGCGTGACTAACTTAAATTAATATGTGGTGGCGGTAATCATAGGGTAATAATTAGATATGCCGTGCGATTCTGTAACCATCTCACCGTGAAAACTTGGGTGAAGTGAGCGTGGAGTGAGTCGTCAATAGTGTCAATCCCTAGCATCAGCATGACTCACAGCTCACTCTAAGCTCACTTCACCTTAGTTATCACGTTGAGGTTTTTCCAGAATCGACCGGCTGATTTGCATTTAGATTCGTGTGCATTTTATAAAACGTTCATTAGAATTTTCATTTGCGTCAGTCATTGTCCGGACATAGTTCACCGCTTATAACCCAGTATAACATCAGATTATTCGTTCCAACTGCATAGCATGAAATTAACCCCAGTTCTAAGGAACAACTGCACTGCAATATGCAAAGCAACTAGTTCATAGCAGGGCACGACAGTAAATTCTAGAATGTTTGTGCAAATGAGCGGTTAGCCGCTACTTTATGCAGCAAGCGCTAAATAAGCGCTGAAGTAGCATTAATAATAGTGTACCACACAGTTATCACGCCGTACTAAGACATTCAATGAGACGAGAATTACATGATGGCGCTATTGTCCCCAAGTATTATTAACTGTGAGCCACTATATTAACGTGTTCATTGTTTTGTACGTATGTATTGTTATTTAGACGACAGTGGCGCGGATTCCCTTGTTCACATACTAAACTAAATTTAAGTTCAGTGCATCTTTTTCTTTCTATTTCATTATGAGAAGAGAAATATTAGTTTCGTCCTGTCAAATTAGTCAACGCCTGACGTAAATTCACGTATTTTTAGTAGCCAATTTTTTTATCACTTCTAATCTTGTCTATGGAGTATCTTAATTTGACAGGACTATGCTAATATTTATCTTCTGTCATTTTCTTAATGAAATAGAAAGAAAAAGATGTACTGAACTTAAATTTTGTTTAGTTTGTGAATAACAGAATCGGCACGAGTGACAATTAAGTTTTGTTAACGAAGTACGGGTTTCAGTTAAAGAGGTCATGTCATACAGAAAACAGAAAATGACACGGACATAACGCAAATGTCATACAGAAAATGACACGGACATAAAGAAAATGTCATACAGAAAATGACACGGACATAACGGTTTGGCTATCCCGTATGTAGTATGAATCGTCTGTTTTTTCTATCGAGTGAAGCGCCCGTTTTGTGAACACAGTCGCAGATAATCGTGCAAAACTACGGGCATGCTGAATCTGCAAACATTTTTACTGAGGATAGTTGGGCACCTCCGCCGTTTTCACGGTTGCAGAAAAACGGAATCCTCCATAACAGCCTGCAAGTTTATTTATTTATTTTACACACCAACGATTGTTTACACAGATTCTATGCTAAAGGTAACATGTGAAAGTGTGTATGCAACTACAACGATCACTTACAGGGAAACTCTGAATGCATAAAGAAGTTGTACAAAAAAAATATGCTTAATATAGTTTTTTCCTTTTTTTTTTCTTAATATAGTTTATAGTCATACCTACTGGGGGTGTGACTAGAAATTTACTATTATGGAGGAAACAGGCCCAAAATCGCAATGCCGCAAGGCGCATGACCGAGTTCTAAATTAGATTCTAAAGTGTCGTTGCTTCATCACTTGAGAGCTATTACATTAGGCATTTTGGAAATCTTTGGCGTTCGTTTGATATTTGGAAATGTATCAAGAATCAAGATACACTTTTGCCAAGCCCTTCCGGAATAACCTGACGAGTGATTGATATCGCAACGATGCTTGCGTTTGCTCGAATTTCCGACAAGATTAATGATGATAACCAAACCCAGTGCACTATGGCGGTATCTTAGTTAACCCACATTTTTGCAGTACATTTGATAGGCCTGTGAAAGCATTTCTATAAATTTCGTGAAATGTAACGCGTCGTAACGTAAGAGCATTCGTTTTGGCAAAAAATTATGCACCCACTCTACCAGAAATAGCTTTAAATAAGTATGACAAATATCTAAACATACAGTATGGAAACCACATAATGCAATAAATAATTCCATATACTACTATATGGAATTATTTATGTTGTTATTGCCTTTTCTGACGATATACAAAAAACCAACGAAATCGGTCGCGAAAAAAATCTGCTCTTCCCTACATCATTGTTCGCATAACTCGTCAAAATGTAGGGAACAGTTGATGTTTTTTCTCGACCGATTTCGTTCAGTTTTTGTATAGGTATAACATCGATAAAAGGTGATAAAAAATATGTGTTTTCCATACTGTATTTAATCACGTCCAAACTTAGCGATAGTTTCTACACACTCTACACTGACTCATTTCCAATTGCCGTCTACTCATTTAAATCTGTTGTCAAGTCATGGTTGGTTATTCTTTTGGTCAGCCTACCACCTCTACGGTATAATACATCAGCAAATTCACTGATGATATATGTAACTAGCTATCAGAAAATTGATCACAGGAATAAAGCCGGAGAAAAATCGAATAAATGAATAAGTCTCTGTTTGAAGACCGGGAACTTCACGGTCAGGCCAAAATAATGTACCTTGTAAACTTGCTGTTAGTCTAAAACAATGGTTAAACCATTGTTTGCTATATTTCATATCTTCGAAGAATATTCAAATGAGCAACGTACCTATGTACTGTTTAAAAAGTGGGTCATAAACAAATTTTGGCATTCGTTAGTTACGTATGTACAGACGCCAGCACACCAAGCTACCCGAAACTTTAAAATTTTCCCAATCAACTTTGAACCTTATGCTTTAGCGATAAAGTTGAAAATCTATTAAAGAAATCTGACAGATTGTAGTAGCTTGATGTGCTGGCGTCTGTACAATGATTGAGTCGTTTCTACATTCTGCCGGGATGGGAAAGAGTCGTTACGGAGTCATTTATCAACGTAAATAGTACAGACGCCAGCACGTCTTTAAAAGATCGCTTTTAGCGATACGACCCGTGTCACCCTATGTAAAATTTCTACATTTATGTCTGTACTTTATATGATGTACATAATAAAGACTATTCTATTGATCTATCTATCTAACAAATATAATTTCCCATTCAAAACTCTACTGAAGTGCCATTATTTTATATCAAAATGGCAGCGGGAGATACATTGATGGCTTCTTTCCACAAAGTGGATAAGTGGCCAAGCCGCTGTAATCCATTTACGAATGGAGTGTTCCATTGAACGCATTATTGAAATCTAAGCCGTCTTTAATTGAAGGTCTCAACCAAATCTAATTTCTTTATTACGTATAGCATTGTAGTCTGGCTCTATCTATTTCTGATGTGGTTTTAGACAAATAGGTCATTGCTAGTTTAAAACTATGGGTTCGATGGTATCATTAAATGATAAATAATTTTATTTCTGTAAGTAGGTTTGTAGAAACACTTTTACACGTCAATCATATTTCTAAAACTAGGTGAGGTCGGCGTTTCCTATCCGGCTACTCTGAGAAGAAACACCGAAACAAACTCAGAGGTCACAGTCTCAAGTCCAGGCATAATCTTGGTTAGATCATGTGAGGACTGAGGACTATGTAGATTAGTGTCTGAATGTTCATTAGTGTTGACATTAATATTCGATATCAAATAAGGCATCAATTTATTCAACACCAAGGCCAGTCGAAGTTACAAAGTGAACATCAACGAAGCAACATGATCCTAACTAGATCAAGTGACGAAAAAGAAAGGAGGGGTTAAAATAGGGTTGTCCGATGCCTTGTTGTAACTTTGTTTGTAACTTGACTAGGTATGTAACTTGACATGAAACAATCAAATGCTCTAATTATTTCATCGTTCTCTTGCTCTTCTCCCAATTTGTTTGGAGTCGGCGCAACATGTCTTATTCTTCCAAAGTTCTGTATTAGTCGTCATCTCAGTAGACGCAGAAGTCATTGCTTTAATTACTTATCGATCAGAAATCTTCGCAATCCTTCTCAAGTCTCATAGCAACACGTCCTCTTCACCAGAGTTTGGCAGAGCTGTATGTACAGACGCCAGCACATCAAGCTACTACAATCTGTCAGATTTCTTTAATAGATTTTCAACTTTAGCGCTAAAGCATAAGGTTCAAAGTTGATTGGGAAAATCTGACAGTTTCGGGTAGCTTGATGTGCTGGCGTCTGTACCTGCCAACCTTTTTGGGGAAAAGGATGTGTTCACTCCACCTACTCACGGGTCGCCAACTTGGTCACATAATATTTATTTGAATTTTATTTTTATTCAGAGGAACAGCAAACAGTTACATTATAAGGACCTACAACTAGTTTAACAAAATATCACTTTGGTCATAAAGTAACCCACAACGCTGTCCACAAGTGGGCATAACAAACATAGTAGCAGTACGTGTACAGAACATTAATAGCAGTACGTGTGGCAAATACTTGATTAAAAGTAAATGATAAAAAAAAATAAAGACTGAAAACAGAAAGAAAGAAAAAAATATATAAAAAATTAAGAATAATTTGTTCAAAATAAAAGTAAAAAAATAGCAAAATTATACAATATTACTATATTAAGGAGCACTTACTGTGATATCTAATAGGGAATGGCGAATGAGACTTTTAAATTTACTTATTGTGCAATTGAAGATATCTATTTAATGTTAGTCGAGCCGTCAATCACATCGTCCTCGTTGGTTCTTGATGTTAACATCACGAACCAATGAGGTCCCGCGTGGTAGATTACAACGCATTCCCTTTCGAAGAGAGGAGCCGTGAGTCTCAGCAGTGGGAACATTAATGCTCTAAGACCAGTCAATCTCTTTCCTCTTTCGATCAGATATCGAACATTTTTCTTCCAATAACCGCCCAACCTGTGCCACATTTCGAATATGTCCAAGTTTCTCTTCCATGCTTATTACTAACTGTTTGGCTGTTGGAAAATGGACAGCCCTGGTTACGTGAGGATACTCGATCCCTTTTTCGCTTTCACTTTTCAGACACGATCAATAATGGTATATTTCTATTTTCAAAAACTGTCTGGAGGGATAAGGGACGTCATAAGTCGTGGGTGGACGTAACTAGGTTTGTAGGTTAGCTTAAAAGGGGTGTAAATGGAATGACTGTGGGATGTTTTGTAGATAATTGAGTAATATGCATAGCGCAGAACATTAAAAGAGTACCTTGTTAATAAAGGTAGTTTTGCAATAAAAATACAATAGCCAATTACTGTTGATTGGAGATCAAAGGCATTTAACTACTATTGTTTAACTTGATTGTATTTTTTTGTTTTAATTTTTTTTCAATGTATTCTTTTGGTAAAGTTACATTTTTTTTACTATTTGAATATCCTAGACTTTCTTTCAAGGTTCTTTCGGTTAAAATCTGAAGTGCAAGTCGGACTCGCACACAAAGGGTTCAGGGAGACAGACGACGACGGACGGACAGCGGAGGCTTATTAATAGGGTTCCGTTGGCACCCTTTGGGTATGGAACCCTAACAAGTAGGTCACCTGAATTGCAAATTATTTAACCTTCGCATACCGTAAAAATATTCCTACAATTTTATGTTTATAAGCCTTCAAACGTTTAAATTTAAATACATTATGCGAATATGAATTTAATGTTTAATAATAAAATGTTTCTAGCATGTACCGTAATACTTATTTTAGTTGAGTAATACAACATTGAGGATATTTCTAAACAATATGCGCATGGTAACGTACTTAGACATTTGGTACTGTACTATATTTACTTGGCCCTTCTCTTTACAATTGAAAGCGAGTAAAGAGGTAAATATTGTTCAATGCATTTATGCGTTCTTGTAAAGTAAGTTGAATCTACTTAAGGCGAAAGCGTTAGGGAAACCCACGAAATCCAAAATTTTCTTACGCTTTATGCAATTTGCAGGTGAGTATTAAGTTGTAGGTCGATCCAAATATGATTAACGGCCGTAACAAATATTTATTTATAGAAGTATAATGTAATATAATATCATGTAATATAATATAATATAATCACACTAATATTATAATGGCTAAAGTTTGTGAGTGTGTGTGTTTATATGTTTGTTACTTCTTCACGCTCAAACGGCTGGAAAAAATTTGATGAAATTTGGCACACAGATAGTTTGTAACCAGGATTAACACATAGAATACTTTTTATACCGATATTCCTACGGGATCGAGACTCATGCGGGTGAAACCGCGGGGCGCAGCTAGTAGAAGTATAATTATAAATCATCAATACATCTCTCTAAGTTCATATTACCCTATTGGATGACTATTTGACTTTTGAGGCCAATTTTAACTTAAGGGGTTGTATTGCTGATTCTAATGATTATAAACGCGATCGCAAATCACATTTTAATCAACATACTACCTGACACTGACCGGAAAATTGCAAAAAAAAAAACGTAAGTAAATTTGAATTTTCGGGGCTACCCTTTAATTCTAATGCTTTTAATATACTGTCATATACTGTCGGAAATGTCAGTTTACCAGACATATTCACGTAGCATCCTACTCAAAGTGTTATTGTTAACAGTCCGTGTCTTACACATTTAATAGCTTAACCCTTTGGGGTAACTGTGTAACACACTTACAAAGGCAATATCAATCATTTTGACAGGTCAAACACATTCATTGCGTTGTCAAAGCTGTTGTGCAGACGAATTTTTCAAACATATGTTGCAATGCATTAGGAATTTCCTTAAAAAACTTTTGGATTGCGATTGAAACTGTGTTACGAAATTGCGAAGCAGAAGTCTACGTACGTTTGAAAATGGGCTTAAAACTGGTTGCCGGATATATTTTGCTGGATAGTTTATGGACATAATAATAATAACAAATTGTACGAGAAAACCTAATACTAGCATTAAGCTGGGCGATGGATGTTTTGCGTGGATGTGACGCATATTTTTCCCCAACTTGATATTTTATGTGTTCATGACTCTGCGTCATGTTTACCGCAAATAAACGTTTTTCCTTTCTTTTCTTCTGTCTAATGTTGAGCTGTCCGTGTTTAGAAGTAGCAAGTCGGCTGAAATAAAGTAAAAGAAACTTACCTTCAAATATATTTTGAATAATGAGATAGCTCTGAGTGACAACGATGAGCAACGCCACGTGTGTCCAGGCGAAGAGGCTGAATTGTCTCATGTAGTACTTCTTGACGAGAGACAGTACGAACCAGACGAAGCCCACGCAGTACAGACTGAACGAGATGAAGCGGTGGTACGTCACTAGGAACTTGAGGTAGTCCTGTTGAAGATATAAGGGATTTAGCAAGGTGAAGTATTAGCCATCAGTGATAAGGTTTTAATATACTAGCTAGAGTTATACCAACAAAATTTAAGTGTATAAAACTTGACCTTCTTTATTGATTCTCCTAGTATGGTCCTTTAATAGGTAGGGAAAAAGCATGACTCATTGTCACGTTCCGCTTGAGCCGAGCGTGCAAGCGAGAGCGCGGAACCAGCGATAGAGAGGCATGATCGGCATAAGCGTTCGGCTTGTGACACATCTATCTCTCTTCTACTATGATGTTTTCACGTAAAATTATCGTCCGTAAACCGACTTTACAGACAACCATTTTTTTTTAAATTAGTAGCATAAGCTCTTAATTCGATATCTAAATTAGGTTAGGAAAGGTTTAGCCCTGTGTGTTTCTGCCCTAGTCCCATGTTACTTGCGGTTGACTTGTGTCTTACACATATTAGAAGCCATTATTTTTCCTGTTTCATTAGTTTCTTTTGTGGACTAATCGTTACAAAACGTTTTGATTGGTGGAAATTAATGACTATTTGAGCAGACTGAACGTTGCAATGAGGTCAACCAATTAGTTGATTGCTTGCTTAATCCGATATTGCATTATAGGTTAATTTACATATTTATAGCGTTTACTTTGAACGTAATTTGTGCGGGCGTCCCTTAGAATGAATTATTCTCATGTCTAGTTCTGTAAGGTACTATTGGACTTTTGAAGCCCTGATAGCGGAATGGATAAAGCAATGCCGCCAATGAGACGCTATGCTGAATTTAATATATTTAACCGTCAAGCAGTCGCGCGGCGTCGAATCGACCGCGATTCGATCGATTTTCGATACATTTATGATGCCAAATTGCTTACAAATCCAAAGAAAATTAGAATATTATTTTGATTTTATAATTTTGTTCATGTCCTAATATAATGATAATGTGATAAATACAAAAAATATTAATTAATTCGTGTTTTAAATCTCTGAAATATCCTATAGGTCTTTTAGGTTACGCGCGACCGCTGGCGTTACAAATGACGGCGCGCCCGCTTGAAGGTTAATTTCAAGAGTGGCGGGATGACCTGCACCCTAATTGCGTAACACACTATTACTCTCAATTTGAATCATTTTGAAGCATATTGCTAATCGATTGCTCCATATGTTCGAAAAATGTGTCTCCTCAACAACGTAAATAACGCAATGAATGTTGTTGAACTGTCAAAATGAAACCCATTGCTACTGATAGTGAGTTACGCAATTACCCTGCTGGACGCATACCGCGAAAGCCGGTTCGAGGTGGCGTGGGAAAAGACTTCCTGGAAGGATTTGGGGGAGGCTCATTAGTGGTGGGTGAGTGCCCAGTATAAGCTTAAAGTAGTTAAATAGTTATTATCATATAAATTATATAAACCAAACGCTTCTTTGACAACTTTGAAGCTGACTAAATTCGCTTGAGTGATCGAATCCAACCAGAATACTTTTTTTGCCAGCCTGCTTGACGTAAGGTCAGGTCAGGTGTCTTTTGCAGACAACATTTAGAGCACCGATCGATATTGAACTAAGAAAATTACTATTCAGTCCCAAAATTCGCGTAAAAATGACCTCTTCCATCAAGACCTACCTACCTACACAATGACTGAACTATTTCATTATGTAGACGTTTTGTAAAACAATTAAATTTTGCAATGCCTACCTCGATAAACTATGTTATCGTTAGCGCCAACTCTTGAGAATTGACGACCTGACGCTGAACGCTTATCATAATAACCAAGTATCAAATACAATCATTGTCTAGGATCCGATTATGTTTTACGTCACATCTCAATCAACCTCGTAATTGCTTCATTCATTATAACAAATGATGTGAGGTGATACATTGGTATTAGTTTGCGAAATTGTCTATTGTTTTATTTTGACTCCATTCGACTCAAAGGAAAAAATGCTTAAGTACATAAAACAACCTAAGCCATGCGACTGCCCCGTTAGTCTCGTGGTCATAATTGCGACTGCTGAGCGTGGGTAGTTTGATTCTAAGGTCGGGCATAGTGTTATTTTTCTATTAGGAATTTCTTAGAAACAGCACGGAGTTTGGAAGTTGACGGTGTGATACCCCTGTGCCTCGGAAAGCACGTTAAGCCGTTGGTCCTGCGCCTGATCTCTCTACGGTCGTGTAGTACGTGCTGTCCCATAGGACTACGAGAGTGAGGGAAGAGAGGTTGCACCTGTGTCTGCGCACACACTTGTGCACTATAATATCTCCCGCGCCGAAGGCTAGTCTTCGTTGAGATTGGCCGCCGTAGCCGAAATACGGTCTGAAGGACTCATCATCTGCCTAGCCTTTTCGCAACTATGTTGGGGTCGGCTTCCAGTCTAACCGGATGTAGCTGAATACCAGTATTTTACATGGAGCGACTGCCTATCCGACCTCCACAACCCAGTTACGTGGTAATACGATACCCCTTGGTAAGACTGGTTGTCAGACATTCGGGCTTCTGACGACCCGTAACGACTGTCAAAGATCAACGCATGACAGCCGGGACCAACGGCTTAACGTGCTTTCCGAGGCACGGAGGGGTCTCGGTATGTAAAGATGGTCACCCATCCACAGGCCAACCGCGGCAAGCGTAGCTTAGCCTGATCCATCGACCTGTGCGGTTTTTATTATTTAGCCACGGTCTGAAGGACTATGATTTTATTACTTAAACCGTGCATGAATCGCTTACGAATTGTGGAGGACCAAAGCTAAACAACGAAAAAAAAAAATTCAGCTGTTCAATTTTCAATTCGCAATTTGTCCAATTCCCAAATTGTTCAAATCGCAAATTGTCCAATCAGAAAACCATTGTTGAGATAAAAACATTCATTGAAAGACAGATGACAAGGACCCCCATTTTGATCAGAGGGGCAACTCCTGCCGGTCGATTCTGGAAAAATCTCACCGTGATAACTAAGGAGAAGTGAGCTTAGAGTGAGCTGTGAGTCATGCTGATGCTAGGGATTAACACTATTGACGAATCACTCCACGCTCACTTCACCCAAGTTTTCACGGTGAGATGGTTACAGAATCACACGTCTGTAATTAAAAATGTTCCAACTCTAGTAGCAGTTTCATCTCGGCAACAATCAGTGTCAAAACTTGTAAAAATGTAGGTATTTTTGACAGATTGAGACTGAGATTAGAATACGGAAATTATTCTTAACAGATTGAAGGACACTAAAGGAGACACAATAGAAGTTTTATTGTTATTACGACGAAGGCGTCACGTGTCCCGCAAAGTGTTAAAAAGGGATGGAATTGCCCCTCTGATCTCGTGTTATTCGACGGAAACCCAAAATCAGAGCTGTGATAAGTGAGTTTATCAGTACCGAACATAAATTAATACTTTTATAAATAAGACTAATGACTCACAATCTCGGTCAATAATAGGAGTTTACCATTACGTCGTTCGGTCCAAATGAAATATGAACGTAAACGATAGTTTGGGTCAGCGCTCGCTGGTTGAGTCCAGCAGTTTTATATGAATAATATTTGTTGGTATATGTGCATCATATTTAGAATTAAAAGTCATGAATTAAGGAGTAATTTAATGACGTAGGTACTGAACTAACATACAATTCCTACCTCTATAAAAAAAAAAACTTACAATAAAAAAAGTATTACTAGAGCTACAAACAGTGTTATTTGTAATCGTAAGTTTCCAAAAGTGTTTTAGTAATATAATATTCACAGAATTTCCCATCCAGAACAGTCGGTACGAAAACGTTGATTTAGATAAACGAACTATCGTTTATCTATTTTCAACATTAAAAACAAAAGAGCAAAGGTTATAAAATAACTACGAAAAGGCCAGACAATATTTTCGTCAGTTTTTACAAAAAATGCAAACGAGAAGAAGCTTTCACGAAATTGTAATTATCTTAGCAATTAGCTAATCCCCCCGCTCCAAACGAGTGTAAAAAGTTAATAATTTTCCGGAATGATATTGTCATCATTTTTCTGCGAACTTTTGTGAGTCTTAAACATTGTTTTTAAGTGAATATATTATACAACCTTATTTTAAGTATATTGCAAACCTGAATATAGATTGTTCAGAATAAGCAACTGAATCGATTCCAATAATTTTTACACCATGTTATACTTTTTCCCAAAAATATTTAAAAAAGGTATAACCTTTTTTAAATATTTGTTGGACACCAAGCGACACTAAGTACAAATCCGCAATCATATGCGCACAAAACAGGTCACGGCCGGTCGGCCGGCGGCGCGTGGTAAATGGTAACCATCTTTTTGTACGGACAAGCAGGTAACATAACAAGCTTATAACTTTGTGATTTTTCATGATATAGTTTTGAAATTTTGTACATAGATTCTTTACATAAAATTACTAAACACGTGTTTCGGGTTTCACATATACTAAAACTAATGTTGTATATACCAATGACTCCAAATTTAAGGTCAGTCTTCTAAAATAAGTTTCACAGTTAATAACAAAGTATGATCGAATGTTTTGTTTTAAAGTAGCCGCCCTTATACCACAGTCTTCAGCCATCCTGCGGCAGCTTCTAAAAACGGCGCAGTGCGTTTTTTATCAAATGCAGTCAAAACAAACTTATTCTTTTAATGCCCAATTCAACACGAACTGATCGGAAACGCGTTAATGATTGCGAACTAATATTATCAATGGATCGTACGATCTATGAGCAATAGAGTTCGGTGACAATGCACATACCAGCAATAAAATATTTAAACGAGATAAGATTCCGTGAAGTGTATTTACATAAGGCATTTGTGATTATTTGTTTAATCAAAGTTAATCAAGGATTATCTAAATCGATACTGAAGTAAATCGTTTGAAAGAGAATGTTTATTTACGTGAAGAATCCGTTAGTCAACACCCGCGAGGTAATTGTGTAACACTCTACCAGTAGCAATGGGTTTCATATTGACAGTTCAACAACATTCATTGCGTTATTTACGTTGTCGAACATGCACATTTTTTTAACATATGAAGCTATGTATTAGCAATATCCTTCAAAATGGCTCAGATTGTGATTGATAATGTGGTACGCAATGAGGGAGCTGGTTTTGACTGTGGTTTAAGTACGCAGTCTAACAAAGCAATCATCTGCTTACAGATTGTGAAACTCATGGCAAGTGATTTCAAAGGGTGAGACTTCAAACAGCCAATACATCAGTTAATAGGTTTTTGACATTTGTAAGCTTAATCTTATGGTGATTGTAGCCTCTTAGAAGCCTCATAATTTCGCTGCATGATCACAGATAAGAACAATTTCAAAGGAATTTTCTCAAAAAGTCTACGTATATACCATCTTCACGAAAGTTAACAGGAAAATGACGGATGATATTTTCTCAACCCGGAAAATCATTAATTTTACACTCGGTTGGAGTGGAGGGATTAGCTAGTTGCCAAGATAATGGCAATTACGTGAAATTTTTTTATTGTTTGCTATTTTTCTAAGAACATTTTAGAAAATATCGTCTGCCCTTTTAGTAGTTAATTTATAATCTCTTCGCGTTTCTCTTTTCGTTATTTTGTTAACCCTTTACCGCATAGGAAACCATACAACAACAACAAACCGTTTGACATGTTTACAGTTTATTTACTCTAAAAAAATAAAAAAAACTAGCGTATAAATCCTAATGGGGTTTGTTTGTCATATCATTAGCAATAATAAAACACAACTATTTTGTCTATCATCACATACCATTTGGATATAAAAAAAATAAAAAAAACTATAATTAATTCTGAAGCTTTAATAAAGACATGAACTTAAAAAAAAATGTCACTTATTTAATATATCATGCAGTAAAGGGTTAAGCTAAATCGAACGGACTAAGTATCGTTTATCTAAATCAACGTTTCCGTACCGTACCGACCGTTCCAAACGGGACATTCTATGAATGTAATTGTATTTAGCTGGAAAGTTACGACTGCAATTAATTAGGACTACAGTTAGCAAAATATTTGTACCAAACAAAAAAACTTATTCGTATGTTTTTATTTGAGAAAACCCTTTTTATAAGTAATTTAGTTCCGTACCTAATTTGCATTACAAAGGTATGAATTTAAATTACTGATTTAAGGCAGTGGACACATCGCTTGTACTACTGGCGTCAGTCACAATACGTCGAAGTCGGCGGCACGACCGCTGGGTTTTTGTTTATCACAATAAAAATCATGCTCCGCGGCTTCTGCATAGTTGAGTGCTAGACAGTACATATTAAAAAATAACAGCAAATTAATCAAAGTTCACTCACCGTCCTATTAATGACGACTCCAAAGTAATCAATGAGGTTCTCTCCATAGAAGAAGTAGTTGGAAGTGAGGAGGAAGTACCAGGAGAGTGAGCGGAACCAGGGCAGTCCGTGAACGCGGTACACCGCGTAACCGATGTTGATGATCTCTTCGAAGCATTTCACTTGCACACAGAGCACCTGAATGGAGGAAAAATTGAATTAATTACGATTGATTGATATCTTGTTTTGTTTCTTAGCACGATGTATAGTTTCACACTTCGTTGACTTTTTACATTTATTTCCATAATACATTTTATGCCGATATTCCTACGGGATCGAGACTTATGCCGGTGAAACCGCGGGGCGCAGCTAGTAATAATAATAATAATAACCCCACCGCCGCATCTCTACGTTGACGTCGTGGTGGGGCTTGCGCGCTCCGAACTCTAGGCCTGTGCCGAAAGAGTTTACTTTGCCGAAACTAGTCTAGGGTGAGGAGCCAGACCGAGAGAGATACAGAAATCCGCAGGGCAGCATGTGGCGAGCTGTTGGGCAGTACCGACCCCACGGACCCTATCTCCCGGGAGTAGTCTTGTTCCTCACCTCTGGCTTGCCTTAATTGGCCGGCTGGAGTGAACACTGACGAGGAACAGAGCTCCCAACTCTTTCTTGCCTTTATTGACCGGCTTGAGTGGAGATTCGCAAGAGCAAACGGACTCGGGGGAAGGAAGTATTCCTGTAAGTGCTCGTAGGGATCTTGACCATCTTCCGGGCTCTGGGATTTATCTGAAAGCCGTGGAATACCTCTCCACTCCTCAAGCACCCCAGGACATGTTGCCCCCTTGTCGCTACGTCACTATGTGCTAGCGACAGTTTTACGGGGGCCCATTATTAAGTGTGCAAGTCACCCCTGCCATTTTCTCCGTGTGTATATAAAACATTGATCAGGCAGGGGCCAGAGTTCTTCCATAGTTCTTGATAACCAACCCACTTTAGCCACCCAAACCCATAGATGAACTTTTTAATTTTCCATACCCTGCAATAGTTCTACACCAACCGGGGGTTGTCCTTGGGTAGACTTGCATAGTGCATACAGGGATAGTCGTCGGATGGTGCCGCATTTCATTACAATCTCCTAAGGGGCCTCTGCGAGTTGGCTTCGACCCCTCGTAGGTACGCCTTCCAAAGGACCGGGACCTCATGGTCCCGAGATATGTAAAAATATAATAATAATAATAATAATAATGCGAAAGTATATCGTTTTTTCGAGTAATCGCTGAGCTAAGACAGTTTGTTGGCGCGTCATGGCCGCTATATGTAGTTGCGCATATTTACGTGAAAACAATGGCTTGTAGACGTGTAGAGGTTTGCCATCCCTCTGACAGACCGTTGACCTCTATTGAAAAATAATCATAGAACGTTTTTGGGACAACAATGAATCATCTATACTATACTACATATAATTTACCTGCTACTGCTATTCGATTAATTAGTATATTTTCCAAGCATTACTTAACATAAACGTGTATTTTGGAGGTCGCGTGGCAACGGATATTTGTTGCG
This sequence comes from Eremobia ochroleuca, assembly GCA_949629135.1. Lineage (NCBI taxonomy): Eukaryota > Metazoa > Arthropoda > Insecta > Lepidoptera > Noctuidae > Eremobia > Eremobia ochroleuca. Next base: position 19,351,660 of record OX451388.1, on the reverse strand, counting down.
GCATGCGGCCACGGTTGGTTGGCCGTAGTTGGTCAAACTCGAACCTAACTTAACATCTTTATTACAACTGAACACTGTTTTTTTTTTAAAAAAAATAAGTTGCGCGCTACGCTGAACTCTGCTAAAGCGCAATTTGGTGGGTTGAATGTTCTATTTTTTATTGTCTTCGTGATTTTGTGAGATTTTTGTAATTTTTTATTGCTTGTATTTCCTGTGCGTATCCCAAATAAAATATTTTTCTTTCTTTCAGAATAAATGAGATTTTATACTGTAGTATACGCATGTGTCGCATGTCTGTGTGCATTGGTTTTCCAACAAAGATGAAGGTCTTATGACCGTCTAGGAAGAAATAATTCAAATTTTAATAAATACTATAAGTACACTTATGTTATAGGTACTAATAAGGAAGCAAACCTAAATATCCATCGTGTATGGTTAGGGACCTTACACCTTGAGTTGATACTGATTGATACACTGATTACTGATTGATACACTGATTACTGATTGATTGATATTTATTGATAGAAGTATGATTTAATGATATATGAGTGCACGCGGTACGAATGCTATTCGTGTACTAAGTTGGCCGGCCCGGCGCAGGTAACGTGCTGACATATTTTTATGAAAACTGTGCTGTGCTTGCACTGTACACATCGAATGTATTTTAAGTTCTAATGTATAACATTCACTGACTGGCAACAGGAAAATCTAATCTTAAAGCAAATGTATGACATCTAGGCATATTTTATTACTTAAGCATGACATCACTGCTTGAAATGAAACTTATTTTGGCACACAAAAATATGGTTGAAAGTTACCTACTCCAACAACCAATGCAAAGTTCCGGAACAAAAAAAAATTAATAAACATATAATTATGTAAACATCCGAATTGATAACCTGCTCCTTTTTGAAGTCGGTCAAAAATGAAGAAAAAATGCCATCTGCATAGAAAGCACAATGAAGCAGTGTATTCGAAAAATACTATACTCAAATAACTACTTATGCCCATTTTCGAGGAAATTGCCTATAAAATATAAAAACTGATTTCTGAGGGACTTTTGAGAAATTTTCAGCAAGACAAACATTACTACCTATAATTATATAGGGTGACTGGTAATTAGTGACCGATACTTAAACACATGATTCTACTCATGACAACAAACAACTTTTACTATCGGACCAAATCCGAAATCGCGAAAAAAAAATCAGCTTTTCCCTACATTTATGTTCGTACGAGTCGTCAAAATGTAGGGAACAGCTGATTTTTTTTTAGCGATTTCAGGTTTGGTCCCATAGTAAAAGTTGTTTGTTGTCATGAGTAGAATCATGTGTTTAAGTATCGGTCACTAATTACCAGTCACCCTATAGTTTCATTGCTACTTGCAAGCGATCCTAATAAGTTAAGGTTCGACACACACCTGATACCTAGAATAGACATTTTAGCATGCTGAGGAAAAATACCTCTTACAGAGAGGAGGCCTGTGTCCCAGTATTGGGAACATTATAGGCTGATTTTGAGGAACAATGGGCCACCTCATATTAGATAACCATTGACACACTCATCATCTGCCTAGCCTTTTCCCAACTATGATGGGGTCGGCTTCCAGTCTAACCGGATGCAGTTGAATACTAGTATTTTACATGGAGCGACTGCCTATCTGACCTCCACAACCCAGTTACTGGGTTCGACAATACCCCTAGGTCAGACTGGTTGTTAGACTTTCAGGCTTCTGACTACCCGTAATGACTGTCAAAGATCTACGAATGACAGCCGGGACCAACGGCTTAACGTGCTTTCCGAGACACGGAGGGGTCTCGGTATGTAAAGATGGTCACCCATGTACAGACCAACCGCGGCAAGCGTCGCTTAACCTAATCGATCGACCTGTGCAGGTGTTATTATTTAGCCACGAGCCCCTCCAGCCAAACATTGACACACTAAGAAGGAACAATAAAAATAAATTTACCGTGATCATGAGTGCTAGTGGACCGCCATAGATGAGCAGGCAGAAAGCTGCAATCATCAACCAGGTGAAGATACCTCGGATCACCCAATTCCTCCATCTAAATAACATAAATATTAATTCAGGTTTGCTGTATATAGATAGTGCCATCCACGAAGATGCACCCCACTCTCTTCTTAATTGTTAGTGGTTATCGCAAGTTAATTCCGCATGTGTTTGAGTTTTGGTGATACTCACTAATTAACCACTAATAAGTAATTACTGTGTATCGACAAAACTAACATACTAGCAGAATGTTGCACACTTGTACTGCAAGTTTTAAAAAGAAGAGTGGGGTGCGTCTTCGTGAATTGCACTATCTGTAGACTTTATAATGAGAATTAATCATTGGTTTTCAGGGCTTATGTCTGCAGCGATGTTGTTGTCTACAACAAAGGAGAAAGAAAGAGTATGTTTGTATGCGGCAGCAACAGTTATTAAACATTGTGTATTTAAAACAATTTAATTAAAATTATATTAAAAATATGAATCTATCACCTTTTTGCCATTATCCGTTTTTATTGTTGATCATCAGGGTTCTTTTAAGTTTTAACACACAGGCTGAATTCAACAATTTATGTTTTAATATTATTTTATGGTTTTATTAGTTTAAGTAATATGAATTGAATGAAAACTTGGTAATTCGCTTCAATGGCTTTTCTTCTTTCTTTAGTTTAACAAAAACAAAACACAGTACATGAGGATCTTTTCTTTGTTAGCTTGTTTAAATTAATTTTAGTAAAGAAATATTTTGATTAAATAGTTTTAGTCTCAATTTTATACCAATAACTTGTTTAAACAAGTTACATTTAAATATATATGAAAGCAATCAAATTGACCTTACACCATAGTGGTAGAAACCCGTTTTGTAAAAATTACATAAAATATGAATAATTTATAATACTAAGCACCAAATAAACCTTTGTGACAAGAAAAGATACAAAAAGCTAGTTGATTATCTTTGTTTTAATAAAGGTTTAAGCAATAATTATTTGAGAAGATTTGTATTACTATTTAATTGAATTAAATTTTTATAACAAATATAAGTAATTAATTATGAATTTGGCACACCAATACACACACTTTTTGGAATTTAAAAACTTAAGCTGTGTTTAGCAATACAATATTTCTGATATTTAGTGAGATATATTCAGACTTCTGACATATTAGTAATCATAGAATGGCGTTAGGCATGTCTACCACAGTCAAAATCTACATGAAGAACACTATTGGGGCAACTCCCAGAACATAACATTTAAACAATAGACCTTCTTCACCAATTTTATAAATAGAATGTCACTACAGAAGAAGAAAAAACTGCTTTATTACCTTGACGACAGTCCCGAAAGCGCGGAGTCGAGGATTTCCGGGGTCTTATCCGTTCCCTGAGGTAAAGACTTCGCCATTTCATCCACATACTTCTCTTCTAAATTCTTCTCTTCCTCCGAATCAACCTATTGATTGCGCGTAACATTAACAATAAATAGGAATTAAATTAAGAACTGGTTTTTATGTGAGAAATAACAATAAAATAGGCACGTACGTGATCAGATTCGCCAGCGTTTTCCAGTTTGTCGTTTCCATCACCTTCGCCGCGCCGATTTCTCAACTCGCTCATGTTTGTACTTTATTTCCAACCAATTTTACACAAACAACAGCAGATTTTACACAAAAACACTGCACTAACGAGTTTATTTTAATCCATCTACACGAGAAAAATAAAGACCCCAAGAATGTTTTCCAGCGACTTGTCAAACGAAAAATCAATAATGTTTTTTTTTTAATTCAGTGTTGCAACTTTCTCAAATCAGCCAGCATGGTAGAAATTATTGTTAGATTTAATGTCAAATGGTACAACATCATGACTGTGTAGTATAATAAGTATAATATGTGAAAAAAAAAGTATTGTTGCGATTTTCAGAATTATTGCGTGTTTTATTCTATAAAAGGATCGCGATCATTTTTTTTTAAGTAATTAATGGTTTATGAAAGTGTGTAGGTACTTAATTGACACTGAATCAGCATGATCGCGTCTTTGCACTCATGCATGGTCTGAAAGTTAAGTAATTGAAATAATTGAATTGAGTGACGACTGGGTAGTATTACATCACAGCAACAGCAATTTCCAGCACCAATAAAGCTGGTCCTTTTCAAAATACATAATTGAGGAAGGAAGTACTAAATTATCGTATTTTTAGGAACATACTAATGTTTTAAATAAGCATGTTCTAGGTCGGATTAGTGTTGACAGTTTAGTTGTCAACAAATTATTTCACTTGATTTTAAAGCCCCACTAATTTACCTTTTTTGAATTTCGTGAAAGAAAAAAAAGGATCAATAGTCCTTTTTTTCTGCGCTTTCACTGTCAAAATTTAACATAAATTCATTTTGCCAAAATTAAGACTATATACCATGTCGAGCCCTTCACAATGGATAAGTGGGGTAAAAGTAGATTTTTGGAAAATGAGTTTAGGCAACTTTCTAATAGTAAACGTCAAACTTTCTAAACGTAAACATGGCGAGTGACTCGGATGATTTTGATAAAAATATTGAAAATGTAAGTACTTATAAAAAGAAACTAAAATGCTATCTATTAACAATATGTTAATTTTATGCACTTTATGTTTCCAGCTAAAAAGCAACGTTAGAGCGTCCTTCGCGCGGGTGTACGCAACTCTAAAGGCCAGGGAACTAAAAACTTTACGACAACTGGATGCAATACGTAAACAATGCCAAGACGACAAAGACTTGAAGAGAAATTGTGTTCAAAATATACATATATGTTTCGACACCGAGTCAACACTGTTAGAAAATGTAAGTAATTATGGTGTTATTGACTATGAGAAGCTAAACTTTGATAGCAATACATTTACATTAGAAGATTATGTCAGCCCTGAAGATGACCATATGTACTCTTATAAAACTATTGAAGAGGTAACTAAGGATGTCGAAGAAGGAGATACAGACCTAGAGGCTATAGAGGAGGCTGCCCTGAAGCAGATTACGGCTACAGACAACTGTGTGTGCCATGTAAATATTAGAGCAGAAGAAGTATCGAAAAAATTTAGAGATTTAGAAATTAGCACGTCACCTGTCAAAGTATGTGAGAGTAGCCACAGTAGTTTTGATAACAATGAGGTAGAATGTCCTGAGAGTATAACAGAGGATGATAAGAGTGATATTTCTGATTCTGATGTAAAGAAAATAGACCCGACGGATCATTGGCTGAACTCAATCAAAAGTCAGACTGAAACTGAACCGTCACAAGTAACTGATGTAATGGAGCACAGCACTATAGCTTGTTTATAGCAGAATGTAGTTGTAGGATTGAGAGGAATTTACATTTTACCAATTAGATAAATATTGTAATAAAGTTTTATATTTTGTATAAGCCTTGGTTTTATTGAGGACCAGATTTCTTTTACCTTGTGTGTACTTAAAAATTGTCAGTTTGAATCACTAAATAAACCAGCACCCTAATTGCGTAACACACTATTACTCTCAATTTGAATGATTTTGAAGCATGTTGCTAATCCATTGCTCCATATGTTTGAAAAAATGTGTCCGCTCAACAATGTAAATAATACAATGAATGTTATTCAACTTTCAAAATGAAACTCATTGCTACTGATACTGTGTTATGCAATTACCCTGCAGGTATTGTTGATTTTATTCACTTATATTAATTTTATTGTCATAAGTCCTATACCTACTCTTTGTTTAATCATTAGCTTTAGTCTGATCTCTCGGGTTGTGGTAGATTGTGTGGCATCTCATGGGACTATTAGAATCAGTGCACCTGTATCTGCCGCACGCACTTGTGCACTATAAAATCTCCCGTACCAAAGATTAGTCTCCATTGACAATGACTGCCATCGCCGAAATACAGTCTGGAGGACCATAATTATTAACTTTTTCTCAGTCCTATACCTTTACAACTTGTGATTTGTATTATCTTTAGTCCTTATTTAATCTGTGGACCAGTCTGTTTATTGGTGCTGATGGGTGGAGTGAAAATAACAACTTCGAATCTTGCATTATCATAGAATATAGGTACAGACGCCAGCACATCAAGCTACCCGAAACTGTCAGATTTTCCCAATCAACTTTGAACCTTATGCTTTAGTGATAAAGTTGAAAATCTATTAAAGAAATCTGACAGATTGTAGTAACTTGATGTGCTGGCGTCTGTACATTGATTGTGATAAGGTATTTTTTTTTTCCATAATTACTTTCACTGAACACAAATGCACAGGAGTCTTATACTTTTCATAAAATGCAAGATTTCATCATTATTCTTAGTCTACATATCTGCTAATTTTATTGTGAATACACCAATGGTCTATGCACTGTGGTTGCTTTAATTGTTTAGTCTTTATTGGGTTTATTGGAAAGTTGTTATAAGGTAGGCAGGAAACCAATGTAATGTTATTGAGTAATAAATTTCTCCTTGAAGGTAAATAAAACCACATTTTTAAAGCATCATCTTATATTGTCAAATTTTTACAAATGGCGTTATTACTGAATTAAACTAATTGCGATATGACTTCAGATTATGTTCCCTAATGAATAAATACCCATTGCTTTCATACACAAATACAGCATAAATTCTTAGACATGTAATGATCAATCAAATACCGCTTTCCATTCCATATTTCGCCCGCATTATGTAATACTATGGTTTTATGGCACTTAATACATGACATACATTTTACAAATCATTCCTATAAATTCCCATTGTTGGATGGAATCTGTTTGGAGTTAGGTATTCTAGTTTGTACTCGACTTTTTCACTGGAAATATTGTGATGGCACGAACAGAAGTGCTGTGGAGAGGATGATTTTAAATACAGTTAGCTAATAGCGAAAGAGCCGCATTACTAAAGGATAGTGAAACTACATTATGGCTACATTTGAATTACGATTCTATTACGATCGAATTAGGCACTAAATTTCCATGTAATAAGACGGTTTTAGGCCACTTTTTGTTCTCACAGGTGTTGGAGTTTTATTGTCTCGATACTTTTAAAGTGAGCTACAAACTAAGAATGTTCCGATGATTAATTAACGATTACATTTATGAATACTGTGTTAAATAATTTCTACATTGATACTTTCGATGATAATAAGTTAGTAAAGACAAACAAAATTTTAATAATAGGGGATACAAAGTGTTTAAGAGATAAATTCCGTAAGTAGGGAGTACAAAATCTTAAACGAGTAAAATTTTTGAACTTAACATACGTAGGTATTGCGTATCTAAAGCGTGTTACAATGTAGTTACGAATAAGTTATACAACTACCTTACAGCATAGTGTTATGTCTACTATTGTACATTTTACAACAAAAAATATTATATGTTAATTGCTATACAAGGCCAAAGTCTGTGCACACGGCGGCGACATCACGATTGTTCTGCTTCTCCGAGTTGTTGGCGGCCATGTTCAACTCGACAAGCGTGTCCACACTGTTGATACTGACGCCCTTCAGTATCTTCTGCGCCGCTAAACTAGTGAAATTAAAGCTCAAGTCGCTTAAACTCGGAAAATTGTAAAAATCCTGGTTCTCCTTCTTGCTCTCTTGGCTGAGGCTGTACCTCTTCTGTTTGTTCTCCAAGCAGTTTATCTTCTCCGCCGACGTGTTTATGTCCTTTAACTGCTCCTGATTCTTCAGCGCTAAGTTCGGCTCGGACCCCAGAACTGTGGGTTTCTGGTCGATAGCTTTCGTTAACAAATTCGCTATGGAGTCCGAGCTCACCCTGTTATTTACATTTGGGAGTCCGTTCAGCATTTGCAGCGCTGCTGCCTTTTTCAACAAGTCGACGCTTTTCAGCTCGCTGTTCGAATTTATATTCGATTGTATCCCACTGTTGGCTGATGACAACGAGTTCTTCTGGTACCTCAAACTTCCCAACGATCCTATAATGTTATCGTAACTTTTAGTTGGCGTCGAAGGAATACTATTTGCTGTAGATTCCAAATTATTTATGTTATTATGAATGGCCGGAGAGGCAGGATTGGATGCAACTTCGTTCGTATTGTTTAATTGATTTTTGTACACAAAACTATTGTTATTAGTCGCACCACCTATTTGCAATGAAAGCTTACGATTATTATTCATACCCGTGTCGTTAATAGAATTCTTATTGAACTTGTTTTCTTGTACTTTAATGGGTTCCTCCTGATACATCTGCTTATTCTTTTCGACACAAACATCGAATGAGGTTTCAGTTGGGTTTTTTGCCGTTTTGTTTTGGACTCCGTTTTGGGACACCGACACTACCTGTCTATCGTCGTTGATTATGTAAATATTGCTTCCGTTTGAAGTCTCGGTGACTTTACCATTCTCAAAAGTAATAACAGACCTTACTGGCGAATTTTGTACATATACTTTGGTGTTAGTACCACCACCGTTCTGAGAGATAGTATTCGTGGTAACCTTTAGTGTGATAGAGTTGTTAGAATTGGAGCTGGCCAGCATTGTGGTCGATGGGTTTTCTACTTTAGCCCCTAAGGTTTTATGCAGCGGGGTTGCGGTTTTTTTGGGTGTGTTGGGACAGTTTTTTGGCGAACTTTTGGGTGACGTGTTACCATTTTTTACCGTTTCGCCACCGACCATAGGTGGTTTAGTTCTGTATTTGTGCAGGCTCTTTGGCGAGCTCTGTAAGCTCTGTACTTTGACGAGTGATTGTGCTCTGCTAAGGCCGGGGGCTCCGTGCGGGTTGCTATGACTAGGCGAAGGCTTTAACGTGCGGTCTGATATGTGGGACTCTAAACTGGAGTGTCCGCTACTACCGCTAGTGTGGTAGCTCCTTTTCATTGGTGAATTTTGGTCTAACTGACCGTTTTTGGCGTCCTTTCTTGGTGTGCGATGTGTGGTGGTACTTTCTAAGCTGGAGGGGCCACTAGTGGACATTATGTGATCAGAATAATCGACCCTCCTGAGACTTCCACTTGGGCTGTCTCTTAGTTTGGGGTCGCTGTTTCTCTGTGGTGACGAGAAGTGGTCGAGTATGGTTTTGTTGGTAGAGCTCCTGCTGAGGGTAGAGCGCGGCAGGCTGCCGGAGCTGGGGCTCGAGTGCCTCACGGGCGAGTGGTCGTAGTGGCCTGTGACGGAGCCCGCCAGCCCCGACTCCGTGGACAGGTGCCGCTTGTGCCGTCGCGGCAGCGTCGACGACCGATTACTGATCTCCGAACCGTCGTAGTATGATGAGACGAAAGATGTTTGACTCTGCAATGACTCCTGGAACACAAAGAATTAAGTGTTAATTTGACACACTGATAAAACGGGTCAAGCGGTTTTTATGTCCTTAGCTATACACGTGCGGTGCTTATTGCTGCAGCATGTTAATCTTTCTGTGACAAATTTGCCTGCCATGTGTATTGATAACATGCACGCAGTCTGTTAATTTATTTATAACATAAAAAATACGCTTTCATGGCAATAATCTATCCTATGCCCAAAGACATGTCGTTGATAAGACTTTGGTATATATTTCATCAGAGAAATTTTATCACTTTCTCTTGACGTTTGTGGAGTCACCTATCAGCAGAGGTAAATCGAAATTGTCATAGGGTTTTGATGAGCTCATTCTAGATTGGTGCATAGCATTCAGGGCACTAGGATTTTGCTTCAAATCAAAAGGTGGGTTTACTTTTGGGACAGCAAAACACACCATTCATGAGGAGTCGCGGCGACTCCTCGGGTTTTGGTCTATGTAATGTAGTGGACCCACATAATGAAGTCTACTCTTTACTCGTTATACATCTGTTCTGTTATGTACCTACTATAATAATGTAATACAAACGTACCTTGGAGTTGGTCTGCGTAGCGACGCAGTGGAGGTGCACCGCTTTGGAGTTGAACCACTCGGTGGGCGGGAACTGCGCAGAGAAGGTGCTCATCGCGCGCGTCTGCTTGCTGCGGCCGCTTCGTCTGAATAAGCGGGACAGCAGGGACACTTTCTCTGGAAAGTTATAAGGATTTTGTTAGTTACTGTCATTAGGACTGTTTTGTTCTGGAAGCGTAAAAAGAAAACCGATTTTAAGATAAGCCGATAACTATTAAGACCTATTTGGTTCAGCAGAAGAAAGTGCCTTCGCCCACTTGTAGGGTACAGACTGGGCTAGCAAAAAAATGAAAATATATAATGACATTTTTTGTCCGGACAATGTAAATACCATTTTTGCAAAGAAGTAGAGAGTGCGCCTTGTTCACTGACTACTTTTTCAGATCGTACTTCAAGTAAAAGTTAGCCAGGTGTGTCTAAGATAAACTTAGAAAGTACTAATGAAGTTGAATAAGTCACATTGGTACTTGCCAGGTTTCGAACCCACATCCTTTGGTTTTACAAGCGGGTCCTCAACCTCCGGGCCAACAGGACATTCTCCCAGTTTAGATCCCTGTAGAAAATCTAATCTCAAACGTTAATATGCTTCTACATAATTAAATTGGGACTTAGACGTTATCCTAGCTAAATGCTTCTCATAAAAAGCTTTTTGTTTTTTTTGTCGAAGTGATGAAATATTAGCTAGATATTGACCAGATTAGATTCATTCATCGAATCGCACATGCACTTAGGTAGGAGACCTAAAGAAACTGTGTCTGTAAGTGGTACCTACCAATATATATAATTTTTTGTACGGGAATCGAACCCGCAACATGCAGCGAAGGAGTGCCCGTCATAAACCGTGATAAATCGTGAGGATACAACTCTCAATATCGATGTTTGGCACTAAAACGTACGCAGTACCTATTTTCTTCATTTTAACTACGGATTATAAGTCATAAGTATATTTTTCTGTTTAATATAAATACATTATATAAGTATCCTATCTACTTATCCCAAAGCTGAACTTACTAGGCGACGCAGATTCGACGCTCGGCGGGTAATCGGTGGACGACGAGCTGTCGGTGGTGTTAGCGTTCTTGTGGTGCAAACTCCTGGTGGAGGCGCACCGCTGCAGGTATTTGCTGGAGGAGCCGAAGATGCGCAGCGAATTCCGTCGGTCTAAGGAACGAGGGGCCGGGAAGGAAGCACTCCGTCTTTTGTTCGGACGACCGTACAGGATTTTGTCGTTGGGATTGCCTGGAATTGAGAAAGAGGGGTTGGTTAATAATAAAATATAGTTGCTTTGCTGGGACACAGACCTCCTCTGTTCGAGAGGGAGTGGGCTATAATCTGCCCTTGGTTTAGATGCGGTGCAAAAATAACTCAGAACGTTGCCTTAGCTGTTATAAATAATATAACCAATGTTTTGTCCACCTGTTTAATTAAATTATCTAAGTTATGCCCAGAAAATTCATTGCTAGGTTCACTTAATTGTCGCACTGTATTATCTACAGTATTGTTCAGTTTTGTAGGTACCTAGGTAGGTGCTCGCAGTGCGAATGTTTCATAGCCTGAAGCAGGCCACACCGCTAGCTGGCGAGCGGGCGGGCGAGCCACCGATTCACCTCTTTTCATACTTTGTTTCCCACCGCGAACTACAGAGATAAGCTACCCGAAGTTTGAAAAGAGGTGAAACGATGCTCACTCGGCTCTCCCGCCCGCTCGCCAGCTGGCAGTGTGGTCTGCGCTTAATTTTTGATGGAAATAAATTACGAAGTATTTGTTTGTTTGGGCTCAAATTTAACAGACATTAATGCTTTAAATGTTGATTTGTGAGCGTAATAAATGGTTTCATATTGTTTGGTTGTTAAGTTTTGCTAATGGGCTGTGATGTGAATACGATACGGCTTTTACATGGTTAGGTTTTGAAATATTTGGTGTACCTACTTAGTTTGGAATTTTCACTCAAAATGCGGGTTATTCCCAGTTGTCGCCACTGTCAACGCCACCACTGGTGACAAATGGGATTTCTTTCCATAAAATGTGAAAGAAATCCCATTTGTCACCAGTGGTGGCGTTGACAGTGTCGACAACTGGGAATAACCCCAAAATGCAGTGTTTAATCTACATTAAAAACACTGTATTCTGAAGGTCTATTTTAGACCTTTGCCATCGTATATTTACTGCACTTCTCAGGCCTCGGGATAGAAAGCCCTCAGTGCAAGTTACTTATTAAAATTTTAAATTAAAATCATTGTCTTTGGGAAATCAAGTGATAAGTAGGTACCTACAGCCACATATTACCTATAGCGTGATATCACCAAAGATGGCACAATTGGCACATGACTGAAATGGAAGAAAAAACAAATTAATATAAGTACCTACAGCCGGTCGATTCTGTAAAAATCTCACCGTGAAAATATCAGAAGTGAAGTGAGCTTGAAGTGAGCAGTGTCAATAGTGTCAATCCCTAATGACAGCTCACTTCCCGCCCACTTCACCTAAGTTCTCACGGTGAGATTTTTACAGAATAGCACTACTGGACTTAGGGCAGATTTTTCAATCATCTCATAACTTTATTCGAGGAATAATTTTGAAAATTTTACATTTATATAATATAAAAACTGACAAACGTCAATTTTATTCCTCGAATAAAAGTTATCTGGCGATGAAAAAATCAACCCTTAATCAAATTATTTATTTTGCAAATGAATTCGGTATTTTCTAACATTTCTTTGTTAAAAAAGACAAAAAAGGAAAACTACACGTACTGGGTCAGTAAAGCAAAAAGAAACTGAAATGTGTTACAATTCCCAGTTCTCGCTCCACATTTTTATTATAAACCGTCAAACATTTGACACGACACCGAAATCTCATTAAAAACTGCAAAGCTCATAATTCTTCGGAGCGTGTGCGCGCACGCATGATGTGACGCACAAAGAGCGTGCCGAACAGTTGCTCGCATAAATCAAGAGGGAACTTGACAGATGCGTGAGTGCGAAATGTATGGTTAACAAAAAAGGTAAGTAACCGGGGAGCTAATTACAATTTCTTTATAAATTAAGTACCCACCTACCTATGAACCTGTCCTGTGCTTATAGTAAATGTATTATAAATTTAGTAGAGATATAAGGGCTCATGTAGACGGCACAGCAACCGCGCCAACATCGCACCGCCGCCGCACATCTGCGCTGTGTATACGAGACCCGAAAGCTCGCCACCGCGCCGCCGCCGCTTGATTTCGCTTGATTCTACGGGGCGGCGCGGGCTAATTTTGACAGGTGTCAATTTTCGTGGTTAGTTAGGTACTCATTTCTTTTGTTGACGGTACCTACATGTATAGATCTTGATCTTGTAAATACACACACACTTGTACAAAACTCGTATGGACCTTGTTTTGTTTGTCTGTGTGTGAAACGCTCTCTTTTCCCCTAGATGGTAACTAGGATTTTACGTAGGCGCGAACATGATTGATTACTAGCCTATTTACATGCTTAAAGCTTTGATCCAATCGTGACTAAAACTGCAAATACCTAGAAGCTCGAACATGCGACAGCAAGATATTTAACACATTTTTTTTTTTTTTGTTTTTTTCTTTTCTAATGACTTACTGGGTTGACTTTAAAAATTCTTCTATCTCAGGTATAACCGTTCCTATAATATCCTAATAAAACGACCATTAGGTGGGTATGTACTTCTCCTTTAATCCATCCAAAAGTTGTCTTTAAAATATCCTTTTAGCGACAATACCACCCATTGTGTCAAGTTTCTACATTTATATGTATCTGTAATTTATATGTTGTAGGTACAGACGCCAACAAATCAAGCTACTACAATCTGTCAAAGTTCTTTAATAGATTTTCAACTTTATCTCTAAATCATTAGGTTCAAAATTGATTGGGAAAATTTGACAGTTGATGTGCTGGCGTCTGTACATAACAAAGAGTAAGTATTCTAGCTAAGTATCTATCTAGGTATATTCATACTGCTTTTTGTCCTATTTCTATAATTCCTTTTTAATTTAATTTCACATTTCCGTTAGATGACAGTTTTAAAGCAAATAGGTAGTTCTTGATAGAAATTCATCTTAATACCAACATCAACTAATAAGATTGTTTTAATCCTTTCACTTACAAGGCACCTATTTATAGAGACGCACTGCAAATGTATCTGAACTTGACGTGATCCTTTTACAAACACCAGCATCGGTAATTAATACTGATATTTAATTGAGTTTATATTTACCAAATGTTTGAACAAGGTTGTAATTTTAAGGTTTTATTGCTTTTTGGTGAAGTTGATGGTGATTTGTGTATTGTTGCTCTTTAGGACTGTGGCACCTACAGGGGATAAATTGTTATAGCTTTGTTGTGTTTGATACTTAGGTATCTAGCTTTTGTTTGTTTGGATTTTAATTTAGAATCTGTTGTGGTGAACGGCCTTGAAAAAGACTAACACCCCGTTTCTGAAATGAGAATTTGATGTAGCTCACGGAATTATAAATTTTGAATCTCGCTGGCTTTCACGGTAAAAGAGAAGCGCCAAGGTAGTCCGGGATATTGAAATTGCAAAAAACGTAGGAAAAAAAATATTTCACGGACTACCCTGCCGCCTCTCCCTTAAGTAATGCTAAAGTAGAGCTTGAAAAGTTCTCAATTCCTTTTATAGGGCAGAAGATCCTGGTTTGTATGCTAAAAATAAAACACTGGGATATAAAAACTAATATTTATTGAAATTTTGATGGTACTTTGCATTTGACACACTATTTTGCTCTTTTTTCCAAGAGCTTTACTGCTGCATTTGTATAACGTTTAGTTTAGCCGCGAAGATTCAAAATGTATGGTGTCCAATATATGGACAGAGCCTCATGAAGGGTTAAATCGTGAAGATGAACCAATGCCATTCTAATATTTATTATTTATACGTCATACCTAATTGATATTAGAATTGTTAACAACAACACGACCTTAGAAGTTCAATAACACACGTCAATACTCCAAACACGCAGCTTTCTGCACGCCCTTCAAACAAAGTTCAGTACCCTTCTGAACCTGACAGCCATTTTCCAGCATCCGACGGAGCTAAACAAGTCATCTGAACGATCGGCGTAATCTCGAAGATCGGCATCCACGCCCATTAAGATGCCTGTTCCTAAACTTGTACATAACGCAAATAGGACGGTATGCGACTCGTACGGTCGGCCGCACGCGCAGTGCCACAAGAATCTTTTGGCGCCTGAATGACATTGACGGGGCCGGGCGCGTTGTTGGTAAACAGTTGTGAAATTGTATTGATAAAACAAGATGGCGGCGTAGGTTCCGATTTTGACCATGCGCCAAAAGCCACATATTGCCCTTTCACAGTTATTTGACCTATGATTTTACTGACTAGTCTGTCAAAATCACAGTGATCTTTATTCCCGTCACAATAAGGTTGTTTTTGGGTTGCTGCTGTTAGAGGCAAAATAACTATACAAGAACTGTAGAGTTGTATGTCCATTATCACACTTGGACATTCACAGAAGTTTTATTTTGTTGCAGTAAGCGTTTCGTAGTTCAAGTGTGAAGCCTGCTCGTATTCATGGGAAGCGAAAGTTGAGCTCAAGTTGCTAAACATTGCTTCACGCAACATTAAATGTTGCTGGCAACAATTTTTACAGCAACATTTCCCGTTTCTACGTAGGTACATGACGTCTTCTTTAAGACTTTGTCCGAGAATAGTCCTACCAATCACACTACAAAAATCTTTGTTAACGTCCACAAACACCTGGCTACATACATACACACACGTTAGTAAACAATTGTTGCTTAAAACGAATGAAAAAACATGTCCGTAAAACTGTAATACTCCTGCCAGCGTCATGTTTGCCGCAACTCGAATGCATGTTAAAAGTTGCATCAACAACAATGTTGCGCAACTTTTGAGGCTTTACTTTTGACGTGCAGTTGATTGTACGCATAATTTTAGCATACGCGTACCTTTATGACTGGATGCTTCTTGGAATCCGTAGTAATGTGATGATATTTAGATATATTTAGCTGGAATGGGCGAAATGTTCTCTGATCTGCTGTGACCTTTTGTTTTCTGCGTTTGAAATGCGATATGGGGGGTTTGGATGTGCGAGAATGCAGGTTTGTTATCAATATGATAAGCTGAGGTATGTGTTGTGGTGGATGCCAATGGGGAAGAGGTATACATTTGCATGTGCCATAATATATTAGGTATCTGTATCATCATAAAATTAACTTTGTTTAGCTATTAAGCCTACGTTAGATAACCTACAGCCGGTCGATTCTGTAAAAATCTCACCGTGAAATCATAAGTGAAGTGAGCACTTAATAGTGTCAATCCCTACGATTACAGAATGACAGAGCTAACTGACCGCTCACTTCACCTAAGTTCTCACGGTGAGATTTTTACAGAATAGCACTGCTGGTACCAACTGTGCAAGTCAGTGTTTTATATTACCTACCTATTGCCCTAAGAGAAAATGAGAGTGAAAATGTAGGTCCCGTTTATAGGTTTTTAGAGGAATAATTACCTTAGTTTCTACAAAGAAACATCTCAAGTAAGTATTATACAAGATAAGAACCGATATAAAACTCTTTCAACCATAGTCTATGGCCGGCCATATCCGCTAATGTGCCTGTAAAAGGAACCATTTGTCTCCTTAACACTAAAATGGTGGTCATTCTCTTAGGAATGAGATAGTAAACAAATTGCGAGAAAGGAAACACGTAAATTTTCACTTCGTGCCGTTGTCTGATACAGATTATCTTGATAGGTACCTGGTTAACGTTGAATTCTAAAAAATAGCTGTAAGTAATCTGCGTGCTTTTATAACAAACGCAATTTCCGACATGTCTGTTTGGTCAGATTGATCTTAAAACTGCCGTGCGGATTTCGATAAGAATTGATTTAAAAATCACTTTAGTTTATATGTAACTAGCAGCACTCCGCGGTTTGACCCGCATAAGTTTCGATTCCATAGGAATATCGGGATAAAAAGTGTTCTATGTGTTAATCCTGGTTATAAACTATTTGTGTGACATATTTTATCCAAATCTCATGATCAGCAGTAGCGCTGGCGACCTCTACGACCAACGACGCGAGTTTTCTTTCCAGGGAATAAAGATAGGTAGCTCTATATCACAAAAGATGTATTTATAGGTACTTGGGATCGCAATAATATCTTACTGAATTCAATTACCTACCGAACTAACAACTTTGTAACAAGTTATAAATCTCTGGTACAGCACAATAATTTTGTCAACTTTTAAGAGACTAGCGGGAATTACAGCTAATATAATTTTGTATAATTTAAATCTCAAAACAGCACTTCATGTTAATTAACGATTAACTAATACATTTTATAGATGACATTAAACGCACTGTGAAATATTTAGCGTGACAAACTTGCAAGTTTGACCGTGATTTAATACCTATAAGGGTTCGTTCAGACCAAGTGCAATAAGCAGGAGAGTGCGAAAACAGATCAGCCGGCCGATTCTGTAAAAATCTCACCGTGAGATCATAAGTGAAGTGAGCACTTAATAGTGTTAATCCCTACCGAATGACAGCTCACCCAAGCTTTCATGGTGAGATGGTTACAGAATCGCACGGCAGATCCACAAAATATCACATAACAAATCTAAACCTACGTCAGGCACTACTTGATGATTTTGAGCGGTGGATGTTCCATGCTCCCCGGGCAGACAGCCCTGATACTAAACTTAAAGCTTCGTTAATCTTTTCACCACTGAATGAGCTATTCTCAAGAATCGCGGAACATTTTGCATAATGTGTCCACTCAGCTTTATGATATACCCCACGATCCTGCAATCTTCATCTGTATTCTAATAATAAGCCTGGACGCCGTATCTCGTAAGTGCATTCTTATCTTTAACTAAAATACACGTCCTGCCAAAGAAAAGCAGTCACGAGCCGACGGCGATGGCCGACTACTTTGTTGAGAGGAATGTACACATTTGCATGCCACCAAGTATACCAGCTATGTATTCTGGATATACCCCATCTGCAGTATTATTATTGCAGCTATTCATTGCAGCTGCTACCGTAATAACCACTCTACCGTTACGAGTTAAGGTTGTTTGCAGCTTTTTGCCGGTTGTAAATTATGGGAGGCGAGATTTAATTTAATGATAGGACTGTAAGTAAGCAAATTCCTCCAGTTAGGTTAGGTTAGGCACGCGTGTTGTTATTATTCCACACTTGATTTCATATTACGATACTGTTTTCACTTATATCTTGCCATGGTATTTTTGTGTCGCGTATATTTAATCTCCAGCCATTTTATGTCATGTAATTGCTTCAGCTTTCATTTGTGCCGGCACCATTGTTATCGTTACAGAACTAACAAAATTAAAAGTGAAAAAGTCTTTTGTTGCATTGTTCAAATCGTTATCTATTACGTTAATTTTGTTTTTGTTTTTTTAACCATTGTTATTTAACTCTTGTAACTTAAAGTTTGATAGCACCTATCTTGTTTTCACGAGGTTATTTCCGGAGAGACTCATTACCTACTTCCTTGAGATCACCACAAACTTAAACCACATAATTTCCGGTTCAGAAGTTCACAGAAATATCAGTTTGAACTATCAATCAAAATAAAGAACATAATTACGTGAAGAAAATGTCACAAGCTCCGTATAAAGGTTCTTGTACATGCTAATTAACGATAATCTCTTCCTTCCTTAATCTCAGAGAATCCTACGCATTCCACAGTTACGGCATACGATTGGATCACAAACTGTGGACACTCACGACATGGATAATAGTCGGAGAGCTTAGGAGGAAATAATTTTCAAAATGTTTAATTTCATACCGATACTACGCAGTGCTACCTATACAGCGTGTAACGGAAAGGGGGTATCAACCCTGAAGGAGGTGAATGTGCTCATGAAACTCAACAACTTTCCCCAAAGAACATAGGTCGAAATATGAAAAAAAAATTTGGCCCTCCCTTACAAAACTTTTTTTTTCATATTTCGATGTTCTTTGGGGAAAGTTGTTGAGTTTCATGAGCACATTCACCTCCTTCAGGGTTGATACCCCCCTTCCGTTACACGCTGTATAAGTATCCACAACTACACGAACTTTTTAACTTCTATTTTTTTTTCAATTTCTGAGCACCGCTCACTCATAAGGAGCGTTATTAATGTTCCCAACATCATCACGACGTGCAGTTCTGCTGATGGCATTAATTCCAAGCAATATCCTAATATTATGCTGCATTATAGTGTTCTCTAGGAGGTTTTATAGCTTTCCTCTATTAGTAGTCTACCCGTAACCACCTACCACCGGTCCCTGGGACTGCAAGGACAACTAGCAAATAAAGGTTAAGGTAAGTAAGTTTACTTTCATTACACGCACTAATGCATTTTGTGACTGTTATTTTTTTCCTAAATAAAGGATGTGTAGAAAAGGTATATAGGCGCGCACTGCCCTACGACACTTACACATCGAAATATTTGAATGCCTAAATACGTTGCGGTCTCAAGGACCGCGGTGGTAGGTGGTTAAGGGTTAATTTCACAAGTTTATGATTTTCTAATTGAGATATAGTGTTCAATCTTATAAAAAAATAAAAATAAAAATCTTTTATTAACAGACTACCTACATGGCCCACATTGTGTTAGTAAAAATCTTTAAAAGCTATGTTAGTATGTAATTAAAAAGAGGAAATAAAATAATAATAAAATAAATTATGTTCCAGCCATAGATAAATTCATCAAGCCCCATGTGAAACATGTAGCTTGATAAATCTACCCATGGTAGGTCCATCCAGCCTTTCAGCAAACACCCTTAAGATGCCGTTGTTGCTTCCTCATTATAGCATCATAAAATTATCCCAAAAAAAAAAAAACCTTACAGTTGCCATCACCAGCTCTTAGTCTAAACTATTTCGGTTGTGTTTCATAGCTGCCATTTTATCGCTGTCGGCTCGATCTTCATAACACGTGCGACTTGTTAACGGCGCCGATAATGCAAGCGGTATGCGTGTGCGCACCTCCGTGATTTAGCTTTAGGAGTTTGATCCCTTGGGAGTGTATGTTGTTTTGAGTTATGGCTTGTTTATGGTTTGTTATGGTATGTGTCGTATCATAATAATCATTTTAATAGGTTTAGTCTGAATCTATGTTTGTACATATGTAGTAACAGTACCTAGCCTTTTTCCCGTGTCCAGTTGTCAGAGAACTGAGTTCTTCCGTTATGCATTATTATGATAAAAAAACACGCTTTTACTGTTTTTGTAGACCAAAAAGCAATTTCATACGTATTTCAAGAACAAAACTAATGGCAAAAATAAATCTCTAGACATTTTGAATGGCAATTACTTTTTACTAGACGAACATAAACAATAGAGTGTCCTTCAAACTGACTGATCTTGATGGACGGTCAATCGTGGTAACAATATTGGGCGCAGTCACGTACACGAAAAAGAAAAGACTATTTTTATTGACTCTGTAGCTAAACTAATCATAAACAATGATTCTTAATGTAGCAAAGAGGAAAATGTAAAAAATAATGTGACGAAAAATATTAAACGTGAGTTTTTATTAAAGACAGATTTCACCGCTGGGTACAAATACTATTTTTTTACATTGTTATAGATTGGGAAATAAGTCAACAGCCTATTATATGGTAGAATTACCAACTATAGACACCTGAAAAATTGTTTGTTAATGCGTTGCTGAAGTAAGAGACAAATTGAGAAGTTCCGTATGCGTTTGTAGATAACTTTACTCATAAAATCCTTCAAACCGGAACAGAACTTGCTACAGAAATAGGTTACTGAGATATTACTTCCCAAGATGAACTCTTTCACAAGAAGCTATATATAGAATCCTCGTAATTATAAAGATGAAACTATTCACAAGCATCTCAAGTGAGACATCAATCTGCAATTCAAATGCATCCTTCCAACGCAATTCACTAATGAATATAAAAGTCTGGATATCAATAAATCTTGGTGCTGCAGCGATGCAGTCATCTACATGCCTGTGTCGACCTACATCTGGTCCAGTCACATCCGTATCATTAAAAATAAACTGGCGTTCATTAGGTATACATTCATTAATTATGAATGGATTGGCTCGTGTTACGATTGGTAGTTCGACTGGTCTATTATTAGCGTTGATTATTGAACGGATATTTGATACAGGTATAAATCAGTTTACGGTTGTGATTTCGGATTTGGTTTTAATTAATGGCGTGTCGGGTTTCGCGTAAATGCTGCGGTTGGAGCTTAATGCGTATGTCGTTATTTTGTAGGATGCAAATATGTGAACTAATTGCATCTGGCTTTCACACTCTCTGTAATTCTAGATTTACTACGTCTAACTAGGCTTAGCAATATTAGCTAAAACTAAGGGATGCGTTTTCATTCGTGGTTTTTGTCGAAATGGTAGCATAGTTTTCATAGCCCAGCATTGGAAAGTAATATGTAAAATGTATACCTTTTCAGTATCGATTGACTTCCGTAAACATTAATGACTGACAGGTTTGGGCATAAATGCAGCTATGTAGTTCCAATATTGATTTGGTATTGAAAGAAAGAAAAATTGGGTTAACATGGAATCTCGAATATGTGTCAGTAGGAAATGGTAGTATTTGTAAACTGTCGAAAAGAAATCAGAGGGATTATGAGGGTAAAAACGTTCAAAGTAAAAGCGGTGGTGGCCCAGTCGTAACGGCCGCGACTTGACGAATTTGTAGGTCGCAAGTTCGAACCCAGTCAGGCGTTTTACTTTGTGTAAATTATTTGAAAACATCGTGAGGAAACCGGTACATTCTAGAACCAAAAATTCGAAGACTTGTGATATCTACCAATCCCACTGGGCCCGCGTGGTGGGTTACTTTCCACTCCTTCTTGTAGAGTGGACTGTGTCCCAGCAGTGGGAACATTACAGGCTGATTATGTTATTTTACATGTGAAGATGTTGAAAACATCTCCTAGACTAGATTGTACAGACGCCAGCACATCAAGCTACTACAATCTGTCAAATTTCTTTAATAGATTTTAAACTTTATCGCTAAAGCTTAAGGTTCAAAGTTGATTGGGAAAATTTGACTGTTTCGAGTAGCTTGATGTGCTGGCGTCTGTACTTATCCTAGATAGCTACGAGTATGAAGGTAAATGTAATGAGCAACATTGGAATTAAATTGTTTTTCCATTTCTAGTATTGCCACATATTATCTGATTGTTGCCACAGAATTAGAGCATAATTTGTTCGACAGCAAGAAGTGCTATAGTAAACTTTCATTACAGATACAATTACTCTCATTACTAACCTTTTGATATAGTTTAGCAACCACTTAACGAAGTTTCTGAACAATGTTGTGTATTTAAGTCCGAAAAAACTATGTTGGGAAATGTTGCTGAAAATTTTCTTTTCATTTGGTCTCGTAATATTATTTTGTCATTTCCAGTTTATTGCCCGTCTTAGGACGAGTTTCCGTTTTTTCTTATAATATTTGTAACATACCATAACATCAGACCTATATTCCTTGAAGGGTTAAAGGAACGACCTTTACACCCACATTTCGTCAGATATGTTTTTAAGGCTCGTACAGACTGGCGCGACTTATCGCGCGACGTGGCTCGGGTCGATTCTTCACACTAGAGCGACGCGAATCGCGGCCGCTACCGCGATATCTGCGTGAATTTTAGTCGCGGCGCAACCATGTTGCGGCGCGACAGGTCGCCCCTGTGTGAATTGTCGCGCGCGTTCCCGTAAAAATTGTTCTACGGATATATATCACAGAATCGCGTCGCGCCTGTCTGTACGAGCCTTTAAGTCCAATGTAATTAGGTTGCGAGCCGATTGATATCAACCGGGCACAAATCCAGATTCCGGGCTGCTAGTAAGAAATTTCAGATGGAAAAACCAATAACACTCGAATCGAACTCAGGACCTCATGCTGAGCTGTAGTGATATTCTGTAAAAATATCACCGTGATAACTTGGGTGAAGTGAGCTTAAAGTGAGCAGTCATTAGTGCTAATCCCTACTATCAGATGGAATGACAACTCACTTCACCTGAATTCTCACAGTGAGATTCTAACAGAATCGACCGGCAGTAGCGCTTGCTAACACTGGACCAACGAGGTAGTCAAATAATATATATGTTTTTGATGAATACGTTTTAACTCATTGTCAGCAATAAAACTGGATACAGAAATATTATATTTCAGTAGGTATATCATCCATTTGCTAATAGTATATTTAAAATAATTGACAAATATGGACTTCAGAATACGTCTAGATTGTCTTATTAAAACAAATGAAGTGTCACGGAAATGCATATCAAAACAATTTGTTACAATATTTTATTTGACAGATAATAAAATGGCAGATAACGAGAATATCATGGAAACGGTGAAATAACTGTGTTAACGAGACACCAAAGGACTTATCTGCATGTTTAGAGCTTTTAATAACTGTTGTTCGTAATTATGTGCGTACCGTTGCAGTTTTATTGGGTTTTAAGTTAACATTGCATTAATGTCGTTCCGAAGCAGTGGACCACTTCGCGTTGCTTGCTACCTTATTTGTGTTACTTTGTAATCGTTGTGGAATTGCAATTACCTTCTCTGTCTTACAATTCAGTTGATATTATTTTGCGTTAGCTTATTATTGGTTGTTGTGTCATCAGAGAGGTGCAGAGAAACTACCTCATCGCCGGCCTCATCTAGATTTTAAATAAGATTGATGTGTAAAAGTGTTCGTACATACAAACCAATTTACAGAGATTATGAAAATTATTTTTATTGTGATATTATATCCAATGATATTATAAGTAAATTTTTATTTAGGTTTAATACTTATATGTAATTCGTTTCATCACATTATTTTAATAAATTCAATTGTTACCTATTTATTAAATGATTCTAATATTCTAAATAAAGTACCTCTAAATTAGTAATAATGTTAAATTATACTAACTCGTTTACAAAACCAAATTATAATTTATTACTAGTGTACTAAAAAAAGCTGATGTACAAAACTAAACAAATAAGCACCTAATGCTAATCCATTATTTCACCTACTGTACGTTCCTAGATGAAAAAATAGCTGATGATCAAACATGATTGGCATTTTACTCAAAATCACCAATATTTTTAGTTACCTGTTTAAAACTAGATAAGTTAATTAATAAAAGATCTGTATATTATTTTTTAACAAAACCAAGTCCAAAAAAGGCTATAAAACGGTTGAATGAACTGCTAAAAATTCCGCACAAGCGTATCATGAGAAAATGCATACGAGTTCAGGAAGACACGTCATGTCTCAAGAATCCCGGCGTTCGATCCTCGTGTCGAATTTAGATAATACTGTGGAATTTGTGATTAAGTTTTTAAAAGATATTTATGTGCATCTAAATGTCATTATTGGATTCTTCAATGTTTATTTTCTAGGTATAAAGTTCAAGTATCATCGCTATAAGACAATGTTTTCTAGTTCATCATAGACATCGTCTTCCAAACACACTGGGCTTGTGACTTGTAGATTATGATTTATCATAATGAATATATAAAAAAATATATCTATGTAAGTATATATTTTTTTATATATTCATTTATCTATGATTATGACCTACTTCTCTCGCTACTGAAGAATTTCAAAACTCTAGGATTTCTTCAGTAGCTCGGTCTACGGTTACTTATATGATACATATATGTCATCGTATGATTGTTAACATGGTTACTTTATAACCTATCTCGCGAGATTGTAAACTGTCGATAAATTGTGAACTGAAACATACTGCTTATTTAATGTATAACGTATTCATTTTCGATAGTTTATAATATGTCAAACCGTCAAATTGTGAACGAACCTGCACTTACCGACAGAGTCCACAATCAGTCCGAGTAGTTTTATCAACCGTAAAATTGTGAACCGTCCCTGATTTGTAAATCTTGGCGGTAGCCGAATTGGTCACAGTAACCAAGCCAGGGCACCACGACCAAATGGGATAAGTTAGGTTAGAACTGTGACCAACCACGTTGCAGTTCACAATTTTTCGATAGTAATCTAGCGAGATAGATTATAAATTAACGATGTTCTGACTATACGGTGACATAAACGCAAATGTGTCATGCACACCATCATCTCAAAAAATAACAGTAAGGATCAAATTATCTTCAAGTCGAATTATCATTTGTCAATGTTTTTATGGAACTGGTTGTCTGTGACCGTTGTGTGACCTCTGTTATCTAGAGAAACCAGGCTTTAATTATGTGGCAGGAGTCAATTGCTGTTTCGACTTGAGAGCGGGTAATGGATTGAACATATCAGTTGGATAACTGATTATAATCAACCCTTTAATCGTTTCTTACTTCACTCAAGTGAAGAGGGATCGGATTCATAATATTGATACAAATAACTAAAATAAGTGTGTTATATACACGAGTCATCTAAGCATTTGAAAAAGGACATGGTGCAATTATTGTCTCAGAAAAACATTACATAGTTTACTAAGCCACATCTAGTTTTTGGAGTAATCCTTTAGCTCTGTGATTTTTTCTTTTTCGTGGCCTTTTCTTTCCCTCCTTGCATTTGTTCCAGTTCTAGCGATGCAGCGCATCTTCTTTTATTTCCTTAAGGCCAATTAAACAAGGAAATCAAGACAGAATGAGATTCTTTAGTATAATTTATGTATATGGACTTAATCTTGAGCAATATTCGAAAGTTCGTAGATCGCAGAATTGGATTAAGTAGGATTAGGTACTTTTCGCCTACTTTGGTCATCTTGCAACTTTTTCTTATAATTTACAACTGTGTGGGATAATATCATATTTCATTCGATATCTCAGATAAATGTGCCTATTTTGGACAGATTTTGTTGGTTTTATTTATAAGCAACGCAAGAGTGCGTTAAAAGCTCTGAGTCTTATCAAAGTTGGTTTTAAAATATTTTAACTACTTTTTTTGTAAATTATGATATAACCATAATTAAAATAAACAAACGCTCCTTTTTTAATACGTTTGATTAAAACTGGACTGCAGAACAGGATACGTGGTGCGACGAAACGCATTAGGGGGGGGCTCCAATTTATTGCCTGCGCATTTTTTGTCGCCATATTTCTTTCAGTGGCGCGGTAATTAGTACCGTTCTAATTTCGAAAGTTGAAATATTTTTGATCGGTTGGACGTCATTTGTTTTTTTTCTATGCTTTGAGAATCATATTATGTCCGTTTGAATTTCTACGTTGATGAAGTATTATCAATTTTACTTCGAAATACCTCGTGCTGCGTTTTTTATCACTCATTTGCATATTTGCAGCCCATTATGTTTCGTAGTGCTATTAATCTCGTCGAGAAACTAAATTAGGTTGCGACCATTAAATAAATACCCAAAAATATCGCATCGGGATGTAAAATATATTTAATTATCCAAATAAATAAGAATGGAGGAAAGGAAATATCAGACTCAATCAAAAAGTATAGCACGCATGCTTCCTGATTTACGAAACTATTATAAAACAAATGTCGGTATCAATTAGTGTCAGATATACAAATATTAATAACAGTGAATGTTGCATAATTAAGCTAAACTCGACCTTACCGTGAAGCTATAAAAGTCAGAGCTGGTTTATGGACTGCTATTTAATTGTTTGGTATTCTTGAGTATTGTAATGGGATGTGAACATTATGGAGAAGGAAATCGGATTAGAGTCTTCCTGTGCTTTGATCTCAATATTTTGTCCTATCAATAAAAAGGTACTTACTAACGTTACTATTTGTTTCCTATCTTTTATCTTAAAATGACAAAAGTAAGGTAAATTAAAAAGTTTTCTACGCAGTGTGACGACATCGGGCTAGTGCGTCACAGAATTAAGGTCATGACACACTATACCGGTATCGCACGGGCACCGCTTCAACCCAGTAATGAAGTTGTCATTCAAATTAGAGCATTAAATCGTGTGGCTTAATATTTCATAATGTCAATATGAAAAAGCCAACGGTGGGCAGTCAGCACGCTTGCCGCTACCATACAACTCGACCGTGCCTACAGCGCGCCGACCCGACTCCGAGTCGCCAGCAACATTGTGAAAACGTGCAAGTCCTAGGTGTGTTCAATCATAAATGCCATATAACAATTCTGTTCGCGGTGACAGCAAGCCCGAACCTCGTGGACTGCGAGCTTGTACCTCGCGGCCGGCACGCGGACTGCGAGCTTGCACCTCGCGGCCGGCGCGCGGACTGCGAGCTTGCACCTCGCGGACGGCGCGCGGTCTGCGAGCTTGCATCTTGCGGCCGGCGCGCGGGCTGCGAGCTTGCACCTCGCGGCGGCGCGCGTACTGCTAGCTTGCACCTCGCGTCCGGCGCGTGGACTGCGAGCTTGCACCTCGCGGCGGCGCGCGTACTGCGAGCTTGCACCTCGCGGCCTGCGCGCGCACTGCAAAGTTGCACCTCGCGGACGACGCGTAGTTAGAGCGCTAGTGGCTAGCCGTAGCTTAAATTCGAGGCAACGCCTTGCTGCAGCTGTGCAGTTGCGGTGCCGGTATAATGTGCATGACCTTTGCTCGAAAACGATTTCATTTTAGGTTAAGATCACATAAGAGCTCAACCGTCACTAATGACAATTACTTTTTCTATTGTTCCCGAACTTAATAAGCTTGCCTAACAGACGAGGGGAAAAGATCACGCCTGTAATCCTCAAAGGAATAGGCAAAGGTGTACTTATGTTACTGCAGTTTAGGTTTATCAAAAATGTATGTAAAACTTAGGTAATCTCTCATTATGACTCGACATTTTTTAAGCCATCAAATCATTTTCGCTAAAAATCTCAAGTAACAAAAAAAAAAATTGCAAAATTTAGACTAGCATAGTGGTAAACTTTACAAGGTACTTGTAACAATTTTGAAGTCTACTTAAAACGCTCTAAAAGTTTTAACCGAATTATTTTTTTGCTGACCTACCGTTACGGTTGAGTAGCAAATCTGTATAATGAGGTGACAGATCACATAAGCATCTTCAAAGGTGTTTGAAAGTTATGTAGTCGATACGATGACAAACGTCTTTTGCAGTGAACCAAATTAAATTTTAATGGTCCAGATGGACCTAGCCTATTTCGATGCCAGATATAATATACAAGGTGGAGACAACAACACGACAATAAATGAAATCACTAGCAACGCTAATGTACAGCGTGTAACGGAAAGGGGGTATCAACCCTGAAGGAGGTGAATGTGCTCATGAAACTCAACAACTTTCCCCAAAGAACATAGGTCGAAATATGAAAAAAAAATTTGGCCCTCCCATAGTAAATCAATCAGCTGGTAGTCAGTTTTGTAAGGGAGGGCCAAATTTTTTTTTCATATTTCGACCTATGTTCTTTGGGGAAAGTTGTTGAGTTTCATGAGCACATTCACCTCCTTCAGGGTTGATACCCCCTTTCCGTTACACGTTGTATAAAACAATAAGGTTTGGGGTGAAGATAAAGACTTATAAATATTGTACACTTTCGGTGCGCAGCCCAGTTGACAGACGTTGACAGTTGAGTGTTCGACCTATGTTCTTTGGGGAAAGTTGTTGAGTTTCATGAGCACATTCACCTCCTTCAGGGTTGATACCCCCCTTCCGTTACACGCTGTATAAGAGTATTTTCGAACAATCACATCAAGTATTTATTTGATTGTTCGAAAATACTCTTATATCAAAATTAAAAAAAGTAATTTTTTAAAACAAATTAAATAGTATTGATAGAGCGACTATGGGTTTTGCCAATCTTTGACTAGCTGTAGTGACAAAACTATTGGATATATATTTCAATGAATTTTCGAATGCAGACTGGGAACGTTATCAGATACACCTACGCAGATTATTTTACTGTCGTCTTCACCTTGTAAATTATAAATACAATATTTAATCATATTCGTACCAAAGATGGTAAAACTCGACCCATTAAAATGTCGAAAATTTTGCCCATAAATGGAAGTAATAAAAATCATAAGATTTCTTAGTTCAAAACTATGCAAAACATGACATTTCTAGTATTGTATCACGGACTGATTAGCTTTTACGTGAATTTTATTTTTTTTTGCTTGGCCTTCAAAACTTCCTGGAGTTTAATGGGCACTTGCAGTTTTTAGAAAAATATCTTCATTTGACTATGAAAAACCTTGGTGACGTAAGCATGACAATTGGTAAGACATGTCATTACATTTGACTGATCAAGTTGAGTTATTACGAAACGTTGGTTTCCTCCTTCCTGAATCATTGTCACTCCATAAATTGGGATAGACTTCCGTGTTATATAAATACTGCTACTTATAATATGTAGGCAGATAAGATAAAAGGAAATAAAAGTTTAGTAATTGTTTTACACTTGGATAATCTAGGTTAACTGTGCATGTTATTTTATGGACTGGGTTAGGAGAAACAGTTAGGTAAATTTATTGCACAAGGACCGTTAGAGATGACCATTCCCGAATGTTTGTTTCAGTCTGATCTTGCTTTCGGAGATTGTATTTTAGCAAAAACTGTATACTAGTCATATCAATGTTTTTCGCCGTTCATATTCATCACTATCGTCATTGGCAGCCTTGTTCCACCCACTCTTGAGTATAGGCCTCCTCCCTCCCCACAATTTCAATCACAATTCGAGAGTTTTGAAGGATATTACTAATCCATTGCTTCATAGGTTAGAAACATCTGCTCAACGCAATGGACGTGGGTAAACTATCAAAATGAAACCCATTGCGATGAATTGACATTTTATGTGTGTTACGCAATTACCCCGCTGGTCTCTGGTCTGTGCGAGTCTCATCCAGGTCTTCATTTTTCTCATCAGTCTTCATTACCACGTAAATATATTTTAAACTGATTCTAATGACCCAGGAACCAAATTACGCAAAGGAAATACCGTTTTATCTCCAGTAGCGTTTATATCTAAACTCTTAGTGAATCATCAATTTATTTGACGATAATTGTTTTTGTCACAAAAACTCACCAATCAAGACTTTAAGTGCACAATTTGGCTACAAACTACTTATAGTAACGTGGAGCAGTCATGTATGAAATTGGGCGATGACCTTGGATGGCTTGTTATGAAACCTTAGGCACCTGTCGCACCGCCGGCGATTGACGAGAAGTGAGTAGAGTTGCACTGCTCTCAAAACGGTGAACGAAAACATCGTGAGGAAATCGGCATGTCCTAGAACCAAACATTCAAAGACATGTGACATCCACCAACCCGCATTGGGCCCGCGTGGTGTATTATGGCCCACTCCCTCTCACAGAGAGCAGGACTGTGTCCTAGCAGTGGGAACATTATAGGCTGATTATGGAGTAGTTGGCAACGAAAAAAATGAGTTGACAAGCAACGAGCAGCGAGTGCGAGACCACGACGACCGATTACTCGCTGGCATGCGAGAGAGACTCACACTTGGAACTGACGCCAGCACATCAAGCTACCCGAAACAGTCAAATTTTCCAAATCAACTTTGAATCTTATGCTTTAGCGATAAAGTTGAAAATCTATTAAATAATTTTGACAAATTGTAGTAACTTGATGTGCTGGCGTCTGTACCAAGTGAGTCTCTTTCTCATACCGCCTAATTCGTACCAAGCGTGAGTCTGTCTGCGACTGTTCTGCCTGCCAAGCGAGCGTCGCTGAGTGAGTACTCTTTTCGGCGATGGGACAGGTGCCTTAGGTTTGCGTCAAAATGTTTGTCAATAAAATTCAGATATGCCGAATTGTCGAGCGTTATACGCTTGACAAAAATGCGTTGATGTCTTTCCTTTGATTGTTGTTTTATCTAAACATCAGAAGGCCAATTCTCGTAATTCAAAACGTTCATAATCTAGTCGCAGTCTCACCTCAGCGAAAAACAAAAAATGTCAAAAACTTGTAAAAATGTAGGGAAATTAGAGGTATTTTTGACAGATTGAGACTGAGATCAGAACACACTTACATGTGAACATTCTTAAAATTACGAGAATTGCCTCTCTGGCATTTCAATTGGCTCATTCTGGCTAACATTAAAAGAGAATGACCAAATGTCGTGTACCAAAAAGTCTCATGATTCAAGATCAAAATATTATAGTAATTATTTTCATATTTTTTTACGAAATCACGCGTCGGGGATTTGATTTTTGAACAGGGAATTCAATTTAACGTAAAAAAGTTTTGATATTGTTTTATTTTCTTTATATGACGTTCCGTTTCAAATGATATGATTAACCTTGAATTTTGAAAATGAACATCTTTCAAAAAACACGTAAAAAATTATAGTTTGGCGATTCTACATCCGTGCATCCATGAGCATTACATTGCATTGCATGTGCATTTGTCACCAATTATTAAACTTCCTAAATTGTATTTGTTGCGGCGTACGACTCGAACATACTCCGGAAGCAATTTATATTTTTATAAGCCACTTCTTTCGTGAAGAATAGTGAATACAGAAATAGCAATGTGTTTTGTGATACTATTGCATTTTGTATTGTATATTTAATCTTAATTCATTTGCTTAATGCCATAACAAGCAGAGATTGACACTTCCTCAAATGATGTTACTGTCATCTTCCCGCATACCAGCATCCACCATTTGTACGCTAGATTAACTCAATGAGACACACTCCAATAAATTGTTATATATGAATCCGGACACCTCAACTCATTTTCCACTTTATACCCCTAAAATAAGGTAGATTTTTATATGATGTTAACCTAAAATTGGTCGACCACATACAAGAAATAACGAGTCATGGCAACAAATTATAAAATAATAATGTTGTTTTCGATTTCTTTCCACTTTCCTACTTCGGATCGCATTTGGCGTCTTTAGGTTGCCGGAAGTTTATTGTGGATTCTTTTAGAGAAATGTTGCTCTTATTTAGAAAAAGATTTTGGAAGATAACGGTGACAGATTATTTGCAAATATTTGATAGTCGTGCTGGCTGATTTGTGCATAGTAATTGCATTTAAATGGTTGATAAAAATGGCCGTATCGCGTATTTATAAGGGGTGAGAGGTGTTGAGTGAATATCATGGACGAGTTTGGTTATCCAGCGTGAGAAGTGAGAATCTGAAATCGTGTTAGGTAACTAACGAGTACCAGATTTTTATGTTAATAATTTATGTAGTGACATACTGGACATACAGCAACGTAAAAATGGAAACAAATGACGATCCAGTTACTTTTTCCAACTGTCACCTCTTATGATCGGCCAGTTATTAAATTAAATAAGTAATAGCCTTCCAAATTTAAAATTCTTATTAAAAGAAAAAGAAAACAAATGCGAGCACAACGATCTATAATAAACGTACAGAAAATAAGCCAATGCTTTATACAAAATGGAACCTATTTATGATGACTAAAGCTGCGTCCCTCGGTTTTAAAAAGAGAACTAGGCTTGACTGTGATGTAGGTCATGTAAATGTCAACGGTCGGAGTGGACGGTTAGCCATTTAGGTTCTACGCGCTGTGGGCACTACCAGAATAGGTAGCAGGCATAATGAAAATTTAGAGCTTGCCTGATAATTATTGTGGGCCACCATCCATACTAATATTATAAATGCGAAAGTAACTCTGTCGGTCTGTGTTACCTTTTTCGCTTAAACCACTTAACCGATCGATACGAAAGACACACAGGCAGCCTGGGACCTGGATAAAGATATGGGATATTTATCACCCTGGATATTTGTGTTAAAAAATGATGAAAGTGAGGCCAGCTAGCAAGATTGCACCTTGTTTTATCGTAGCTCACCTGTACCAGGCTACTAAGTACTTGCTATTGTCTATGGTTGGACCTTCTGTAACCTTTTCGTGGCACTAGGTGGGAGCTCTTATCGTAAGCTGTCGCATTAATTTACTAGCCCCACGTACGTATGCGGAAAAAAAAAACACGAGCTGAATGTATTCACAGATGACCTTTGAGGATTACCTTTGCTTATTGCGGCGCCTGCTCTTTAGTAACATTTATTAATGATGAAGAATGCGACAAACTTGTATAAAATTACATATTTTAAGCCGTAAATATCTGCTGAAGATGGACCACCCAAATTAACGGGCAAAAGTGAAAAGTTGATTTCTGTTAGTAGGTAGGTACTTTAAACTTTTGGTTGGTTACCAAATAAAATATAATAAACTTGCGCAGTATAGGTACTTATTTTAAGTGTGCATACACACGAGCGGCACGCGTCAGCGACAGAGGGAACATCAGGGTAATTGCGTAACACACTATCAGTAGCAATGGGTTTCATTTTGACAGTTCAACAACATTCATTGCGTTATTTACGCTGTTGAGCAGACACATTTTTCGAACATATGGAGCAATGAATTAGCAATATGCTTCAAAATGATTCAAATTGAGAGTTATAGTGTGTTACGCAATTAGGATGCTGCACACTAATTTGGTGGACAACATGGATGAGAGGTGAAGTGGCTGTAATATTATATAATACTACATAGGGGAAGATCAAAAACATATGGACGGATTTAGACGTCGTAAAATATCTTTAGCTATAGCAAGAAACGGGGTGACTAAGGTGATGACGGCTGATTAAGATGTTTTAAAGAAGGAGAGAAGCAGAAAGGGTAAGAACGAAAAGGAAGAAAAGGGCAGACTAATGTTGAAGAGAGAACATTATGCCATAATATGACACAACAGATAAACGACATTAAGGGGAATAATAATAATAATAATAATAATTTATTTTCTCAATAAATGACCTCAAAATTTGTACACTAACAATAAATGACTAATAGACATACTATAATTAAAAACCCTGACTTCTAAACTAGGTTTATGTACCTGTATCTTAGAAGCCAGTGAACCTTCGAAGTTGGATTGCAGTATAAGCCACTTACGTTATACCTAGATAGGACACAAAGTACAAACAATAATCCATCATGTCAAATTCAATAATGATACAATAAGTAAAAAAATAACCATTAGAATTCATAAATAAAATCAGAATAATAAACATAAACAAAAAAACAAAAATTGAATTAAATTAAAATAACACTAAAAATTAACTTGAAATTAAATTAAAATTAATTTAAAAGTAAATTGAAATTAAATTAAATTGAAATTAAAAATAAATAAATTTATCAACAACATTCCATGGATAACATAAGTCTCTCGTGTTTAGATGTCAGGAATACATGATAGATATAAGGATGCTGGTATTATATCTAAGCTCTGTTTAAATACAAGCCGTGTCCCCGATCTGCAAAAATAACGAACTTCAATACAAACTTTCATCCCCTTTTAAACCCCTTTAGGGTAATATTACGTAAGTAAGTCATTTAGCGACAATAGCAGAAATATACTTAGGGTCGTATGAATTTGCAAAATAATTTGTTGTTTCGAATAATTCCTAGACAATTTAGTGAGACATATTAAAATTAATAAGGAACTAGTAATTTACAATTTCATAGCAGACTCTGTTATGGATTTAATGTCTGCTATTAAAACTTTGTGCGTGTAATCGAATTACCTGTATTAATTGGACTAGCTTAGTAGTTAATTTTGAACGAGCTGAATTAATAATTTATAATTATTGGGATAAAATAACCTCTAGTCTATCTATCTATATAAATAAAAATGGAAGGTTGTTCGTTGGTGTTTACCAACTGTGTGTGATTTCAGTGTTGCGTTTGCATCACTTGAGAACGGCTGGAGCGATTTGACTATGTTTTGTTTTAAAATGTTTGTTATAGTCCGAATTACTTTTTAAAGACAGAACAATTGTAAAGGTTTCCTAGAATATTTTCGAATTTCGGAAAACTGAACTTCCTTTTATACTATGGATTTTTTAAAAGAACTCCAGAATATGTTGAAATTTTGACAAAGTCTGTCAGGTCAGCTTTAAAATAAATGCTACTTAGGTACAGACGCCAGCACATCAAGCTACTACAATCTGTCAGATTTCTTTAATAGATTTTCAACTTTAGCGTTAAAGTATAAGGTTCAGAGTTGATTGGGAAAATCTGACAGTTTTGGGTAGCTTGATGTGCTGGCGTCTGTACATGCTCGGTTTTCATGAGGATTAGGCGACAGAGGTTTTTATTTCAGATTGGTTGTTAGGAGCCGCAACATCCTTTCTGAGTGTGTGGCAGCTTCTAACGATGCCAAAGTGTACTGGCTTTTATAGATCAGATACATGCATAAAAACGAATGTAAACCGAGTATCAAGTAAATAAAGCAATGACTTTTAAGTAAGGATAAAACGGCGGACTAGTCACTACTATAAATTACGGCACGGTTGGCGCAGTGGTTAAGCGATTGACTGCTGCGCTGCGTGTCGCGGGTTCGATTCCCGCACGGAAAAAATATTTGTATGACCTACAAGTAGTTGTTCCGGATCTGGCTGTTTGTGTTGTGTGGAGTTTAAATGTTTGTAAACGCACCCACAATACAGGAGAAATTCCTAGTGTAGGAAAACGTTTAAAAAATATAATATATCTACCAGAAAACCTTTGGATTATCAGGAAATATGTAATAGAGAGACGAAGAAGAGAAAACGAGAGACAGAGAAAGGAAGAAGGGAAAATAAGAGTTGGGAAATTAGTTATTGACCTGCAATGGCTTTCATTTTAACGGTTCAACAACATTCATTGTGTTATTTACGTTGTTGAGCAGTGAAATATTTCGAACATGTGAAGAAGAACTTCTGTGTGATTAGCAAAATTATTCCCGATTGTGATTGATACGAGTAGTACCTACGTTATGCAATTAGGGTGCTGATTCGCTTTGTTCTCTAATCTCGACAACTTCTTTCGGCCTAATATAAACTGCAAACTATCTGCATATTCTCTCTGCAAAATCTCAGTAACTAGGCTAGTAGTGTAAGTCCACTGTACATTCGCGCGGAATCGTTCCAATCACGCGACGATTACGTGACGTAATCTATGCGCCCGAACCTGAATATGATTAGCCTAGATGCCAACAACTTTGGCTCAAGTGAATTGTGCCCTACATAAATGAGATCAGAGGGGGAAATCTCGTAATTGTTAGAACGTTCACAGTCTGATTTCAGTCTGTCAAAAATACATCTAATTTCCCTACGTTTTTGACAAGTTTTTGACATTTGTTTGTCGCTGAGATGAGACTGCGACAAGACTTTGCACGTTTTAAATTACGAGAGTTGGTCTTCTGTTTTAGCACGTAGGCGTGGATTAAGATTATAAAGTGGGGTAAGATTAGGTAAGCTTTATGATTAATTGTGATGGTCAGTGGTTAGGTAAAGAGTGATGAAGCAACCTGCTAAGGCCGCAGACAAATGCGTAAGCGACACTTGGGTCCTTACTCAAGAAGGAAGATGTGTGTTATTGGATGTCTCCAATTTCACCAAGAAAACAAACGAGTTACGACGCGCTACATCGATCATACATTGATGAAATTGCCTATAAGACAAATAAAGAGTCAATTTTAGTAATTTTAGGTACCTTTTCTGACGTAGACTTACCTACTTCTATCTATTGGATTTAGACTTTCATGCGACGCAGTTGTTATAATACCAACTTTTATATCAGTTCTCTTCAATTTCAGTTATTTCTAATTAATTAAGACATATCTACCCTAATTACTTAACTTTTCGAAAGGAACAAAGCCCAGAAAATGTTTGCGGCACCACGCGTCCAATAAAAAAAAACTTCAACCGTGCATAATGATGATAAATAGATTCACTGAACCATAATCGAATACAATTTTTGAAAATCGATACAATTTTTCGATAAATCTCTATAGTAATAAATATTAATAGGTTTTGTAAAAGACTGATTTCACTATTAAATTCCAATCTTATTGGAACTTAAATATGTTCGAGCCGTTTGGGGTTGAAACACTAGGGTCATGGGGTCCGAATGTCCACTTAGTTTTACGAGACATTACCAAGTGGTTAGTCGACTCTTCTTTCTTCTTCAGAGGGCTGGCCTATTTTTTCGCCAAAGAATCAGCATTACCATACAACATGGCAATGCTGCCAGCCTTTTGCACTTTGGCACTTTTCCTGTTGACAGCGATGCAGATGATTTTTTTAATACCCTGTCATTATTTCCCCCCTTTTTATATTCTTGTACATATTATGATTATTAGTTTAAGGCTGCTAGCTTTTTAAATTATGTAAATATTTCTTGGAAATTGAAATAAAGTACCTCACTATGCATTCTAATTTATACGTGGTCACAAAATAAGGTGAGTGTCGTCATACTTGCAAATGTGTCATTAAAGCAGTTACATATTACGACATACATATATGTCTAACTTACTTTTAATTAAGCTTATGTTACCCAAGTCATTAAACTTAACTTTAACAACACTTACTTAACACTGCAAATATCGCAACTCAGCCGTTAAAACGACGTAGTCGTTCTATCTTTAAACTGCGGCCACCATGTTGAATATTAATTAGCGCACAATGTATATCACGCTTGTAAGTGGGACATTGGTATCTCCGGTGACCTTTTAGAAGCTTAGGGATAATATACTATAGAACAGAGTATCGATATTTTACTCATTAGGTGGTTGTATCGTAGCACTATCAAGATATATTATGGAAACATTGACTACCTACTTTGGACTTTGTCACATTAAATTGGCAATTGATGTAGCTATTTTTATCAATTGTACATTTTTGACGACATCAGTATCTTCGGATAATTGGACAAGGTTCCAAGCATGGCCAAGATTTTTAAACGCTGATTGTGTTAGCATCTAAATTAAAGTACCACTTACCTATATGTCTATCACTTCCAATAATGTCAGACATGAATAATAACATTTTTGTATTAATACCCAGTTTCGGTTGCAAGAATAGGGGAAGACCAGAGAAACTACGGATGAATCGTGTGAAAGACGGGGGTGCATACTGAGATGACGGCTGAGGGTTGAGCTGTATGGCAGAAGCATAAAAAAATGCTACTTCGATCCCAAGTGAATTAAGATAAGGGCAGGTGAATGCCGATGGTACAACTAAGGCAATCTAATGTTGACGCGGAGGAATGAGTAGCGTGTGAAAAGAAAGCGCTGAGTATGAATTTGGGTGTTAGTAAGAAAGCAATTAAATCAAAGAAGATGTGGGTATCATCACTACATAGTATAAAACAAAGTCGCTTCCCTGTCTGTCTGTCCCTATATATGCTTAGATCTTTAAAAGTACGCAACGGATTTTGATGTGGTTTTTTTTAATAGATAGAGTGATTCAAGAGGAAGGTTTATATGTTTAATACATGCATAATATAGTAGAGCAACACTAATAATTTTAGAGGTTTCTAATGTGATGTCGTAAATAAACACATTTTTTTGCGCTTACATTGTAAACGCTGGCTGAACCCGTCGAGATAGATCAAAATAATGTACTATAGTATTGTACACCTTAAAAAGGTCTACAAAAAAATCCGCGATGGTATATGTCTATCTCTTATGGATAACCCACAATAACCATTTTTATCCTATACTTTTTACGAGAAATAATGGCTCTAAAATTATCAGTGTTTCTCCATTGCACCCGTGCGAAGCCGGGGCGGGTCGCTAGTGTAATTATATAGGGTAAAGAAAACTTGATGTGACAGGGAAGGAAGTCATTACCATGATGACAGCTAATAGGGATGTTTCGAAAAAGAGATCCTTATTAGTGTGCTGACCGCAAACATATTGTAAAAAGGACAAGAAGATGTCGTCCTAACAACCAACTTTTAAAGTAAAGGAGATCTGTATAAATAAACCAACTCACAACTTTTCCACACTTTCGAATAAGATTCATTAATAAATTCCCTGATAAATGTAGAAAAATATCGCGCGTTCAGATTGATACGAATAACCAAGATAGGAAATGGTTGCCCCCTATCTGACCACGATCTGAGCAAACCTATCATTATCGTTTACCGTGAAGAGATCCTATCAACTGCCTGTTAGATAGCAGCGTATAAATTCACTTTTAATATGGTTAATTTTCCTGTTTACAAGTTTACTGTTTTTATATGCAGTTTTATGTAATGTGCCTTGTTTTTGTTGTAATGGTTAGTTAGTAGGGTAGATTAGTTGAGTTGAGAATATGGTTTGCAGAATGTGTGGTAATAGATAGGTACCTAACAACTACACTGGCCTGCAAAACTAAGTACTACACTTTTAATTTTTTTTTTCTAATCTATATCAGTTAGAGATTTAAAATTAAAGAACATTTTATAGTTAATTTTAAAAGAAGGTTCTCGACTATGAAGTTTTTATACACAAAATTAAACTCCTTTTCGAGTTCTTTTTATGATCTTGTATACTTAAAAAGTTATTCCAATTTTAAGTGTGATACTTAATTGGTGAAAAATTACGTCCATACTACATGCCATGGTATAATAACATATAAACTAATATATAATAATCCAATTTCTTTTTAATTTGATTTTTTGTGTGTTTGTTTGTTATGCATTCACGCTAAAACGGCTGAACGGAATTGGATGAAATTTGGCACATGGGTAGACCTGGATTAGGACATTATATTTTTTGTCCCAATATTCTTACGGGGTATAGACTTATGCGGGAGAAAACGCGCGGCGCTGCTACGTTGTATATATTGATATATTTAATTTATTATTAGAAGTACGGAAAGTAGTTTTTTGGTGACTCAGTTGAAAGATATTTTTTGGACTTTGTAATTACACAAGATTATTTGTTACTATTCAAATTAGTGTCATCTTGTCTAGTTTTAGCGATGCTTAGGATCGAACAGACACATTACAGATTGCAAATTATGGACATCCTATTTAAATTCAAGCGGATTTACATTACTTTACAGTACCTGCTGTCAGTTTGGTTTCACAAAACATTTAACTCGTTCATTACTCCGTGACATAAAACTCTATTTATCGTCATAATAAATACGAAAGTGAATTAACACCTCATCAGAAAGGAATACTGTGATTAAAGTGAAGTAGAGCAGAGTCTACACTTACTCTGAACTACTATAGAACCGGTAGCCATTAGGCCGGGAGATAGTCATATTGGAATTCATCATCATGTTCAAAGAGTTTCACAAGTACTTGATTTATGTTGAGGTCTAATTCTAGTGTAACTGGAGCAGCTAAATATGATAAGTAAGTCATGGAATTATTTATTACATTGCTAATTTTACTGAAATCAAAACTGCCGTGCGATTCTGTAACCATCTCACCGTGAAAGCCTGGGCGAGCGTGGAGTGAGCTGTCATTCGCTAGGGATTAACACTATTAAGTGCTCACTTTACTTATGATTTCACGGTGAGATTCTTACAAAATCGACAGGCTGATGTTAATAACAAAAACATAGGCACCTACGGGGACTGCCGACAGAAATTAAAACTTGAAACTATGCACATTCATTAGTATGTCGATAACGCGAACCCATAAGACTTTCTCCTACCAAAAGTCATTCAATGCGAATAAAGGAGTTTTTACTTCAAACATTGTCTTGACTTTGACTGTTTGGGTACATATCCAACCATTATTTTGTCTTTTTCTTGTCATAAACAAGGTATGTCGTATCTCGATCTATTATTTATTAATACAGTGTTCAAGGTTTTACACGGCTGATTTATTGAACTTGATTATTTTGACAAGTAACATTTTTTAAAGTCCTTTAACTATAGCAAGAAAAACCTGATAGATCGACCTTGAGCAATGTCTCAGGGTATTTAATTTATGGAAACCTTTGAATAACACCTTGATTAGATCAGTCCTTTAAAATGTCATTCGAAAAATTTTACACGCAATGATTTTTTTATTTTTATCGCAACAGTCTCGACTCCTTTTTTATCAAGGAATCTGATATCGACCTGATATTGACCGTTTAAAGGTGTGCGACCTTACACCTCTGCTAACCTTTTTACAAATACAGGCACCATGGTACTTTAATTTTCACCCCATTAAAATTCATATTTTTCGTTACATTTAACCTTTATGAGTTGAGTCATAAACAAATGCCCAATTCAACCTTGATATTAAAAACTTGAATGAATTTCAGATCTTATAAAATGTTAACAACCCAGACTCTGGTTTTATGACTGGTCAGTAACGGTCATGCTAGATGTTATTTGATTTGTAAAGGAATAATCTTAAAATGTTAAGATACTCGTCCCACATAACACGTAAATTCTTTGCTGTTGAACATGCATCTTCCGCCGCATCGTTATTCCGAATTTAACACTTCCACGGGATGTTAAAAATGAAGATTTCTAAGCATAATTGAATCCTATGGCATGTCGCCTAGACACTTTTATTACTTAATTTATTATTTTGAACAAATATTTAGTCATACGTAACACATAAATATTATTTCGAATATATCTTTAGTCACATAAATATTTTTGTCAAATGAACGAAACAGGTGTCCAATTAAATTATTATTGATGTATATAATATTGCCCATTAAAGATGATATAGTTTCTCAGGTTACGAACTCCTAGCATACGCTAAAGCTTTTCCTGCCAACGCGGGCGCGTGGAAAGTATTCATTTTACGAGAAAAACGTCTCGGATGACACTTTCCATGGACTGACACGTTTAATTTGACAGTAATGACTGATCATTAGCTGCCAGTGCGATCTCGCTTTCCTTAGTGGATCGATATTGAATCTTTTCTAATGATACCGGTCTGTAAGATTTATAGACATAGGTCAGCCACTTTTTGTACTGGAACGTTACTCTCTTGTTCATAAATGTCTTTGCAATTTGCATCGTGTTAAAGACAAGAACGGAATCTACAGTTAAGAAAATGAATTGTTAAACAAATTAATTACTAACTTAATTTGTCCGTATATTCAAATCAGAAATGTATTTTTTTACAATTGTATGAAATTGCTATAATACGGCAGATTGACGTAGAGTGCCAATTTTCTTAATTAATTAATTTCCCTGACTATATAAGCAGTGTTTATAATACTGCATGTCTTTCGTCATAATATTGGTACCTACACAACATTGGCGCAGAACCAACAAGCTAAAACGTCGTTCTCATAGCACTCAATCTTTAAGTTCGTTTGACTAAAAAAAATATTTGAACAGTTTTGGGAACTTAACAGTTAAAACAGTAATGATGACATCCGTCACTCTTCACTTAGTATTAACACATACTAACATACTTCCCACATTCAATTCTAAAAACTTGTACGGAAAAGTAATCACAAAAAATCTGGTCTGGTCTGGTCAATAAATCTGGTCACTATTCACATTCTATACTTTTTCTTCCATTTCCTGGTCATTTGGAATACTTCATTAGTTCGAATGAAGAAAGGTT
The DNA here is from genome assembly GCA_949629135.1 of Eremobia ochroleuca. NCBI lineage: Eukaryota > Metazoa > Arthropoda > Insecta > Lepidoptera > Noctuidae > Eremobia > Eremobia ochroleuca. The sequence goes on along the minus strand of OX451388.1, from coordinate 19,309,581 downwards.
AAAAACTAATCGATCAGCCATCTTCGGCGGAAGATACCTACTACTTGCATCGATTTACCGGACTTTTTACTGACCTTTGCCTTATCCGACTGTACAGGTAGTTTACTCAAGAGCATTTGAAATGGGACCTTCTTGTGTTTAAATATAAGAGTGTATTTCGATTGTGACATGACACTCATTGAAGTTAAGGTAGCTACAGACGATTTTGTAGCTGTAAGCACGTTTTATAATTATATAGTTTGTTCGTCTCTTCTCAACCTTATAGAAACATCCAAAACTGAGCACAGGATGAGGTTTTAAAATACAGATCAAATAGTCAGCCCTTTTCTAGATACGATGACGATTACCGGACACATAAAGACAAAAAAAAAAAAAATTGGCGTGATTTATGTACTCAAAATATTTGACCGGAACTTTTTTAACATTAACAGAAAATTGTAGCTGATACTCCTATCTGAAGTGCCCTTAAAACAAAGTATAAGATTGATGCAAGCGGTTTCCTGTGCCTTTGCGGATTTGACTTTCCACTGTTCTCATTACTCACATGCGAGCTAAGTAATACTAGTACACGTTGCACCGCTCACGACATTGAAATGTAGTACTTTTGTTGTAAACTAAGGTAGTTTTTGTACGAGACCAGTGATGGCCGAGTGGTATCTGCCCCAACTTTCGAATTGTAGGTCGTGCCAGGCACATTGCTTTGCGTATTTAATTTCATCAACACTGCTCTCAAAACGGCGAAAGAAAACATCGGGAGAAAACCAGCATGTCTTAGAACCAATAAATTAAAGAAATGGGACATCTACCAATCTGCACTGGGCCCGCGTGGTGGATTACGGCCCATTCCTTTTCACAGAAAGGAGGCCTGTGTCCCAGAAGTGGACACATTATTATGCTGATTTATGCTATATATTATTAAGGTACTTCTACCTAATAATAAGTAGAACTTTTGTAATATCGTATGCTAAAAGTAAGAGAAAAAAAATACTAGGACAAGTGTCATGGATGTCAAATTAATCGTAAATTCGCAACCTCTATTAGCAAAATCGTTTCTCAATGAATGAAGCACCTCTCTAATTCTTTTTTATCCACAAACTAATTATCTCAACAATATAGGCAAGTCATCTTGAATTCGTTAACGCATTAAAATTGACACCAAATAAAAACGAATCTACATTTACAATAAAACGTGTGAATATCCAAAAAACGGATTGTATTAACATTGATTCGATTTATCATTCGAGTAACATCGTAATCGATTACGATCAGTCAATCATGACCAATCGGTCAGCATTTCTTTGGGAACTGTATTTCAAACAATGGAAATGTTACTGTAATAAAATTTGGTCCGTGGCAGCGATCGGACGTATTCATATTTTACTGTTATGCCTAAAACAAATTGGCGAGCTCACGAACTATCGTGCGAACGCCGTGACCTTAGAGGTTACCGGAAATATGCAAAAAGAGTGCGGGATTGTAATTGTAAAAAATAAAATTAAAATGTGAAAAATATAAAGTTTTTCAAAAACGAAAACAAAATGGATCACGACTTTGTTAACCACGTCTTAATTCGCCTTGTTACTAATTCCAGGATTTCCTTATTTCCTATTTAATTTAATCTATTAGTCTCTAGGGGCTTGTGGCTAAGTAACAAGAGCCGCACGGGTCGATCGATCAGGTTAAGCTATGCTTGCCGCGGTTGGTCCGTGGATGGGTGACCATCTTCACATACCAAGACCCCTCCGTGCCTCAGAAAGCACGTTGAGCCGTTGGTCCCGGCTGTCATTCGTGGATATTTGACAGTAGTTACTGGTAGTCAGGAGCCTGACAACCAGTCTTACCAAGAGGTATCGTATTACCCAGTAACTCGGTTGTGGAGGTCAGATAGGTAATCGCTACATGTAAAATACTGGCATTCAGCTGTGTCCGGTTAGACTGGAAGCCGACCCCAAAATCGTTGGGAAAAGGCTAGGCAGATGAGTCTTTAACTACAATATTATTTATTTCCACCTCAAGAAGAAGCATTTTTTTTACGAAACTCGTAAAACAAGTGCTACTTCTTTGTAGCGGTCGTGAATGCATCAAAGTCATCTAATGCGACTATTCAAGCTATTTTAAGCTGTAAGCGCTTAATAGCTCATTCCAGCGTTCCTTTGAAACCAAGAATAGTCGGTCACAGAATAAAGCATATCAGCGGAGACCAGACGAAACTACAAGTTTCCGAAAAATCTACGAAATACACAAATCACATTTCCAAAAGAATTTGATCAAAGAATAAAAAATTCAAAAGAGAGGGTAGTTTTAAATGGTAGATAACATAAAGAAAAGTAAATTTCTGAACTTACAAACATCCTTCAAAATATAAAAGCAATGACACATTTGGCACAACACATAAACCCACATGACATTTCTGATAACGTTAGCAAACACGGTTCCAAGAAATCGTTCTACTCGTAAAAATGAAAAACCGAATTTGCATCAGCCTGTTTCGATGTCGGAACTAGTTACTGCAATTCCGATGCAATATACTGCATACCCAAGGGAATGTAAAATCAACGCGAATTTTCATAGTAACAGACTAACAATGCAGTGTAGAATCAGGGCATTGCAGGCTGCCCCACATTTCACCACGCTTTGTTTTTCAGCATTCATTACGCGAATTTAGCCTTTAAACCCTCACAAGTCCTTGTTATCAAATAGAAAATTCCATGCGCTGAATAGCCTGGGATTTATTAAGGCAGTCGCTTCGTGGAAACTTATTCGTTTGACCTTACTAACCTATATGGGTTTTTTGAACTAAGCACTACAGTATATAAGTTCATGGAACTAAACTTTTATGTGCATAAGTTGGCAAATGTAGCAATTTTCTGGGAACATAGTCGTGAAATGTTTACGTGATTAATTGACACGTTGTTCCAACAAAACGGGTATTATGGCGTAATGTGGCACTAGCGGAATGTTTAAGCATGCTTATAAGTGTAAAGTGGTTTAATGTTGGTCTAATCCGACTGTCCGCTTGGGCTGAGTCTCTAATTAAATCAAGGGTAACTAGGGTTTGGACATGATTCAATGTCTATGACGAAGAGCTTCTTACGAGTAACAAAGTATAGGCTGTCACTGCAGCAATTAAAGCCGTCACTTCATAAGGAACAGTCCCATAAAATGTACATTTATCTTTTTAAACCAGGTCCTAAAATAATAAAATGTCCACTTACCACCACAAATAACATCAGCAAGGTTAGTCTGCACACACTGATGCGTCACCGCTCCATCTCTGAGGGTCGTGATCTCCCCATAAAGTTGGTGCAACGCCTCTTGATCTGACATGAGGATGGTCCGAGGGGAGGGACAGTCATCCTCAATGCTGTTCGCGTGGTGGCGGGATGAAGATCTCGATCGGGATCGACGGCGTCTGGAAGAAATGGTTCGTGATTTGAGATTACAAATTGATTGTGCTTTGAAGGTGTTCTTTGTCGTATACAATATTCTACACTGATACTACTGCAGTAAAGTAATTTAGAAGGGTCACATGTCAGTGATAAAACGTTGGATAGCTTTTTGCTGGACAATAAGTTTGGCCGAGAAAACTGTGTCCAACTTAATCCCAAGAACGAGAACTATCACTTTAAAAGAAACATGGAAACCCACTAAAAACTATTTCTATTATCTTCAAACAAAATGTCGGTCAGTTTAACAAGAATACTACTGCTAAACAAGAATACCCTTAAATGGCAAAATGCTTCCAAATAGCAATCTAAGTGGCGTTGAATAGGAATGACCCAGAACTATTGTGGCGGTCGATGGAGGCCTAGATTCAATGGGAAGGGCAATCGATAGACATGATGATGGAGGCATAATAGATAACAAATTACTTATAGGATGGAACATAGACAGACATTAAGAAAGATAAATGTTTTTGTATACGATGAATTAATTCTAAAGGCACTACAGGAGAAATAGCAAAGACATGAGAATGTAAATGAATCTAATTAAATCGAAGTGAGCTTTAGACTTTTTGCTGTAAACGAAGCCAGGATCTAGTTTAAGTTATTCAAGATATGTACAAGTTTGGCCTCATTTTGATAACAAGAACTAGTTGACGTCGATCGTAGTCGCAAGTTGCAACTAGTTTGAGATTAAGATCCCTGCTTAGATGGATAGTATGTCGGAATGCAATCGATGAAACAGTCGCATTGAGAACAGATTTGAAATTTATTGTTTACACTTAGTAATGTTTAAAACAATGCAAGGGCTTATGCTCAAGATAGATGAAGACGAAGATCAAAATGTGAAGAAATTCGTTGAGTTAGTGGTTAAACTAGATATTACAGGAAATAATTTGGGATGTCGTCCATATCTTTTAGCATGACCGTTTATTTTGTATCATTTTCAACGGTTTCCCACTAACACTTAATTTATTCGTAAAGCAATTTGTCTTTTTGTCAAGTCTTGTAATATTTTATAAACTTCACTACTAAATTATTTAGTATTTTTTAGCAATTTGCCATTATTTAAACCCACTAATAAGACACACTATTTATTTTAATGATTGGCTGGAATTTATGTTACCTAATCAATTTTTTGTCATTACTTCCTTTATTTAACTTACAAGCTTATATACTTGCAGTAAGGTTAAAATTCGTTTGAGGTGCTGTTTGGTCATCGTTACCCGGATTCTGCCGCCATATAAATTCATTGGCAATAGTTTTTGCATTCATTAAAACATCATGGTGTTTTTGTTGTATCAATTTGACAGTTAACGGAAACATTTTGCTGCCGTCATTTTGATTCGGCAATTGACAATTGAATTTCGACACATAATTAATTAATCAACAAGTTGTTTTACATTTTTTTATGCTTATTAAGTTTCTTGCCTCTTGCATGTAATAAAATTGAAACAACAAATGACTTGCATCGTCTAAACACTATTTAGACGATGCAACATCCATTGTTGCTTCAGCTTATGATAGGCTACAGGCAATTAAATCACAGCGTGTAAATCAGACATAAATCTAAGTATCTTATTTTAGTTGTATTTATATTGTCAACGTCGACTTATGATAAATGTCCAAAAATATCGTGTGGGACTTAAGACGAATCTAATAATTGGAGAGTTAAGTCCATTTCTAGGGCTGAGTGCAATTAGTATTTGTGAGTACCTAGTATCAACCTACTTAGGAGAGCTATGAGTGTTTTGCGCCAACACAGAACTTCCCAGAAGTCCACTGACAAATTATTCTATGCTGCCAGCAACAAAAATCGCGCGAACGATGACTTTTTTAGCACATTTGAGACAAGTAATCTTTGCTAGGCGTTGAGTAGGTATGAAGTTTTGTAATCTATAGATATATATTTCATCATAAGAACTGCTACTAAGTATTGGGTTTTGCATAGTAAGTTTTTAGATAGTAAAATCTAGTTTTGATAGGTTATAATAATTTATACTAGGTACTAAATTAAAAGACTAACTAACTAACTAACTCACACTTCACCTGACCAGAGGCTAGGTCGTTCTTTGGCCAAAAAATTAGCATTGCCACTCAACGTGGTAATGCTGCCAGTCTTCTGGGCACGTTTCCGGATGTAAGCGATGCGGACGAGTATTTCGACGCCTAAATCCTTTTGTTTTTGTATTTATTTATATGGTTATAATTCGATTTAGACTCTTGTTGCTAGATGGAGAATTTCAAAATCCTAGTTTCTATAGAGGCCAAGCATCTCTATAATAATTCAGGTTCTCACAATGGGTACTAAAGTTATGTATGAAGAATGGACCATCGACAATGAATTAAAGAATCAGTAGGTTATCTTACAGACATTAGCAATATTGCAATACTGGAATATAGGCCAAGGTTTTAAGCTCCTAAAAATCTAAAAATGATGCTTCTCAACCTTGTTTTATTTAAAATTCACACACTACAGTTAATGTATGAATGGAAAAGATAATAAGCAATCACCTTCGTGAAATAATAATGTATCGACCTCACACATTATGAAACGACACCTACGTTGTGGTCTTAATAAGCGAATGGAAGAATTATTGCTTTTTGTGGCATTGGAAGGACGAACGGAGGTAATGATGTCAGGTCAAGTCTACATACAGAAACGCCTACATTTAAAATAAGTGAGACATTAACACAAATAATGAACGCTACATTATTCGTACGATGATTTGAAACAAATATGAAGACCGCAAAATCTAATACTCCACGTTGGATTGAATTAGCCACAGTTCCACGATTATTTCAATTAGATTATTATACGTTAACTGTGTTTTTTACACGTCGTATATTTTGCTATACTGACTCAACATTTCGAAATCTTTCATCCTAATCGTAACTACAAGGAGTATTGTATATCAAATGCATTATTTAATAGTCCATTCAGTGCATATCTAAATCCATATAACTTCAAATAACAATACAAAATCCATTTCAACATACCTTGAATTTATCAGAATACAGATCAGATTATTCACGTAATTATTTAGCTCCTAAATTGACCCACCAAGCGCCATTTTGAATGCACGCAGTGTCAAGTTGGCGCCAAAATTGGCGCTCTGAACGCATTGCGCGTTCAATTTCGTACAACATGTCCGCTTGGGATCACCGACATACTAAAATGGCGATGTGACTCATGTTATTTGAGATTTAATAAATATTAAAGCCGTGTTCTGCTCTCTTTTGGGCTTAGGTTACGACTGTTGAGTGACATGACTTATTTGTTTGACGTCAACCTTTTATTTTGTATTCATAATGGCGCGGCTGATGGAATAAACGAGTTTACCTGGCCTGTCAATTCTTTTGGTCTTGATGTCACATTTTTATTGGACTTGATGAAAAGGCTATCTATAAACGACGTAAAAATTATAATCGAGTTTTCCAGAAGGCTTTTTAATGTAAACTGCACGCCAATTCAATTTCCATTGCCAATTATTGTCTAAATCAATTCGTCCCAGTTTTTATTTCTCATGTTTTTGCTCATTATAATATTTCTTTTCTATCTACTTTGCCTGACCAAATATTTTTATACAACAAGCAAATGGTGCCAATTTTGTTGCTCACAAACTAAAATTAAGTTCAGTGTATCTTTTTCTTTCTATTTCATTAAGAAAAGGACAGAAGATAAATTTTAGTTTAGTCCATTCAAACTAATCAGCGACTGACGAAAGTTGACATAATTTTAGTATGCAAGTTTTTAATCACGCCTAAACTTGTATGGAGTAGTGTCCGGCGCTGATTAATTTGACAGGTCTAAACTAAAATTTATCTTCTGTCCTTTTCTTAATTAAATAGAAAGAAAAAGATGCACCGAACTTAAATTTAGTTTAGTTTGTGGACAAGGGAATCGGCACCATTGTCAAAGTTTCTACTGCAAATAAAGTTTTACTTTATATGTACAAATACATTTAGACAACTCGACTCCGTTGTCAAAACCGCAATGAATTTGCAATAAATTGAACTTTCACAGTAAATTCCCGATCTACTGTCGGTTTTGTGTGGAAACTAGTTACGAATTCGTATCCTAGCAATAAAAAACTTACTCGGGCGTGACTATGAAGAAGCCCCGTGACGTTTGGTATATTTTTCTCTCCTGCATCAGTTGGGCTAGCGTGTCATAAACCACCTCCTGCGATGGCGTCTGCATCGATGGGAACTTCGCGGACAATGACGTCCGTATACTTTCCAGCGTTGCTGATTGCCCCTGTAAAGAAAATTGCATTAAGTATATGGAATAGTTACTTGTCTGGTTTTTATTTTATATTTTGTATTAGCTTCTAAAAGTTGAGACAAGATAAAAAAGTAGCAAAAAACTGTTGCAGCCAAAAATATTGTTTGGCTTTTGGTGCAAAGCATCAAACAACGCCAGAATAAGATTAAGATTTTACTTGAGATGATTTTGGTAGTTGAGTGGTTTTTTTGTGTGGAGTAACTACGAAGCAACCACATTGATAAACATTTGCGTCGTCCTTTAAACTCTTTTCTCTGTGCTAAAGCTTCTATCATCTGCTGTCCGCACGTAATAAACGTTCTAATTTAGTTGCAATACCGTAATGAATTAGATGTCCAAAACAATTGCATAGAAATCCAAAGTACAATGGCGATGTGATAGATCAATCTAAACGATGATTACTCAAGCGAATGCTCAAACTTCGGCTATCAATCAATTACAATCTAGATCTGCTTCACTAAACAGAATGTCTTCATTTCAACTGGCCTTCACTATTTGGACATTTGGCATTGAATCTCATATTTGGTCAAGATAAGTATCGTTATAACAACTTGCAAATATAGGCATACGAGTGCTATTGCTATTGTTGGTTTAGGAATCTCATTGTGATTGTGAATTAAACTTGACCTGTTTATTTCAATAGGAATCTTGTTTATTGAGCTTGTATTCACCTAGGGTTGTGTGTGAGCTTCTTCTGAATTATGTCATTGCGTTTAGATATTACTAGCTTTTGCCCGGGGCTCTACAAGAGTGGATGTCGGGAAATATCCCACGGGGACGTTTAACCGGGATTAAAAATAGGTACCCTATTTGTTAACCAGGTTATAAACTATGATAACTTTGGCACACATAGTATAATAATCTGTGTGCCGAATTTTATCCAAATCCGTTCAGCCGTTTTTGCGCCAATCTGGAACATATATCCAGACAAACCGACAAACGGACAAACATTCTTGGTTAGTATTTTATTATATATATAAATTATGTCACAATGCATATTTCTCAAATTAGCAAAGTTTCTTTTGTAGTAAGTAATCGTCGATATTTTGTACAAAGCCTGCAGCATTAAGCTGAAGAATAAATAAATCAAGAATCATAAAGAATAATAAATAAAGAGTTCTTTCTTTCTTTCTTCTTTTTTTAAAAACGTTGCCCCACACTAGGAATTTCTCCTGTATTGTGAGTGCGTTTACAAACATTTAAACTCACATGTACAAACAGCCAGACCCGGAACAAGTACTTGTAGGTCATACAAATATTTGTTCCCTGCGGGAATCGAACGCGCGACACGCAGCGCAGCAATCAATCGCTTAACCACTGCGCCAATCGTGTGAGTTATATGCGCATAACTTCAAACATTCCACATGATAAATCGTCTGCACCAACTGCATATCGCATCGTGTACATTTCGGACCCAGCCAAAGGAGACCGAGTACTAATGGCCACGTAAGCGATAAGCGAGCAACTTGTCACTGCTACTGCATTATTGAGGTCTTTGAACCCGCCGTAATTTATCACCATACCTCAGGCTTAACTGTGATATATATGCTGTGACATAGTTCTTTTCACGTCTAGATTAAGCCATAGTTTTTATCTTAAATCTAGATTATTTATCTGTACCAATCACTGATATATTAAAAATGTATGTTTCATCAATCTAAATACTCGTATTGCCTTTGTCATCTAGCTCTTTGCTAATATGTACTTGTTTGGTATCATCAATATCCATCTATATCACCCACACTTTATTTCAGATTTTTGAGTATCCACTTGCATCTAAGTCTTCATTATATATTGTATTACAAGCAATCAATCAATTAAACCGAAGCAAATTTGATCTTGTTCAATTATCAGCCGCCAATGCAATCTAAACATTGTTGGGTAAGCCAGCCTTCGGGATGTGGAATGTGGCAGGTATTAATGAGTATCTAATGTGAAATGTGCGTAAATTATATTTGAAATAGTACTAAGTTACTGTTTATTGCCATTTGATTAAGTGTACAGTGATTTAAATAATTGGCTATTCGATTATTGATTTAGATTATTGCGTTTAATCAGTTTGTGTGATTAATATAACTTTAGATTCACAAGAATTTCTACTTTGATATTTCCCGCATCTTCGTGTTTCTCGGTTTTCATTTCGCGTTTAGGTTCTGTCAGTGCTTTGAAATAGTTGTCATCATTAACGTCAAAGTTCTCTAACATATCTTCAGATTCTTTACCCCCAGCATTTAAAACATGTATGAAATGACCGCCATTCCTCGTCCCAGTAATTAAATTCCTCCCTGCATACACCAACGTGGTCGCACTAAGCATAACCTCTGGGAGATATTTCAGAAATGAAAACTCGCACTTTTAATTGAGTCATTTCCTCTTATCTTGCATTTCTTCTTACGTTTACCGTTTTCCACGACAATAATTAAAGCAATTGACACATTTGCGAGTCTGTTAGTCGAAACTTGAATAATTGGGGCTTAAGTCAGACAAGTTGTGATACCTATATGGAACCTGTTTAAACTATAATGTGAGTTACGATATCAGAGACCTTTATATTATGCGATTTGGCACGGGCGTGGTTCAAAGAATGCTTTGTATGACACAATTGTGACATGTCGTCTGTTCTAGCCTTATAATGTCTCAATGTCTCGTATAAAATGGATTTAGATGAATGAATGATATCGCGTTTTGTTCTTCCATTAAAAGGTCGATGAATGGGAATTTCTTTGGATCTTTCTGTATTTTATTGTGCTGCCATGTGATATATGGTAGGAATTGAATGGAAGGCAAATGTAATACAGCCGGTCGATTCTGTAAAAATCTCACCGTGAAATCATAAGTGAAGTGAGCACTTAATAGTGTTAATCCCTAGCGAATGACAGCTCACTCCACGCTCACTTCACCCAAGCTTTCACGGTGAGATGGTTACAGAATCGCACGGCAGGAGTGTCCTTCGTGTTATTATTTATAATGGTATAAAAAAGGTAAAAATATTTTTTGAAATAAGCTTTAAAATAATGTTGTGGTGGTCCACATCATTACTTTTTAGCTTATTTAAAGATTCATGTTTTCGTTTTCGTACCATAATATATAGATTTCGTTGTCACTTTAGTTAGTCTTTGGTTGTCATTTTCAAGTTTCTTTAATAGAAGAAGACCTAGTTTTAGGAATTTTATTAATTGACCCATGAACTTTAGAAATGTGTCTAAGAAAGTAAATCATAAACTAGTTTCGGCGAGGTATTAGAAATCAATAAAGCAATCAAATAATTATAGACAAGAATCAAGCAAAAACTTCGCGATGATTGATAGGTATAAAATAACCTGCAAAAATTCCACAGCAGAAGGCGGAACTGGCAAAGTTTTTATAGGTAAACAAAACTGCAGCTTAGTCTATTCTCCAATAAATTAGGCTTAGTTTCAAGTGTTACTGGAATCAGTAGCAAAATTCCTTCATACTGAGGTATTGCCCAAACTAAAATCAAGATAATAAAGCATTCTAAGCCCCTAGGAAATCATAATACCAATCGGAAACAAGCTCTCAGAACGGACGCTTGGACAGTACAAATCCTAGTTGAGACTTGAGCCTGCCTAGTCCAGCTACTTCAACTAAGGCACCGTCCCACCGTCGACGAGGAAGTGACTAGCTATCAACAATTTTCTCGCTCGAGAAACGTACAAAATATCCCTTGTATGTTAAAGAGATACGTACAGAGTGGCATGCAGGGATATCGACGCGCAATCTGTTATAACGGATTCATTATATATACATATAAATAATTGTTGTTCCATACATTTTGAGCCGGGTCAAGATTGCTGGATTACTCTGGCTAAGGAAGACTGGAGACAGAGTGTGACAAGAGTAACGTGCATTGCAAGATGCCTACACTCAGCATTGGGTGGCGAAAGGCTGAAGAAGAAGAGAAGAGAAGACATTTTGGGCGCGTAGGCTTAGGCGCGCACTTTTCAATGAAACAGCAATTTTTTTATTTTTAATAACTGATGAAAAATTTCTACCCTAGGGGGTGCAGGATCATGTGCCGAATCCATGTCTTTGCTGTATATTAATAGCTAGTTGATCGCTGACTGTTCACACCGCCAGCGAGTACCCGTTTGTCGAGCGAGAAGAGCTATCAAAGAAAATACTCGCTCAGCGACGATCACTTGATGGGCAGAACACTCGCTGAAAGACTTGGTGCATACGACCAGTGAGTAATCGCTCTTCTCCATCGGGCACTCCCTGCTCGTTGCCACATATACCTTTTTAGTTGTTATCTCTACTCGCTTCTTGTTAATCGCTGGCAGTGAGACAGGTGCCGAAAGCCTACTCTAAACATTATATTACAATGTTAATGCAATCCTGATTGAAATTCCGAGTGGCATTGTCTCAACGAGACCTGTCTAGTGCGACATTCCTTGTCCAATAACTTGCGGAATTGGGCCAATAACATTGCGTAATGTGACAAATTAATTGAGCAAAACTTTACTTTACTTGAGTACCTGCAGTTTCAAGACCTATGGTTTACAACCTGGTAGAGTTATAATTAATGGAAAAGCAATAAATTTCCTTCTACCTTATCTGATTTTGGAGTGATTAATTTGGTAAGGAGTGCTTGTGATACTGTTTATTTGTGGAGCTTTGAAAATATTTATTTGTGCGAGAATTTACGAAAGTTTGATATCTTTCTGTTTTGCCTTAGGATATCTGTATTAGGAGGATGTCTAGGTAGGCAACGACATAAACCCACACAGACCAAAGGTTGCCAGTAAAAAAAAGTTTATATATCCATTTTCAATTACATTTGGACTCATCATTAAATTGGATAATTTATTCGAAAATTCGAATTGATGGTGATTTAATATGGCGATTACAACGCAATGAGCTCATGGCACAGCTATTTTTAGGAGTGTATCGGCAAAAAGACCATGATGGCAAAAATTCCTTACAGCCTCGGATGACTGGACTGTTGTGGTGCAAGTTTTGAACGCAAGCGGGTATTGTGTTCGATCAATCATATTCAAAGCTTTTGGATAAACCTAATGCTGTTCTGAAATAATTTAAAGTGCGGTGTTGTAAACTTAATTCTTGTGCTTTCTTTATTACCTACTGTATTAGGTTTTTAATAAAAATGTCTTAGAAAGAAATCATTATTTTATTGTTTTCTTTGTCTAACGTAACATGTAAAAATCATATTGTTATTTGTTATATTACCTACCTGAATCATTTGAAGCATAGTTTAGGTACAGTTTTTCATATTTCGTTACTATTTTGCCCTTCAGCAATTACAAATTTAGCTAGCTAGTAAAATCAATTATATTCACAGGACCAAGGAGAAAGTGAAAATACAGGAACATAAATTAAACTGCACTAATACCATCCATATTTAAATCACCACTTACACCACACATGAAGACAAACACACCGAAACAGGTTTATATTCCTAAACCAGTATTATATTTTTATTTTGGCAATATTTCACGGCCGAGTTCCATCGACCGACAGGTTCCGTTCGATATCACAAGCAAATTGAGAGAATTTCAATAATTTTGGAATTACTTATTTATTTCTATAACTGTATGATATTTATATGGTATGGTTGATTGAGTGTTTAAGTTTCTTCTAACAGTTGTTTTTGTTAGAAAAGATATAAACTTCACCTTCAAATTTTTGCAGTGCGGGTTTTCAGGACCATAGTTAGTCCCCATCTATAGTTCATCATCATCATCATCATCAGATGAAATGACAGCTCGCTTCACCTAAGTTTTTAGAATGGCTTTTCTATGACATACGAGAGCGGAACTGGTATTATCTGTTAGAAAAAAAAAAAAATGATTTTGAAGTTAAAACATACATTATTCCAATCTTGCGATAACACGCACTTCATTTTTACAGTGCTTCTTTAAGCTTTTTAATAAACAAAGCGCTATGGAGCGGGTTATGCTCATAGCTTCTTTGAAGAATAAAGTCAGAAATGAAATTATCCGAAAAATAACAGGAGTTACCGACATTGTTTGCAAAGTAAGCCAGCTACAGTGGCAGTGGGCTGGCAACGTATATCGAAGGACTGATGGCCGGTGGAGCAGCCGAGTTCTGGAGTGGAGACCGCGTATCGGCAAGCGGGACGCTCTCCAGCTAGATGGACTTACGACCATAAAAAGGTAGCTGGGTCAGACTGAATGCGGAAGGCGGAGGACAGAGTGTTGTGGTGCAGCTTTGGAGATGTCTATGTCTAGCAGTGGACTGTGATAGATAGGCCGAGTAGATTGATTGGAACAAAGCGCGGTGTTCAATAGTCTTAATTAAGTTACCAATCCCTATGATTAAGACCGTTATTCATTTGTATGCCTCGTGTCTATTTCCACAAAACAAAGCCGGAAAAAACAAAAGAACATCTAAAGAACAAGTGAGTGTGTTCCACAAAGCGGTGCAGTGAAAGTAGTCTGAGAAAAACTGTAATTAAACAAATTCAGAATCAATTTAATTGTGATTCTGTTCCATTTCGCAGGGCCCATTGTTCCAAGCATTCTGTTTTTAATACAAAATATTTGGCTATCACGGCCATCGTGATATGTAGACCGGTAATTATAACAGTCATCTTGTTAATTTAGGGCTGTTCTTTGTTGGTTTTCTCTGTATAGTGTAGAAATAGTTTGCAGTTTTGCAGTGGGTTGGTTGACTAAGTTTATTTCATAAAATTGTGTGCTTATTTCTGGCTTCGTCGACACTTCGTTCGGATGTCACTAATTAGTAGTTTTATAAGGTTTACATTTCTTAAATGACTACTGATGTTGATGAGTCATTAGTCATTAGACGTAGGTATGTATCTACGGCTATCATTTTAATTTATTTATAGCACTGTGTGACCTAAACCCGCAGTTAAGCACAGAGTAACTAACAGTACTAACGCAATTAAGTCGCGCTTTTCTGTGCGTAATTAGTCCATTTTTACACAGAAAAGCGTGATTTAAGTGCGTGTTTTAGTCACAAGAGCTATAAAATACTATACGATACGTGTGACCTAAGTAGTATTATCAGGGCGTTTAGCACCCTCGCAACGCTCGGGCGCTATTTCACGCCGTAACATAGTGGACTACTAAAGGCACACGTTTCGTAATGCACTATTTGCCAACCCTAGGAATCACGATACCTACTTTTTACAACAAATATCTTCTTAAACCAAAGTTTCCAATAAAATATGTAAGAATTGTCACGATTTATAACAGTAATGATATTTCGGTCAATTATTTGGATTCAAACACAAAACTGTTTGATGTTTATTGCCAGTAAAAATTGAATTACCTTGTTTCGGTAATAAAGTTATGAATTGAAACTTTGTTGGACTAAGCAATAAATAATTTAATTTATAACTTTGGCGAATATGGGTAACGCGCACAGATCTCATATTGGAATAACACAGCATAACCACTATGCAATGTGTTGTCCTTTCACAACCAAATTGGATCAAGGGCTTGACGCAGAAAGCGCTAGATACGGCGTGTATATTTTAGAGATTCCTCACTCTGGGTCCCTTGAACAACTGCAGCTTGGTCATGTCTGTACACGGAGAGAAAATTCTAAGAAAAATTACTGTGCTCGTCACTGTAAAGTGAGTGCAAGTGACATCTACAGGAAATTTTCTGAGTGAGATTGGGAAAAATTCACTATTTGTCCAATAAATTTTACTGTACAGCATAAGAATTTTTACTGTGCTAGCATGGTAATTTTTCCATTACCACTCAAATGCACTCAGATTATGAGACAGCACAGTAATTTTTCTAAGATTGTTCTCTCCGTGTAGGTTTCAAATTATATTTTTAATTCCTATACCTCTACTTTAACAGAGTCAAATATAACTAGCTAGCGAAACTGCGCCGACGTGCACGGTATCGATATCTAAACATGATTCAACAAAAATAATTTAATTTGATGGGTTTTTTTTTTTGAGGTCATCAATGGGAGGTAGTGTAGTCGGTTGAGATATCAGTGTGATACCCATCACGTCTGTACGTTTTGCTAGCTAAGTAAATTTGACCCTGTATTTAGCAGTAAAGGATAATGTTAACAAACAACCAACAGGACCATCATATTTCCTGAAAGAGCTTTATAAGTAGGTATTTCATTTTATACGGTTAATATTTCGGCTTAGCGCGAAACATCCGCGGGTTCGTAAAGGAAACTTAAACTTGATCGTAATTGAATACTCGTTTCGCAAATAATGATATTTATTTATGACTTATTTTAGTTAGTTTTCAGACTTTCTTAATTTCTACATACATCATTGTACTTGTCGCAAAAATTTAAACCAAAATGTTATTGGATAGTTGTATTTTTCATTCAAAAATCGAATGTACAGACGCCAGCACATTAAGCTACTCGAAACTGTCAAATTTTCCCAATCAACTTTGAACCTTATGTTTTAGCGATAAAGTTGAATATCTTTTAAAGACATTTGACAGATTGTAGTAGCTTGATGTGCTGGCATCTGTACGTTACGTTTAGGTCACACGTTCGAGCTAGGGCCTCTTGTATCAGACAAACTAATGCATGCAATGCATTTCATCTAGCACAAATATTCAACACACACAACAGTAAATTGTCCTCAAACGTCCTGGGGTACTACAGTCCCCATTAAGGCTAGGACATACCTGCGACGTTAGGTCCATGATGCAGTCGCACAACGCTTCCGGCAGCGGTGTGAACTGGCCTTGATACGCCGGCGTTACTATGCAGTCCTCGATGTCACCTGATAACAATAGAGATAGGAGTTAATTAGGTTTGATAGTGGTAGATTTATTATTAGACATTTGTTATGATATTCCGATCAAAATCTATACGATCAATATCTATATTATATAATCTATATCTATATATTCGATCAATATACTATGATTAGGTACATTGTCGAAACTCTGATGACTTCTCTTCAAAAGTTAGTTCTAATGTTGTTTTTAGTATACCTACAGAAATAACTTTGACGACAATTCATTATTTACGGCGACAAATTATTGACCGCTTTATTCACAGGTATTTTATCGGGATGTACAGAAGCCAGCACATCAAGCTACCCGAAACTGTCAAATTTTCCCAATCAACTTTGAACCGAATGCTTTATCGATAAAGTTGAAAATCTATTAAAGGAATTTGACAGGTAGGTAGGTATGTGCTGGCGTCTGTACCGATTACTTAAGTTTGAGTTTGAAGTCAACCGGAGCTTTTAAAAATGGTGGTCACAAAAAAGGTCGAAATCGCTCTGCTAAAAATACTCCTACGTTTAAAATTGTAAACGCCCAGCCAAAGGCTACATAATATCCAGACAGACCCACTAACACGTATTTTTACAACCCCAATCCTCCCTCATAAGCTTATAAAAACAGCTAAACAACTAACTACACACTGCAATGCTCAATTAAAGCTAGGGTATCCAGTGGAGGTGCATAAATCGCGTCGACACTGCCCTAGGGAGGGATGGCCCCGGGGAACGTTGCGTTGGTTGGAGCCTGCCCAAATAGCTCGAGTTGTGAGAGAACAGCGGGGTATCTGTTGTTTGTGCCTGTGTTTTGAGGGGAATAGGTAGATACCTAGTTTATGGATAGGTGACTTTCGTTTGTTATTGGGGATGAGTGTTTATTGGTAGGCCATTTGCTTTAGGTACAGTGTAGCAGGCCACACATGATAACCGTATACGCTTGCCACTTATCCTATTACAACTCCGCGACGCTAGGCCCGCTCAAGGGCATAATGTTAATTACCACAGACTAGCAGTCGACTGTACAAGCTCAGTGAGATTTTATAGAAGCTTATTTGCCTGTTTCGTTTTCTCATTAAAGTGGAATACAAGAGATATACGTATGAAGCTGCTACTTCCTACCTATTTATTGTAAGATCCTTGATCGGATTGACCTAAAATCTGCCAAAACCAATCCATTCAATACGCATACCTGTTACAAGACTGAGCTTATCCACATGAGCTCCTGATGAACATAGGGCCCTTACAAACAATAAGAAAAACCTCCTCAGTTTACATTGTATCTAGCTACCTAGTCCCAAAACACCGCTAAAAATACATGCCTTGTACTAAATAAAACGAAATGCGCCAAACGGACGCGGCCAGTAAAAATGTCCGCAGTATACGCAACGCGGACCGCGGTTATATCCGTGATGATATTTATACGTCACATTTGGCTAAAACCAGGGCTACAGCAGACAAACAGTTCCGTGTGACATAATGTTATGAAGGCGACAAATTGTCAGACGAAATATCCCTATTTTGTGTCAGGAAGGAAATATTTTATGTTGGAGTTATTCTGAATGTTCGCAATAGTAAAAGATTTGGCCTACATGTATAAAATACTGGCTTTAGCATTCATACCGTCGCCGTGCAGTGAACACGTCGTAATTGCGAAAACTTTACTTTACAGGGTAAGTTATATACTGTCTGGAAAATGGCCGTCATTGACATTATCCGAGGTTATTTGAGGTAAACGTGCACAGCTAGAGCTGTGCACGTTTTTTTTCGAATTATACACGATGTCTCTAAATAGCACACTTTTTCAGAAATCATCAACAAAAAATACATTAACAAATCATCAACAAATCATTCCACTATCGGTCAGGAGATGGCGCTGACCGAGAGAATTTCTACACAAAAAATAAATAAACCAAAATCAATTTCTCTTTACGAAGTTTTTAGTTTGTCAGTTAATAATTATTCACCAACTCTAACGATATCTTTCTTTCAGGGGAGAGAATTTCGTCAAAAGGATCGATAGTGCATTATCCTGTGTTTCAGCATTCTAATAATCTACAGTTATTTCATTAATACGTTTACTCTGTTATCAGTTAAAACTGAAGACAATTTTCAGCGAATCAATATCACAGGCCGATTAGAAATTTGACTGAAACCCGAAAATCGACCGGTAAATATCAATTTGTCGACTGTCAATCAGCATTAGCATAATTCATACTTAAAACTAGATAAGCAAAGTCGTCGTGAAGTCACAAAATTGTGCAATTTCACGGCGCTTCAGATTCATGAAGCACAGTTAGTTGTATTCAGCGGATTGAAGCGCTTATCTCTCTCTCTCTACACACAGACTGCGCTCGACCGAAGCGCCGCCGTTGAAACAATAGTGCCGGTACCAGGCTATCATACTGTAGGAGAGTTTGTTTTTAGTTTAAATTTAATATTGTTGGAGTATCAAGGAAAATATTTACCAAGTAGTTGTAGAGGTGGTGCGAATGGAAACACTAGGAAAACATTACATGTGTGGAATAACTTCATTATTTTTGTTAAGGCAGGAGTGACAGACAGGGCCAAGGAGAAAGAAGGCCTTTAATGTACTAGCAAAGCTTGAAGCCAATCGCACTATTCTCTCTTATTGTGTAACTATGGAGTTTATATAGCTTCTGACGTTCCACAAATGGCTTTGATGTCGGTAAATTTAAAATAAAATATTATATTTTGAGTTTGAATTTGTTTCTTTCAGAGGTCATAGAGAGTACCGAACAGTACGAAATCCATTCACAAAGAAGAGTAAAAAAATACTGATAAACTTATAAAATGACACTCAGCTGTACTTTATATTAACCCGGCGGCACTCGCTACTGGGTAAAAAATACCACAGAGTACAACTACACTAGCACTGTCGATTTATAATTTTTGATCTCAATTTTACGTGATACCTAAGAAAAAATTTTTTTTGTTGATTTTTCTAAGACTATGAAGAATTTCTGTTTAATTTTGCGTTCTTTTTTAAGATAAGCTATAATTTGAAATAAATAATAATTCAAACTTTCAATTTTCTTTTATTTATTAGACATTAGTATTGATAAACTAAATACGCCATTAAAGTCTGTAAAGCTAACTTATTTTCCAAGATAATGTCATTTAAATCATGTGGTATTTTTTACCCGGTAGCGAGTATTCGTGCATGTAAACACCTAGCGAGTACCGCCGGGTTAATTTAAATCACAACCACGGGCATGGAACTAACACCTTCATAAATGTTAATTACCGTGGTTTAACAGACGCTTCCACACATCACAATACTAACGATCATCAGGGGATCAAGCCACAATCGCTACATTTGGCAGATAACCCGCAGATTTGACATCGAAATAATGATGTTACTCGGATCACAAAGGCGTGAAATGGCAGTTTGTTATAAAATGGTGCTGACAGCAAGCTTGTCGTGCACGTACAACATTTTAACTTTTGATAGTTTGGAATACAAAACGCATTTTTCGTAATTCAGCATATTTATTCGTTCAGTGAATGTGTCAAATTTAGAATTGTTGTGAGCGGAATTGCCAAAATTATCATCAGCATGACGTTGCCTTTTTTTGCATCCTTTTTTATTTGCTTGTAATCTGTTAATCTATTTTGTGCCTTTTACCTACAGGAACAGGTGTTATTCATCGTAAGAAAAGTCTTCTTCGTTTATAGGTATTAAATATTTTAATATTCCAATATTATTTTTGAAAATTGGGGTATGGGCAGGAGACTGATGATAATTTTGAATATTCATTCTTCAAATCATTCATACTTTCCCTTAACTAAATCACTATTATCCAAAGTAGTAATCTCATCTCTTTCATTACTTATTTCAAGTGGCAAGTTTTCATTCTCAAACCACTTATGGAACTAAGTACAATTATCAACAACACAAATATTTATTTGAATACATAATCCTCTACAATTTCATATGCCATCAGTCTTACTAATTGTTTACCTATCGTCGTCAGTGAGTGGTAAGTTAATGCATTGTTTATTTGTTTACTAAACAAAGCTATACACCATTATACAGTAGGAAGCGCACGTATTGCCGCTAATGTCCCGTGCTGTTCCTCTTGTTATGTGATATTAGTTCATAACTTATCTCTGAGCAGGAGATATAGGCTGTTGTCACAAAAATATTGAACAAAATGCTAAGAGTTCATTGACAAAAAGTCAAGAACCGAATGTGAAGAATGTGACTCACACAATCACTCTTTCGACTTATTTCGTGGTTCTTATATGTGGATTATTGGGCGGACGATAATGTTACCATCGCGGGTAGAACCTGGATGAGGCTGGCACAGGAGCGTGGAGATTGGCGCAAGAAAAGAGGGGCTTATGCACAGTAATGGGTGAAGTCGGGCTGTGGGCGATAATAAGGATGGTGTAAATTAACCGTTTTAATGCCGTAATTATAGAAACAATTAAAAAGCCATTGTGTCTTCCGTGGATCCACGTTCCTGGCATACGAAGGGTTAATCAGTTAGTGTAGTCGGTATCGGGGCAAACTATATTGGGTGCTCCGAAAATATTTTGGAGTCGTCACAATTCATGGAGGCTCGAATGTGCTCATAAAAGCTATGGAAATTGCGAGTTCCTTATGTATGTGCTCATTTTTCTGAACCTCGAAAAGTTTAAATACTAGGCTCATAATCATTGTCTTAACGAGATAACAACTGTTAAAGATACTGCAGAAATATTCCATCTTCTAACACCCACAGCAAAAAATGGGTGACCCATTCTTCAAAGACCGCAGGGCACATTCCTTTACAATCTTTCCCCTCGTTATTTCTCTCGCCTCACACGACGCGGGCAGTTACGCTCTCGCAGTCAGTATGCACATAACATGAAAAACAAAAGCCTTGAGAGCACTAGGGTAACCTAAATTCAGCTTATACGAGGACACAGCTGTCCGCGGAATTATGTCAAGTGAGACACCCTGGTGGCTAATATTGGTTTATGGGGTTTAATTTTCATTAGAGTTAATGTTTTCTTTGAGAGAACGCTTTCATACTCTCAGGGTTTTCTTTTGAGCTTTTACTATACAGTTTTTGTTCTCGACTGTGGTCTACTTTTGGTCAAAGAGATTTGAGCTTAACAGTTTTGCCTGACTCGTCCCAAAACTATTAAAGTTTTAATTCTATCTCCACTAATGAATACAAGAAAACAAAATACGAGATCCTAAGAATTCGAATCCGAGATCTCGTATCCTATAAAATCAAATGAGGTACCCAAAATATTCTGCTAACCGTCTAAAACCCACAAAAAAATCGTACACATACGTTAAAATTAACAGAGAGTACCAACAATTTGCAAATGCATTGATAAAGATGGTCGTAAGTAGGTGTTGTGTCGAATTCCATTAGTTACATGTTCTTTGGTGGCACGTGGGTAGGGGCCAAGGTTGAGAAGTGCATTACGACGGCTCTGACTTGCCTCAGCAGGTTTTTTTCATTCGAGATTATTTGGTCCTAAAGTTTTGGTTGGTCAGATTCTTACGATATTAGAGTATTGTCAGCTATTAACGAGTTACTGAGGAATATAAACCCACACTGAAATCATTGCCGGCTACGAGTATTTAGGGATAGCATAATCAGTCTATACGACAGTCGTTACGGGTAGGCAGAAGCCCGAAAGTCTGACAACCAGTCTTACCTAGGGGTATCGTATTACCCAGTAACTGGGTTGTGGAGGTCAGATAAGCAGTCGCTCCATGTAAAATACTGGTATTCAGCTGCATCCGGTTAGACTGGAAGCCGACCGATAGTTGGGAAAAGGCTGGGCAGATGATGATAATCAGTCTATAATATTTCCACTGCTGGGACATAGGCCTCCTCTCGATGACAGGGAGCGGCACCACGCAGGCCCAGAGCAGATTGATAGATGTGATGATTTAGGGGTTCTGACATATAAAGGCGACCCACACTGATACAAGTGGTATTTTTGTATGCTAAAACAATTTACTGATGCAAGTAGCATGAGTCAATTGCTTACTCAATTTATTTTGCTAATATTTCCTTCTTCTTTTGTCATTGTAGTCAAAGAATTTCGTTTACAAATAGGTGCACTGCGGGGTAGTTACGAAACACTCTTAAAGTAGTGATGGCTTTCATTTTGACAGTTCAACAATATTTATAGCGTTATTACGTAAATAAGTTGAGCAGACACATTTTTCAAACTTAAGATGCAAAGCAATATCCTTCAAAATGATTCAGATTGTGTTTGAAAGTGTGTTACGCAATTAGGTTGCGGTTTGATAATGTAATACATTTTCATTAAATGTCGGTTGTTATTCGTGAATCTTTGACAGTCGTTACGGGTAGTCAGAAACCCGAAAGTATGACAACCAGTCTTACCAAGGGGTATCGTATTACCCAGTAACTGGGTTGTGGAGGTCAGATAGGCAGTCGCTCCATGTAAAATACTGGTATTCAGCTGCATCCAGTTAGACTGGAAGCCGACCCCAACACAGTTGGGAAAAGGTAGGTAGATTCATTTTCACTAAATATTAATAGTAACTTATGTATTATGCTTTAAGTAAGAATTGGTCAACGGTAAGTTGTAACGCTGCGTAGAAGTCAGATAGCCTGTTGAACCAAGGTGTGGCAATTATGAAGTATTATTAACAAGACTTACAGAGACAGAAAATATTCGTTTGTCAGTGCATTGCTCAACTTGCTAGCAACTCAGTATTATACATTTTCTCCAATTTTAGGATTCCGTTTTAAGAATGCGTTTATTAGAAGCTGAAAATAGTTTGTCCATTTCGGAAAGCGGGTTAGGTAAGCTTGGGCTTGTGTTTGACATGAAGACAAAAACGCTAACATATCTCCAGTATTCAGAAAATAACGCCATCCGAATTGGATTAGTCGTTTTTGAGAAAATTGCAGACATACAAACATACATACGGGTCGAATGCAAAACCTCTTTTTTAAGTCGGATAAAAAAGGCTTGGCTCAAAGAATAATATTGAGTGGGTTTTACATTTCACTTATTGCTACAAATATAAAATAATACGTGTATAAATAACTGAAATCGTAGTACAAAGTCCTAAACCTGTAAAACTTCTCTTGTCGTAATTATGGATCCTTATCTTCCATTCCCTTCCTGCATAATTGATTATCAAGATTCAAAAGTATGCATTTAAACCTTTTTGGTCCTCATGAATACAGGATCGTGTACGTACTTGAGGAATCATTTACCAAAAGTGGTTCTCGAAAATTGTGATTGGATACTCGATATTACGTTTCTGGGTACCTACCTATAACTTTCAGGGTTTTGATTCTCAGTTATAGCATTTTTTTTATTGCTGAATGGGCCCGCTCTTGACCTCGATCACGCCTGATGGTAAGCGATGGATGAGGTCTATGATGGAACGAGCGTGCCCAGAAGATGCCTAAGGCACTAGAACTCTCCCGCATCGACGGATCACAGCAGGCAAATCAGGCGGACGTCAGCCCTACCACCGCAAGGGAAGAATTGGCCAGTCAAATAAGGTGTTGCGTGTGACTGTCCAGAATGCCCCGAGCGCTCGGTTCAGTTGAGTAACTGGCGGAACCAACTGCGCTACACGAGGACGC
This sequence comes from Eremobia ochroleuca, assembly GCA_949629135.1. Taxonomy (NCBI): domain Eukaryota; kingdom Metazoa; phylum Arthropoda; class Insecta; order Lepidoptera; family Noctuidae; genus Eremobia; species Eremobia ochroleuca. The sequence continues at coordinate 19,285,497 of OX451388.1, read as the reverse complement.
TTCTTCCCAAAACATTATAGCTTACGAATTTAGCTGTATTTTATCAACATACAACATAAACTCAACATAAACTCACGCCTCGTTCCCTTGGAGGCAGGCAGAAACTACAGTTCACCACCTGCTACGATCCTTACATACTCTTTTTGCCTCGTTTACGTTCACACATCTAGTCATCACGTACTACGCAATGCTGCATTTTAGTGTGTTCAAAAATGTAATGAAAAGAGTCACTCTGCGCAGATGCACAGATATTAACGCAGATATTTCAGAGATAACAAATTCTTGATTATTAAGTACTAGGCGACAAACTAGGAATCTTATCAGCGCTTTATACACACACCCACAAGTATGCCAAAAGTAGTTTTATCAATAATTGTAACGTCACTTATCCTGTCAATAATAATAAGCGTATAACTACGGAACTCAGGCATTTAGTTCGCGCTCAACCCATTCCCGCCACGTGGGTAGTCCTCGATGCCTCGTAAATACCACACTTTATCGCCGGCCTCGTTGCGAAAAAATATAAAAATGTTATTGTGCCTCTTTTCTGTGGCCGCCAGTGGAATGTTTATGCCTTGCGCCTTTTAGTGAGTATTACGATTGGTTACTGCGTGTAATTGCGGAGATGGTGTTAAAGTTTAATGTATCTAATTTTAAATGCTTTTGCTTCTACGAAATTCTTGTATTTTTACTGATACTTTCTCGATGGACTTTGAAGTTTCTTTTACATGAAATTAAAGTTCATATTGCATTGAAGTTGTTGCGTAATTGTTTATATTGCTACGCCTGCAGTAGCTACTGTAAGTAAATTTTTAAAGCCCCCAGGAGTTCCCAATCCTCTACGTCAATGTATCAAAGAACCAAGTATTTTTTCTTTTTGACGAAATTTAAAAAAGGAGGTTATTCATTCGAGTTTTTTTGTTGGTTGAGTATTCACATCAATGAAAGAAAACAAGACCTCTTCTTTACTGGCAACATTGAGGCACCGCTCGGATTGAATGAGCCAAAAGGCCTTGTGCTGTATCCATTCAATCCAACAAACATGGGCTATAAAATCACTCAGCATGTAGCCTGACGAACTCCGATCAATAATTACTCTCGGCCTATATCCCACTCAAAACGAAAAACCATCTTTGCCAGTCTCAACATTCGAGTGACAGCTACAATTTGCCAGTCATTAAAAATAAATCTCGTTCCATTCAACATATTTTATGCAAGACGAAATAAAGAAATGCCCAAGTCCGGCCAAGGCTGGCTTGTGCCACGTTAATGATAAATTGATTCAATATTATTATATCATTAATGCAATTGCATATTTATTATTATTATTGCAAAGGGGATTGAAGCTGTTGACATGTCAAGGGTGTCTGTGAGTAATTGTGCTTGTATCAGGCTCTATTAATTTTGAAAAACTAAAAAATCCTTTGTACTTTAATAATCGAGTTTATCAAGCTGAAGTTGATGGTATTTAGTTCAAAAACGAACATTTAAAATTAAGTTGTAATATTTTCACTTTTATCCATATTTATTTGGTCGCCAGTGTAAACCCTATAACGTTAACGTTCCCAAACGTTCCCGTAAAACCTATAACGTTCCCACTGCTGGGACACAGGCCTCCTCTCGGTGAGAGAGAGTGGGCCGTAATCCACCACATATGCCCAGTTAGGTTGGTAGATGTCACATGCCTTCGAATTTTAATTCTAGGAGATACCGGTTTCCCGGTGACGTTTTCTTTCACCGTTTCGAGAGCAATCGCCATTCAACTCGTAAGTCGGAGCCGTTAGCACTGAGCCACTACTGCGCTAGTGTACCATGATTTCATTGTTCGTATCGTCGTTCTTCGTGTTTGTATCGTCACAGTTCATTGGCGCTTCGAAATTCCTGCTAATAATAATAATAATAATATTCCACAACTTTCACACAACGCCATCTAGTCCCAAACTAAGCAGAGCTTGTGCTATGAGTACTAGACAACTGATAAACGTACATATATATTTCTAAATACATACATATTATAGATAAATTACACCCAGACAAAGAACGATCGTGCTCATCACACAAACATTTGTCCTGGGTGGGAATCGAACCCACGACCTTGCGTATAGTAGTCAGGGCCACTGACCACTAGACCAACAGGCCTGCCACATAATAATAATACTTACTTACTAAAACAAATGAACATCTACAACCAAATGCGGTACCAACAAACGTTTGTAGAAACCAAAAGTAATTTGTTTAGCAATGGATAATGATTAATACTTTACCAAATGTTGAGATGCTCCAATGATCATTCATTTTAATCGTAACATAGAATCAATTTGCATTGATATGCCCACTGAAATTGATTGAAAGTTTCTATTTGGTAATTCTGTTTGGCATGTAGGTTTGTAATCGATCCTCTAATAATTCCCATTTTGTGCTCCTAATAATATTATTGACTGTTCTTATATAATGATTGCGCCTCTTTTTGTGAACCTTAAAAAATTCTATTATGAGCTCCTAAAAATACAAAATATCCAAGTAACTGCGACCAGCTTGCGATCAACTCAATTGAGAAAAAGTGCATAAGTACAAGTGAAAAAAGTTTTTGAGGTTTATTAACTTTAAAAAGTGTCCATCATTAGAAGCTCAATAAGTTAGTGGTTCAGTTACCATTCTATTTTCCTAATAAGAAGATGGTCTAATTATTTAGTTATTAATGGCATTTCGTTCAAAAGTTGGCTATTATAGCTGAAATTATTTGATATCTAGACTTCCATGGACCAGAATCTTAATATAATTATGTCGCAAGCGCATATCAAATTATTACGGCTCGTAATCTCGATCTTAAATTTTAAGAGCACGTTTTACGATCTCTAATAATTAAAGCGCTTTTATTTAATGTTAGTAGAGCTTTATTGTGCTTTTTACAAAATTGAAAGTTAACTTTGATATAATATTTATGCAATAGATACCTCCATCCATAGTTTATGTTAGTGTAGGCTCGCGAATTACTCTATTAGAAATCATGTGAAATAAACATTTATTTCGTCTCTGTTTTGCTATTCATACTTTTGAAATATTCTATTATTTTTATTTTATTTTAAATGCGCTATGGCTCACTTGCATCACAAATCATTAAATACGTTTAGCTCTCTCACTAAAACTGAAGTCGATGGGGACAGAATAATGTTTTAAATATGTTTAGCGCCACGTAAAAGTAATTAGTTATTTATGGTGCAAAGCACGCCTAAGGCGGATCACACAATACAACGCGCCACCCGACCGGGCGCAGATAAAACGAGCTTCCGTGCGGGGGGATTTTGGCTCAGTTTCCTGCGTCCCGTCGCGTGGCACTTTTTAGTTAGGTTAAGTGCGATTTAAAGATCACAAGACGATATTTTGCGGAGTAGCCTCCTAAACCTTTCCTGACTTTTTTGCCGAATTGTATTACAGGACCAGTCATTTCATTTTTAATTCCCATTGCTAAATCTGTGGAACTCTACAACGTGTAAAGTTAAATGCGCAAAACCTGAAAATAGATTGATCAGAATAACGAGCAGAATTAATTGAAACACTTTCTAATATAGGTCACATTTTTCAAAAAATCTTCATTAAAAACGTTGCCGTGTCTATTTATTAATAGGTCAAGCAAGCCAATGTCAGCGCGGCGCAGCGGCCCGGTGACGACTCCTCCCTCGGTAAAGCGTCGTCGCAGACGCAAGAAACGATCAGAATGGCCAGTAAAACTAAAACAGCACATAAAACATTTACAATTTTTTTAATGACTTATATTCTCTCTGAAATAGGTCAATTGAATTAAAAATCAGTTGGGGTGTCTGAGGTTTTGCACATTTAACGTTACACGTTGTTTAACCCTAATTACGATAAACCATAAATATGTGTTAGCATTAAAAGCGGTGTTTAACACTTGTACCCAGACCATGGCGTCGGTAGGATATTATCATGTTATTATGGAGTTACCCCAGTGGGTGTGAGACTAGAAATTGTTTTGAATATTTATGTAGTATTGACAGGCAAATGGTAATGATAAAGTATCATCGTTAATTATAAATTGAAGATGTTTGGTGTGAATCTTTGTGTTGTGATTTCGTAATTTACGAGTAACTGGTATTGTTAGTGATTTTGTAGAGTTAGGTTTATCTTGAAACTTATGTAGATACTTACCTAAGTGTAGCAGGAAATTGGTTTTTGGTTTCCTTCGATGGTCCTAGTTTATCATCCTGGGGAAGCACATAAGCTACTTTTTGCCCCGGTATCGCTTACAGTAAGAGTTAAGTAAATAATGGTCAAGCATATACTATGCTACTTGTTTTGTAATATATGTAAACTATATAAACCACTATATGTTTACTTTTTCATGAAGCGATTCTTCGCTCCCCTTAAATACAAACTTTCCTTTATAAAATGTTATCAATTTCCACCTGATTACACCTATTCACGTCGTTGAATCCCTAAATTCCTTATAATGACAACCACGGTAAAATATGAGAGGGGAGAAAGTGTAGACTTGCATTAATTTGCAATATTTACTTACTGAAACTGAGTTTTGACTACTTCTCTGAAACCGGTCCGAGTTATTCGAGAGAAGTATGTCTTTGCAAAGGATAAGCCAGTCAGAAAGTTTGGTAGCGAGGCAGAGACTGCTCCGGGTGTGATGGATAGGTATGCTTCACAATGAATAGATAGGTATTATCATTAGCAACCTGCAGACTTGGGTTGTGCCCAGTTGATTGCAATCCTCTACTTACCCTTTTTGAAAATACAGGAATAATGCTGGTTTGTGTTGTAGAGCATATTTACTCTTACTTAGGAAAATATTAACTTAAAAAAAGTCAACTTCCTTCACACACATAAATCTCACTGATAATGATATCCCTTTAAATCCCACGGCTAGGAAAAGTTCATAACTGTTGTTCCTTAACTAGCCCTGACGAAACCAACTTTCAAAAATAATTCGCAGTTAATTATTATCACGAATATAAAGACGTCAGCCAACTTATAACTTATGCAATGCTGTTAAGTTGGTACGACATGCACGCCAACTGTTCCAAGTAATAAAGTTAGAACTTATATTAATCTGCATTCCTATTTGCAGACCAGTTTTGTTCGCGAAGTAATTATTTCAGTTACAGAATGGTTGTTCACGCAAAGAGAGTAAGCGAGAAATGAGTGCATGGGCAGTTTTTTAGCAGTGTAATAAAACAGGGGGGTAAACTTTAAGTAGCACGTTCCTATGATTTATGACAGATAATTGAAGGTAACTATAATCACAAACTATGGTAACTATGATGAGGATAAAATCAGTAATTAAATTATCCGGAAAAGAACCGGAGTAACCGACATAGCTTGCAGAGTAAGCAAATTGAAGTGGCAGTGGGCTGGCCATGTCGAAGGGCCGATGGCCGGTGGAGCAGACGAGTCCTGGAGTGGAGACCGCGTATCGGCAAGCGTAGTGTGGGATGCCCCCAGCTAAATGGACGGACGACCTAAAGAAGGTAGCTGGAGTAGACTGGATGCGGAAGGCGGAGGACAGGGTATTGTGGCGCAGTCTGGGAGAGGCCTATGTCCAGCAGTGGACTGCGATAGGCTGAGTTGATTGTTTGAACTATGATCACAACATGACGAAAACATCATGAGGAAACCGGCATGTCATAGAAACAAAAACTCGAGGACGTGACATCTACCAACCCGCACTGGACCCGCGTGGTAGATTTCCCTCTCGAAAAGAGGAGGCCTGTGTTCCATCAGAGGGAACATTATAGGCTGATTATGCGTATTATCACAATATGATTAGCTTAGGGTTGTATGAAAAAGCTTATCTATCGTTCAGTACCACAGTATCATCATGTCGTCTTGAATCTCAAAAATATTAGGTTGTCTCATAAGTTCTTGCCATATTTTATTTTTCTTGAATTTTCTCGTATTTAAACTAAAGTGAATTCAAGAAAGTTCTAGTTCTTTACAGTAGTATCTTATATGGTGAGGGTATAAATAGGCGCGGACGCAACGCAATAATTAGTCTTTAGTGAAAATGGATCAGCGTCAACTGCGAGCTATTATGCTATTTGAGCATCGACTTAAAGTCTCTTCAACAGAAACGGCTAACAAGATTAACACTGCATTTGGACCGGGTACTACTAGCGATCAGACTGTTCGTTTCTGGTAAAAGCGTTTTGACACCGGTGATATAAGCTGCGAAGATCAACCTCGCCCAGGCCGATCCAGACTGTAGTACGCGCGATTTAAAGAAGGCGCTTGGACAATCCCACGCGACTATAGATCGTTATCTCAAATTGATGGGATATCGCAAAGTGATGTCACGTTGGACACCTCATGCGTTAACGGACCATGACCGGGCCGTTCGTGTGGCCATTTGTCAAAGTTTGTTACTTCGTCCGCACAGACGAGACTTTCTCAAGGACATTATTACATGTGACGAGAGCTGGATACATTATGAAACTAACACGCGTCATGCCTATTGGATTCCTCGCGGGGAAAACCCACCAGCCCAGCCTAAACTTAATGAGCACGGTCGTAAGATTATGTGGTCTGTTTTCTGGGATTGGAAAGGAATGATTTTCTGGGAACTCCTCGAATCTCATCAGACTATTATCGCCAATCTGTATACGCAGCAGCTTCGCAAACTAGCAGAGATGTTAAAAATTAAGCGGCCAAAACGACTTGGAGTCCAACTTTTGCATGACAACGCACGACCTCATTGCGCCAAGTTAACACATAAACAGCTGGAGGAGCTAGGATGGCTGACTGTTCCACATCCACCGTATAGCCCGGATCTTGCGCCTTCAGACTTTCATTTATTTCGAGCTCTTAAATTTCATTTACTAGGAAAAAAAATCGAAAATTCTGGAAGTATTAAAATTGAACTTGAAAATTTTTTCGAGCCCCAGCCTGCCTCATTTTGGGAGAAGGGTATTCAAATTTTGCCCAGTAGATGGCTGACTGTTGTTGATAACGAGGGAGACTATATAATTGATTAAATGTGTTTTTTATTAATAAAAAAATATTAATAATATTTTGTTTTTAACTGTGCAATAATTTATGAGACAACCCAATACTTGGTTATTTACAAATGTGAATACAAGAGTTTTCTAAATGTGCCTTCATCTGCACCCTTGACGAATTGAGCAACGCCTTTGACCGCACCGCAACAAACCTGGCAATCTACTAAACCTGGAAGTCGGTGTAAAAAAACGAAAATGCGGAACCAACGACACCGACTTCCAAAACGAATTTTTCACTTTGTAGTGTTTTTTCTTTGGACGTCGCTTGTTTTTGTTTTTTATAAAAAAGTTTTAAATATTTTTGGGACAAAATTTAACATGGTCTAAAATTTATTGGAATCGATTCAGTTACTTATTCTGAACAAACTATATTCAGGTTTGCAATATACTAAAGATAATGTTGTAGATATACTCGTAGTTAGATCCTAAAAGATTTAACTCTGTAAATCCCCTTTCTACTTTATAGAAATAAAATAAATACACTGTGCAATAAATGTCAAAACGAACTCCGAAGTCGCAGTGGTAGCTGTTAAACAAACTATATCGCGTGATAGCCGTAGTTAAAATGTTAAGATGTTTTATTAGTCTAGACTGAAACTGAACTCTAAGGTAATTAATAATAGAGCACGGAATGTTTATTTTACAGATAGGTAACAGGATTAAGACAGGTGAAAAGGTTTACAAACAAAATAAGAGCATTTTTCTACGTGGCGTCGAATTGAAAACCCCCTTTCGAGTGTTTCGAAAGACGTAAGAGATTTAATAATTAAATATTGTGAACGGTTAATTTTAAAGATAATTCTCATTCTTTTTTCATTGAGCCATCATTTTCTGCTACCGTGGACCTTCCAATGACCGCTTTTACTTTGAACCATAAGTCATAAGAAATTTGGCCACAATAGTTACTTATACTCGATGTTTTTTTTTTCAGGCTCCAATTTTTACAGGGTTTTCTAATCATGAATATGAACAACTTTCACCATGAGACCAACTCTGAAATCACGAAAACAAAATCATCTGTTTAATACAAAAATTCAATACCTACTTGACCAAAGTATGAAACAGCTGATTTATTTTCGTGATCTCAGAGTTGGTTCCATAGTGAAAGTTATTCATATTCATGGGTGGAAATTTGGAGCCGGTAAAAAAAAGCATGCTGTATACAGGTATCGTATTACCCAGTAACTGGGTTGTGGAGGTCAGATAGACAATCACCATCAGCCCACATCAGTCCACTGCTGCACATAGGCCTCCTTAATTGCACGTCATTTAGCTCGATTTTCGGCAGCTCTCATCCAGCTGGCTTGCAACCAGAACCAGCCACCCTGCGAAGATCGTGGCTGTAATCTATATAATATAATAATAATATTCCACAACTTTCACACAACGCCATCTAGTCCCAAACTAAGCGGAGCTTGTGCTATGAGTAGGTACTAGACAACTGATAAACATACATATATATTTCTAAATACATACATATTATAGATAAATTACACCCAGACAAAGAACAAATGATCGTGCTCATCACACAAACATTTGTCCTAGGTGGGAATCGAACCCACGACCTTGGGCATAGCAGTCAGGGCCACTGACCACTAGACCAACGGGCCTGTCCGTAATATGGTGTACATAATAAAGAGTATTCTATTCTATTCTCCATGTAAAATACTGGTATTCAGCTGCATCCGGTTAGACTGGAAGCTGTCCCCAAAATAGTCAGCAATTATCCCTCAGACGGATTGGTGATCAAAGTTCAACAGTTAACAGTCATGAAAACGCAGCTGCACCAGTAAGGTGTAAAGAAGGTTCGTTTGGTCTTTACCGGAATGTACGACGAACAGGTTATGAAATCATGCACACGACTTTAAAAAGTACCACAGAAAAAGACAAAAAGGTTGACAACCTGTGACATATAATTCCAAAGGTGATAACAGATAGTGCAATTACAAATTAACACAAATTGACAATAACATTAGTTCCATAACCTGGTCATTAGAAGCACACACATAATAACGTATTTGCGTATAAATTACATAATATTTACCCACTAACGCTACATGACCGGCCATTGCAGGAACCATTACTAGCTGCCAGTTATTCATAAAATTTAATCAGTGGATTGTGTAATTATTTATCTGTTATAAACTATGTGTATTTAGTATATGTGCCAGAGTTTATGTTAACTTTGATTCAATGGGTTATTATCAATTATGTTACGTGTGGAGTTCTTGACTGTTGCTGGTAGTTCTCGTTCTAAGAGCTTTTTGACGACAGTGTCAATGCAGAAATTGAGTTCGAAGTTAAATTGATGAAAATAATTTGTTGTTACAGTTGGTATTCCTTATTCGACTGTAGAGCAGTGGTGGCCAAGTCGTAACGGGACCGACTTATAGGCTATGGGTTCGAACCCAGGCAGGTGTTTTACATTGTGTAAATTATCATCACCACATCAAAACGGTGAAGGAAAACATCGTGAGGAAACCGGCATGTCGTAGAACCGTAAAACCAAAGACATGTGTGATATCTTTTTGAGGAGAGGAGTCCTCTTTCACTCCCTTTCGAAGAAAGGAGGCGTGTGTCCCAGCAATGGGAACATTATGAGCAGATTATGATGATTCGACTGTCACCTGAATGTCGAGGTTTAGAAAAATATCGTCTTTGTGCAGATTTTTATATACCTGTGTAACAAGCTCTTTCCAAATTCTATAAGCTCGATTGTATAGAATCCAGTTTTATTAACTTAACAGACAGCTGTGCTGCTGGGGAGTTTGTTGCGCCATTTCGTCTTCCCAGGTGAAGTGCGGGCATTTAGGAGGACTGTCTTATGTCATTTTGACGTTCAAAAAGTGCTGATTTTCAGCCAAATTTGAATAAGTTACTTTTGATTTTGAGTTCTGTGTCTCATATTTACTTAGGTATGCACACTAATTATCTCTTGTTTCTTGTGCTTGCGATAATTGGGAAGCTTTGTGGCCAGTTGTAGGCGTTCAACGGTTTGATGTGATTATTTTATTTTCATTGATCAATTAAACAGTGAAATAAGTATAAAGAGATAATTGGAGTAATTTTAACTCCTATCAATGTATCACTTATTACCGACTTTGATTGGCCTCTCGTGCTATATGAATGGGCAATCGTGTGCAGTTGGATTTTATTATGATTTGACTACTAAAATTAAAGGGCTTGAACAAGCTGTTAACTTTAGAAGTGCCGTTTAGCGTTGATAGACTCTATACTCGTATTACCTATTACTCAATGAAGCTACAAAGTTGTGATTAACCAATTACATACATAAATAGTTAAACGTATAAATAACTTTATGAAAGGCTAGTGTTTATGCATCTTTACTGACAATTTAAAACTTATAATGCTTTCTGAATAAAATTTAACTGTTTTCATAAATGTTTTATACGAATTATAATTGAGATCAGGATTTCAAGAACTTACCTGTCATGAGCAGACCGTACGGTAGGGAAAAATAAGGAAAATAAGGGCCTTATCTCTACAGATTAGGCCCTTATTTTTTTTCTTCAGTCAATTTATATTACCATCGACATGATAAGAAGAAGATTAGGCCTTATTCGTACATGTAACAAGCTCAATCTTCTTCAAAGCAACAACAAATACTCCAACGAATGTTCCTTCATCCGTAAACTACAAAGTTTTCAACGAGATAGAAACTCCTAAGTGATCTCCAGTGGAAGGTACCACTGTGCTAATACTAGCTGCGAGTACGGAATCCATTTGTAACGGAGAACTGCCAGCTCGAGGGCTGGGCTGTTTGCTCATGTCGAGGGGAACGGAGAAGGGGGGGCACGGTTTGTTGAATGAGAGTGCTTGACGCTTTAAAGTTTAGTTTCTGGTGATTTAGCTTATTTAGGCGTGGAAAAGGATGTTGCAATTGGCGTTGTAACCGTTGTAGGTATAAAATAAGTCAGCACAGGTAGAACAGTTGTGGCCGTTTTTAGTAACAGTAGGCAAAACTACAAATATGCGTAAATGCCACACGGGTTTTCAACACTCGCTTTAGAGTCGAAAGAGAATCCAAAAGCGATCTTCTATTTAGGTATTCATTTAGCTGTCGACGCTGTCGTCAAGTAGAACCGGTCAGAGTTAGTGAAAACGGACTAAGCTTTTTTTTTTTTGTGTGGGAAATTATCAAATAACTTCTCCCGCTCTGGGCTGAGCGGGAGGGCGTGTCAGACTTTTACTGACTAAAACCCACCCGTGTTCCTTCAGCCCGTGTTCCTGCCCGTGCCAAGGGCCACGGTAACTATTTCGAACAACCCGCGACCCTGGCAGGCATCGGCCCTAGCGGATCTCGCCAGTTTTGCTGACATCTATTTGAGGCGCGCGTGGGATACAACGCGCCGTCGACCCGGGCCTGGTCCTTACCGGACGGTGAACTGCCTTTTGCTCGCCGTCCGCAAGACCGCGCCTACGGTGGCCGGGAATCGGCTCTTGACTCCCGAAAACGGACTTATGTAGGGATCATGGCGTTCTGTTAATTGTGACCTATCCTATGACAAAATTATAATGCATAAAGTTTCTTCTTAATATTTCCTGTCTTGATTAAGGTGTCTGTCTATCTGATTTTCTGGAATCCTGAATACAGGTAGAGCTTTACTCACATAAGTAAGTTCTTGTGTCACATCCAGGATGTGAATATACGTAAGTAATCTGCCCCTACTTAAAACCGTGGTGTTGAGTCGTGTGTTTCAACTTGAGACGTATTTTCTGCTCGTGACATTGAGTGAGAGCTCTGCATCATGTCACGTTTTTGGAGTAGGCTTTCCCTGTATGTGAATGAGTGAGGACATTGCATTCAAATAATATAGTTCGCGCATGCTATCAATGTGATATTCTTTGGGTCTAGCACAAACTCGTCGATTAAACGTAACGATAACTTGAATGATTTTAAAATTGTAATTTAAATACTCAATGAAAGAAAGATACATTTTGTCGTAGCAACGCTCAACATTATTTGTAATGGTCAGTATGGTCACAGACACAGATAAGTACTTCAGAAATAACTTTTATATTACCTACATATCGATAGGAAGTGTGAAGAAATAATGTTTTTAACTTTGTTTTTAACTACAACGACCTATAGATTTTCGTATAAATCTTTGATGATTGTACCTATTATCCGTCACGTCTGGGAAAGATTGATCAGTTAAAACGTTTGTCACAAACGTTTGTAACTGGGCCATCATAATAACTTGCTCTCTTCTTTTTAAATGGAATCATTTTCGTATGGTCACGTAACTATGTTTTTCTCACCATACCGTTTTCACCCCGCGGTGGGCGTGAATAATTCTATAGAATAGTTATTTTTAAGTTTCCATAGTGCTGTGAACACAGAAATATTAGAAAATAGAACTGGCACTTTTCTCCGGAGGAAATTAGCTCTAGGGCAGAGGATTTTCACTGGGCACATAGAATTTTTTCCAAAACAGTGAATTATGTACAGTAAGGCCCATGAGTAAGACACACACGTTTTTCTTGCCGTGAATAACTATGGTCTATTCGCACTCTGTTAGCATGGTCGTCACTGTTGTATGTATCAATATGGAAGCTTGCTGAAAGACACCTACGGCACGGTTTATACGCCTTACCGTAAAGAAACAGAACCGTGTACTTTTACATATCATCAAGTGGCAGATTTTTGAACATTTTATTATTTTATAAACTACTTGTAACTGTCACACATAAGCATATTTGAGTTGTGTGTCGGTAAATGTGTTTCATCCTAATTTTAAGGGGATAGTAAACAAGTAACTAAAGTCCCCCTGGGTTAAGAATATAGTTTGTGTGACATCTGCAATGCAAAGTTTTTTAAGGGATTTTAAGAAGATAATTTATGTACTTTTACCGACACTGGGCTTTGCAAACTGTCTTCGCCATTTTATATCTGTGGTAACAAAACTGTGGAAACATAACGGCTGCGATGTCGAATATTCTTTTGACAAGTTTTTACACAAAACCGAAAGATTGAAGTGGATTACGCGAAGGAATGCTTAGTAGTTTAGGTTAAGGTAAAATCAATATTCATAAACGGTATTCGATCTGGATTGATTTCTGACTGGTAACCGTATTTTTATTGGATCGTCATAAATGATGATTCATAGAATAGCTGTTGTCGACTACAGACTTCCTTATATTTTCTTCTTTTGTAGGCTTCTGTCATCACGAAGTAGACGAGAAAAGCTTTGTAAAAAGAGAAGGACAGTACTCGTAAGTTAGTCATAAAATACGGAAGGTAATTTCTAGACAATGACGGAAAAAATGGACGATGATTTATTTATTTTTACTTCACGCACACAATAAGGTACAAAGGCGAACTTAATACCTTAGGCATTCTCTACCAGCCAATCAAGAGTGGTGTAGACGACAAGAACCAAAGCAATACATAATGATGATGGCAAGTATGAATCCGAGTATACTTTGGCAATTTCCCTCACTCGTCAGTTTATTATAAATGCGAGAGTAACTCGTCCTTCTGTTACCTTGAAATTTGGCACATAGGTATATAACCTGTTTAGGATATAGGACTTTTATCCAAGTAGTATTCAAGGAAAGAAGGCTGTCAGGTTCCAATGGGATTAGGCGGGTCACATCAGCCGCGTGCACGATGACCGCTGGGCAAAAGAATCCACACAATGGGTGCCTGGAGATGGACGGCGTCGCGGATCGCTCGGTCGATAGCCGTCGCCCAGAAAGAGTGTTCGAGGTGGCGCGGAAAAAGAGTTCCTGGAAGTTCCTGTTCCTGGATTTGGGGGAGGCTTTTGCACAGCAACGGGACAAATAGGCTGACAAAAAAGAGAGAATATTCCGACCTTTATGCCTTTTACGATACAGGTTTTTTTTTCAGTTATTTGTTCAGGTGATACATAATGGTCTTACTTCTATAAGATAGTGATTACTTGTCTGTAACCTGATTAGTTATTTTTGCTTATAATATCGATTTAGAAATTGCATGACCATGAAAATAATCACAATGCAACAGTATATTTATTGTTCCCGTGTCTTTTATCTCCCAAATTGAGTTAGTTCCGAACCAGTGAACTCATTTTATGTGGGAAATTATACTATTTCACGGCATTTTCCCGATTTCAAGCGCAAAGGTGCCAAATCGGATTATCGGTGTTCAAATAAACGTTGTTTGCACAGCTAACCGCATTATTAATAAGGTAAATGTTTATTTCGTTACTATGAATACGATAATTAACATTGCCAATATTTGTTTACGTAATAAGCAATTACCTAAACAAATATTGCATCTAATTTTACCATCGCCAGATAACTTATATTCGAGGAATAAAATTGTCGTTTGACAGTTTTTGTATGGAAGAACTGTCAAAAATTCAAAATGATTCCTCGGATAAAATTATCTGGCGCTGGAAAAATCAGCCCTAAATCAAATGAAATATATTTATTTCGGATTCAAAAAAAAAAAATACCCATAGGTGTTAGTAACAATAAACTTAGCCTAGTGTTAGTACATTTTATTCACATTATTATTAGGTATACAGTGGAGAATCCCAAATCTTTGCCAACGCGTCCACGATGCCGTTTGCTGTGTCACGCACTCGTCTGAGCAGCGAAGCGCTTCGCTTACGGATGATTGTATAAAAGCAATCAATGTGCGCCTCAGCAAACATATTCGATGCGCTGCAAAAACGAGGCAGCCCAAACAACACCCTCAACGAGTTGTTATATTATAAGTACACGCAGAGTCCCGCGTATACTCGCTGCGGGTAATTGACCAATAGACTACAATAAACATTAAAATCAAACTATTTGGTTAGGTATAATATTCCTGTCATTAAAACCACCACAGGTTGGTTGAACGAGGTTTGTAGTCTATTGGAACAAAAATATTTAAGTTTTGTACACATAAGATAACAGCACGCCTGTAATCCCAAAAGTTCACACTGCTGGGACACAAGCCTCCTCTCTGTGAGAGGGAGTGGGCCATAATCTACCACGCGGGCCCAGTGCGGGTTGTTGAACCTATAGTACACCCACATTTCGCAAATTATGTTTAAATCCCATTGCGTAGCCCCCTACTTCACGGGGATTAAACATTTATGTAACTAGCGAAAGGCTAGGGGGCGATCCTATTTCTATCAACCCGGCACAAATCTACACTCATACTCTTCTTAATTATTTTCACATAACACACATTCCATTGCCCCAAGATCTCATTAAATATTCCAGTAGCGCAAGTGAATCCTAATAGTCATAAGCTAATTGTTTGAAAGCTTCCCCGGACTTCCTCGCAGTGACGTCACGGCTAGGAAGAGAGGAAAATAAAAAGATTGCGTAAGTACCCTCTAGTGCAGATGTTGACATAACCCTGTATACAACGTGTAACGTTAAATGCGCAAAACCTGAAGATAGTTTGATCAGAATAACGAGCGGAATTAATTGAACCACTTTTTAATATAGGTCACATTTTTCAAAAAATCTTCATTAAAAACGTGGCCGTGTCTGTTTATTAATAGGTCAAGCAAGCCAATTTCAGCGCGGCGCAGCGGCGCGGTGACGTCTCCTACCACGATAAAGCGTCGTCGCAGACGCAAGAAACGATCAGAATGGCCAGTAAAACTAAAACAGCACATAAAACCTTTACAATTTTTTTAATGACTTATTTTCTCTCTGAAATAGGTCAATTGAATTAAAAATCAGTTGGGGTGTCTGAGGTTTTGCGCATTTAACGTTACACGTTGTATAATTTATCTAACGCATACTGCCGCACTCAGAGACTTCACTTAAAATTAATCATTCATTAACTTTTATTAACCAACATATCTTGGCACAAAACGTCAACAAAAATGTTTTCAATCTGACATATTTTTGACTGACTGCGTTCCAATTTATACTTGTCAATTAAAGTTAATGATTGATTAATTTTAAGTAATGACTCTGAGTACCGGGGTTAGTCACATAATTTTATTATGGATGACTGGTACTGGCTGGCAAGAACGAGGTGACATTGTAAAAAAGTTTTGAATAAAAATTCAACATCAAAAGAGGTGTCGGATTTCAATCATGAAGAGAAAGGCTATCCTCGGATTTTATCAAAACACCGTAACAAAAAAGTCGTTTCAAAGGTAAAATTTATAAGCACTTTACGCCTAGCCAGCACAGTCTTAGGTACCTACCACATTTCCCCATGATTTCTAGAGAAAAAAAAATCGAACAATAATAACCAGTTCACGGAAATTAATTGTTAGGCGAATGAACACTATATGGCAATTGGCCGTGCTAGAACCATTTCATACAACTGTCAAAGAATGACATTTGTGATTTGAATTTACGTACGGACAATTTCAGTTGGTAGTAAATTTGCTTAGCAATAAATTTCCCTGACTTCACAATACAAATGATTACTTCTTACATATCAGTCAATTCTGTTTGATGTTAAATCAATTTTCTTAAACAACCGTGTATTTCATCGAGTTCTCACAGTAACGCAAGTGTATGGCCCCGAGCTATTAGCCTAGTGGTCCTCTGTGAAAAACTCGCTGCACGCAAATCACGTCAAATTGCCGGCGGCTGCGCTGCCTGTTTGTGGGGAACCATTATGTAGTCTTTGTAGTGCTTACGTACGGCCTAGCAGAGTCCAGTGTACCTATATTATGTGTGTAGCAGTAGATACGTGTGCTTTTATTAGCTGTGGTTTTAGTACGCTCGGTTTAATAAAAGGTACGTAGGACAAAGTAGAGTAGGTAGATACTAACATAAATACTGTAAATGAACCAGATCGAAGTTATTGTATTTGGACCTGCAATTTTAACATGAAAAAATGGAAAACTAGGTCTTAAGTTGTGGGTTGTAGACTTAGTAGACATTAGGAAATATAGGTACAGCCGGTCGATTCTGTAAAAATCTCACCGCGAAATCATAAGTGAAGTGAGCACTAAATAGTGTTAATCCCTAGCGTATGACAGCTCACTCCACGCTCACTTCACCCAAGCTTTCACGGTGAGATGGTTACAGAATCGCACTGCTCTAATTAAAAAGTTCAAACTAGTCGTAATTTCATCTCGTTGACAATCAATGTGCAAAATACTCATTGAAAGTTTGAAGCTTACAATTGAATGTGAACGTTTCTTATAATACGGGAAAGTCACCTCTATCCTCCTCCTCTTCACAAAATCAGCTGTTTAATCCAAAAGTTCAATATCTACTTGACCAAAATGTATGAAACAGCAGATTTTTTTTTCGTGATCTCAGAGTTGGTCCCATGGTGAAAGTTGTTCATATTCATGAGTAGAACACCCTGCAAAAATTTGGAGCCTGTAAAAAAAACATCCCGTATGTAAAAACAAGGTCGATTATGTATCCCTGCAATTTTAGTATGGCTGTATGTGAAAGCCAAACAGCACACACTATGTATTGTATCCCTTTCATGTCGCATTTGCCTCCCTGTCATCAGTCATCATTTATAAAGCCGCTAAAACGTAGCAAACTGACAGATGGACAAACGTACTTTCGCATTCATATTCACGTGGATACGGGTGGGTAGAGGCTAAGATCTACAAACCTTAGCCATAATCAAACAATATTCTTATTTCCTACTCACACAATAGCAGCTATTAATACTACAAAATATTGAATAAGCAACAATCAGCTACAAGTACGCAATCACTGAAATTACCCTCATCCTGTAACCTCTAAGCCTTACTAACTACATAGGTACTTAATAAAGTACAGTCGACAAAAGAAGATACTTAGTATGCGGCTAGTAGGTATAAACGTCTTGGTACGACGCGGTAAACATTGATATACATGAGAGATGTCAAATATTTCACTCCTCGGCAGATAATACAATTTAGGTAAAAAAATAAAATGATTAATCTAATAGATCTGGCATTAAATGATGTACTTAACTTCAGACTGATGTGTCAGCACATTCTATATCTATCATAAAATTCACTTGTGATATGTCGTAAACTCGCAACTGAAACTAGATTGATCGCTGAAACACCACAATATGCAGAAAATTTAGTTTCCTTCAAATCGTGGCCAGTTCTGTACGAGAGCAGTGGTGGCCCAGTGGTAATGATCCCGACTTAAGAGTTTTAGATCGTGGGTTCGAATCCAGCCTTGCTTTACTTTGTTTAAATAAATTCATCATCACTGCTCTCAAAACGGTGAAGGATACATCCTGAGGATACCGGCATATCTTAGAACCAAACATACACCAACCCGCACTGGGCCTGCGTGTTAGATTACAGCCCACTCCCTCTATAAGAGAGGAGGCCT
Source organism: Eremobia ochroleuca (assembly GCA_949629135.1). Taxonomy (NCBI): domain Eukaryota; kingdom Metazoa; phylum Arthropoda; class Insecta; order Lepidoptera; family Noctuidae; genus Eremobia; species Eremobia ochroleuca. Next base: position 19,267,195 of record OX451388.1, on the reverse strand, counting down.
ATTTCCCATAGGCTGATTATGCATGTTATGCAATACTATTCTTATATCAATCCGTTAATCACATAGTAGTGAGCTCCCTGCGCACTTATCTGTTTCGCTGTCAGTACAAAGTATTATAGCCGCTAGGACAATGGAGCGTCATTGCATTGTTTTATTGAGTGGGTAACAGTCAGGTCAGAGGTGACAAATGTTGCTAAACCAGCCATGTTTGGGCCTCAAGCAACGGTTCGTTGTACATCAGCTTAACAGAACATTAATTACGATTACACAAAAGCAAAGACATAATAAAGACAATAATACTATATTACCAATTGAAAATGTAATTTTTTTTTATTAAATAACTTATAGAAAAGTGTAACTACTCATTATAAACGTAAGGCACATAAAGGGAAAGGAACTTTTACCAAGTTCTTAACTCTTAATACTGTTATGAACATCACAACGCCCGCAGCAGTGGATATTTGTGCCAAAGCCTGAGAAAGTGTCGATGGCTATTAAACAATAATGTTCAAAAAGCGTTACATTGCCTTAGGTAGAGAAATTGATTCATATTAGTCTTGTTAACACATTAAACCTATTACACATAAAGTATAGTATAAAGTATACAGTTTGACCTTTGTTGCACCTAATTACAAAGGTGGCAGCGATCGTTTCCGAAAGTGAAATTCATATTACATAAGTGAATGCTTCCGCGAGACGATTGCACATCCCAATAGAATAAGGTCCTTGAATCTTGATGACCTTTACATTGTTCGAGCGAACGGTGCAAGCCCAGCGTATTTAATAATTCAAACGGATTTGAATGCGATTCTCGGCGACAATATCTATAGCAAAAATCGCGGCGTGACGTTAACATCGTGAAACTGTATCGTGATGGAGTTTCGTGACGAGCCTTCTCTGGTTTCGGGAACTGAAATATGGCCGCGACAGATCTTTGACCCAGGTCGGCTAGGACAATAGCTTTACTTTCGACAACAAGGTCAGATGGACCGTTGGCTGCGTCAGTACATCGCAGAACAAAAGGAAACGCCGAAATTAATGTCACTGGCGTATAAAATGAGATTGAAGAGAGCACCGTGGAATAGGAAACGTGGGTTTTTTCATCAAGTGACTGTGTACATGAGACGTGTGAATATGGTTCGCTCATTACGATTTAAGATTAGAAACTATCGCTGTCACTGGGAACTGGAACAAGATGGTCGATGGCATTGTTAGTGGCGAGAGGTTCGTTATCACTCTTTCAGCTTAATAGAAACTTACGCTTTTTTACCGCATTGCTCTTACTTTCTATGCGGAGCAATATCATCGCATCAATGAGACTAAATTCAATGATACCAGTATTGTAGGTCGAGTCTCCGAAGGTAGTTTCGATAATAAGAAATGAAAGAAGGTTAAAGAGATAGATAATTTGGTTTATTTGAGTAATTCATCGGCTCGTGATTGTTATTGACCACAAAACTTTTGTTATGTGGAACAACGTCTTTTATTATTTGCAATTTCGTGTTTGGCACGTTTCTAAATTTAGATTGATATTGTATGGACAGTTACGACAAACCAGAAATTGAAGAAAGGTATTTAATAAAAAATAATAATAATATTAATAATGCATCGTCATCATTTCAAATTGTCTAAGGAACCTCGGCGAATTGACTTTGGCCCCTCGTACGCCTTCCAAAGGACCGGGACCCCATAGTCCCGAGATATGTTAAAACAAAACAATAATATGAGCGCAAATAATTATGCGTATAGAGACGAAGCAAACTGGACTACGTAGATAAGAAACAAAAAATCGTTACATTTATTTATTAAAGGTACATACAGCACTGTCTTAAATGAAAACACTGACCGAAAAAGAAACAAAAACCAAAAAATTAATTTCATATATGCCAATAAGATAATTTGATAAGACCCGATAACAATTTCGTTTATCTAGACCACCTGTAGTCTGAATAATTAAGCAATTTGCCGCAACTGTCTAGTCTGATGGGGCTTGTAGACATCCGAAAGCACTAATTAAACATAATGAAGAAAGGAAATGCAACGGGTTTGCTCAATTAAATGTACCGTCTCACAAAATTACTTGGGAACTGGGTATGTGTGACGAATGTATTCATTGCCAAGGTTTTGATATCACAATACGTCCAGTAGTTATCCGGTGTAAAAACGTAGAAAACTATTGTGATCTATAACAAAGGAATGATGGGTCTACGTATTGTAAGGAAATGGATACGGTTGCGTACGATAATAACTGTTTGAAATAGATACTCTGCATGCAATGAGATGTTATGAATGCCATGTTCATTTCTCTAGCTGAGAAACGAGGAAAATCTTAAGGTATGATTAGTGATGTAAGTCAAGTCGCGAAAGTTTATGGCAAAAGGTACTTAAATTGAAGTAAAACATAACCTAAATCAAACTACATTTCCTATGCATAAAACATTTCTCAAACTAAATCCATACACATAAATGAAAGATAGTATTAATCTACTTCATGTTCCGCAGACAGTTCCGGATCATCGTATAATTTCATGTAAATAAACAGATTTAATTTCCGAGCACTTATAGAAGTTCACACACCAACGAGGTTCCTATTAGTTACGAAACGTCAGACTAACTACTAATCTAGATGCTCAACTACCAACAATTTGTCGACGTAACCTACAATAACTGTTAATCCATCACCATCATCGAGTTACAAGAACACCAATTTAATTTTACGTCCACTAAAACACTACAGTTTAATTACATAATGCAGAGACAGGAATAAATTGATAACATGACTGAACAGAAATTTACCTCAGTTATACAATTTGGTATGAAATGTCATAGCTAATTGAACCTCACGTATGTAACACAAAGAAAGGCATGGGTCAACGATTCAGCGAGCTAACGGTGTACGGATGTCAACCTCGAGAAACAAGTTTGAGACTGGCAAACTGCCGCTAAGATCATAAAATACGCTCCGATGACAAACCAGGATAATAATATGTTACTGTTTGTTACGACCAAGAAATTCCTAGAACTTACGCTAGCTACTGACATTTTGACTTCGGTGGCAATACAAATCATTTAGATAATGTCAAACGACAATGCGACGCCGAAACTGAGATAGATCCGGTGATTGACAACTTTTTACTGACGTCCAGACATAATGTTACAGATAGAGGAAACAAATTGCGTTTGTCAAGTCTCTCCACTAATATCAGATGTGCATGTAAATCACCTTGAGTGTACACTTTTGCTTTCTTTTGGGCTGCTTCTCAAATTTCACATTCACTTTCGTCAATATCGATCACAACTTACTCTATGTCTTGATAACCATCAAGATCATTTAGACGCTCGTCAACCACTACAAAAATAATGACCATGAAGTTAGGATTGATTGTGTTGTGGCATGTTGTATTGTATTCCATTGTGATAAGGTTCCTATTCATCAACTTTACAATTGTGTCAGCAAATGGTAAGTTTGCCAAGCGCGACACACGTGTCTGCTTATGTCCATTCTGTCACAACACTGTCTAGTTGTCGTGACAATCGTTGACTGGTGAAAATCTATGAGAACATGTTTTCTCGATTTGCATCCACAACATTTAAATACCCACAAGCCGCGAGACAGGAAAAGCCTATGAGATCGAGGGAAAGCGTTCTATAAAGTAACATTCAATTCAAGTAACCAGTGCACTTGTTCGGTGGCTTTTGATATGAGCCAGTCCAAAATTAAAGTTTCCGGTTCTTCGATCATAAAGCAAGGTAATTATAAACTCTCAGAACAGATTCTAAAATAAAAGAACTCATTTAATGTCTACACTGTTGACATTTTCACACAATTATCAGATTCCTCGCATCTTAATATAGGTGTAAGTGAATTCCATACAATTACTGTAACTTTCTAGTGTGCAGGGATCGCTTTCAATGGTGCTTAAGTAAAAGCCAGGGTCATATGTGATCATGTCGTGACGGTCTTTTACATTTATGGGCCTAAGAGTGTGTTATTGTTTACAGCAATCGCCGGAATTCAGGCTAAATGCATACACAATGCTTTACCGGCTTTTAACGATTTAACTGAGAATTTAAATTGTGAAGGAGGTCGTGAATTGTATTGTTATTGAAACGTTCTCAGAGAAACTGTTGTTAGAGATGAAACACTAATTGATTTAATGGTCGAGAAAATTAAAGTAAAAGGATGTCTTAAAAAAAATAATTAATTGCCAAAATGAAGCACAATACTTCCATTAAATTACAAAGAGAAATAGAAACAAACATGATTATCAACTTTCTATAATGTATTATATAGTTTAAACACGTCATGTATGTTATCATTTCCAAAAGCCTAGGTTATAAAGCAAAAGGAAATGAGTTAATTATCGTTGATAATGTGTAATTAGTCGAGTGTGACCTTTATTTGTTTTGTATCTTACGCTGATGTGAAAGTGACCGCAAACCAAAGCTTCAATTATAACAATGCACAGTCGATTAAAGAAAGTTTCACTAGTTAACTCATATTGGGTAACAGTCTGGTCATATGCCTATGTAATTCCATTCATGCAGTATTAAATGAACTGATTAATTGAACACCGCGCCCGGTACCCTTATCTGGACTCTTTCAATCACCTATCACAACTAATACGTCTAAACGAGACAAAGGCATCAGCTAATTTGCTTGTCAGTACAAAATAATCAACATCGATCTAACGTCGCCCACCAAACAATAAGCTCATTTGCTACCAAAGCAATTAAGACGTTATTCTGTAGCATTACAACATGATTTTACTTGTGTTTGAATAAAGTGTCTTCTTCGTCATTTCCAACTGATAAATTAGTAGCAATCAAATTCGCACCGTGATTGGTTATGATACGTTTTATTTTTCTTTGTCTTTTAGAATGTAGCTTCTTTTAGTCGGAAGAGTGTGTCAAATGAGAGTCAATTTGCTGATTGAGGCTGGTGTATGCCGTCGATAGCCCGAGGTGTAACTCATTAAGTATACTTTCGCTGTTCTCGTGACGTGCTTTACTCGTTCTTTTATCATTACCGCCACCTATCTCTGTATCTAAGATGTAACTCTGATTGGGAAACCAGTTCACATGAAGTGGATTCGTTCAACCGTAATTTCCTGTACACAAATTAATATTTCGAAACTTGCAAAACTAATATCGTTTTTCAATATAGCCAAGTTCGTTGATTGATTGCGGAGTGACAAGATGTAAAGGAAGGAACCAATTGAATATTTCCCACATATCGAACCCCCCCCCCCCCCACCCCGGTTCTCAGAATGAACAAGATATTCAATGTCGGAAAGCGGATTTACAAGCTTTTGAATGCAGTGATGAATGAGTTACATAATACTATTTATAATGACAGCACGAGAAGTGAAGGAAGTTTGCAAATATGGAATCTTGTTACATACGCAAAACTAGATTTCTGACATCTGTAAAATCAAACCAATTACTCAGACCAACATGTTACCATAAACTACAACGTATTTCCGATTTCAACAAACTTATTGAACCCACATTACTATTTTTTTCTTAATAACCGTAGCATGGCATTAACATCGGCAGTCAGCCTCTGAAGATCAAAGCTGTAATCGTACAGAAGTCACGACACGATACTATCTAAGTAAGATTTGACGTCCAATCATCTACTGCATTGATTCTTAAAACAAAGATACAATCAACTGTGATGCAAGACATGAACCCTATGCTTTTGTATTAGAAAGCAGTTTCGTTTGTAGTGACAGCAGAAGTAATTTAGCAGGACTGTATGTAAGTGTCGATGTTGATCGATGAGTTTGCAATACAAATGACGACAAGTGATGTTCATCTGTGCTTTCTGATATAAAGTTTATTTGCTTAACGAATTTGAACTTTACCTTCATTGAACTGAAAATATTTTTCCATGTTTTGGTAATTTGACATATTCGTGCGATGAAGAATTACAAGTACATGACTTTTATGCGTAGTATTCGTATAATAATAACAGTTCAAAAGAAACACGTCTCAATTAGAAGTTCTTGTTAAGCGAGGTAAGTTAAAAACCTCGCAAAAAAATAACTGCTACCACAGTTATGACAATAGTAGTGAATGTAGTCCTTCTAGTTCATGTCGCACGTAGTTCACGCAAATCTTAATGACAATATCACGACTTATATTTTAAAAAAAGTGTACTGTATACTCAACAAAATCTTTATGTTCGTCTTCTAGCTGTGCTACATAATTAAGATTAATGTTCCGTTCAGAAAATGCTATGGTTCTTGCAAAAGTCAAACATCATAATCATAAATTGTCACAGTCATTACATTAATCGAAAAATACGTTCAAATAGCACATAATGTCCAATCATCTTCAAGTTGTTGTGATTCATGTTCCAATAAATTTCAAAAGCGTCTTCCTCTAAGATATTGCTTTTTGTTGCTATTTTATTCGCTACTATTTCATTAATTTGACATTCTCTGCTACATGTAAATACATAGAATATTATTTCTGAATCGTGTACTATTATAGAGATATAAATTTTAAGAAGACACTTATTATGTTTGTGGTCACCTTCTTAATTATTTGTTGTTTTTTTGAGTTATTATGACTATTGTGGGACGGGTCACACTTATAGTATGCATCTAGATACTATGGGCCAGATTCGTCACACAGTGGGTAACTGAAGAGAGGCGTCGTCACCGAGGCAGCCCTAAGAAACGCTCGCGAGACGATTTGGAGTCGTTTCTAACCGATTGGACGGAGGAGGCACAGGACAAAGAAACGTGGAAAAATATAGCGGAGACTTTTGCCCAGCAGTGGTAGAATATAGGTTAACGAAAAAAAAAATACTTTCTTTACGAGAAGTGTATCTTTGGAGGAGTAATCACATTTTTCATTTTCTTTTTGTATGGTTATATATCTTGCAGAACTATCAAATTAATATAACAATGCATCCTTAAGCTTGGGTAACCTGGAGTTCCTCCCTTATGAATATATTGTTTGCAAAACATCTCTCTATTTAAATGGCTCCTATTACATCAATTTGACATTTTCTGATGCATAGACTACATGAAATACTGTCGCTGAATCGTGTTTCATTACAGAAATGTTTATGAAGACATATCTTCGTTATTCGTTGACGTCTTCGTGGTCATCTTCTAAATTATTTTCAGTTGTTTCGTTATTTTGATTTATTGTTACATTAAGGAACATATCTTCTTGTGTTAGGGAAAGTTCAGCTACATGTAAGGTGTCATTATAATATATGATCTGTTAACTTAAAGGTGAGAGGTGATCATCACGAGGCTATTATTATGGATTATCTTAAAGTTTTGTCATTATATTAATAATGGAAGTGTGGACGTGTTAGACTGTTAGAGTATTTTTACATCTACAATTTCTTCATCGTCTACATCATTTTTTTTTATATTACCACTACGCACGTTTCCATTATTAGGTAATAATTACAAAAACAACAGTAGCTTTATCTTTAGACCTTTGACATTTTTTTAAAGTAAGTTAAAATCCCGTTCTCATACAGTTTACCTAATTTAGTGATCTCGAATTAGACCTTCAAACTTAAACTCAAAGCATTTATTTCAATTAAACCATTTATAGGCAAATTTGAATTGTTAAGGAGTCGATAAGTCAGAAATTTGAGGTTGGTTGCCCATTCCAATGCGTAGTAAAAATAGATACGAATTCTCAACAAGACGAATTTAAGTATCTTCATAATAAAGTCAATTTATTGACACAGATTAGTACAACTGCAACAAATAGAAACCATCACAGTACAAAGCACTATCGATACGTTTGCCATAGGTATGCTTTCACTGTTGAAGCTATTTCCCCATATTTGTTCACGCGGAGCTCTGTGCCTTATAGGGTCTGGTGAAAGGGGCATATTGTCTTACTAGTCTTTTGTAAACGGCTAATCTATTGCTAATATGGTGCTTGTCAGTATAACGGGCCTTTTTTCTGGGTTGATCAAGATTTGGTTGGCATTTCTTTATATTTTTGGCTATACCGTTTATAGTCCTATGTCCTGCAACGTAAAAGGTAGCATAATATATTGTTCTCTCACTTCTTAGACATACAAAAATAAATAGTTATTTATTTATTTGTTTGATTAACATATAGAATAGTGATCATAAAAAAAAAAATAAAGTCAAACTAAACAGAAAGTAGGTACGTGTCAAATTGGAATTACAAAATCGGAGCTAGACGAAAATACCATATAAAACACAGTATTTTGACTGTCTCATAATGGGTTAGTTAAAACTGTTTTCTTCTCTCTATTTTTGCTAAAAGGATTAAATTGCTAAAACTCTCGAGTAAACTAACTGTAAATGTATTTCATTTACGGTTAGTTTACTGGAGACTTTTAAAAAAAGTCCCACCAGAGACATAAAATTTAAATAATGAAACTGAAACAATGTGAGGACTCTATTCATTAAAAGTAAAGTCTACAAAAAAGACACTATCCAAGTTATAATGTTGCTGAAAGATTCACAGATATTAGAGATAACTGAACTATTTTTTAGATATTGGCTGGTTATTTAAAACTTAATCAAAGAAACAACATCTACAGTCTTCTTCATTTTCGTTGCTTATTTAGTAAGTATGTATTTATAATTTTGGATATGTATATATATGTGTAACTATTTCAGTGTATTGTATACATAATATTTGCACCAACGACAGCCCCATTTTATGTCCAGGAAAATCACTGCCCATTCCAAGGTTGCCTGGAACAGATCGCAGAAAGCGATAAGGCCGCCCATTATATATTTATGCTATGTATTTTTGTGGTGTACAATAAATTATATGTTAATAAATAAATAATAAACGAATATTCTGATCTCAGAAACGACATTGCTGCATACGATTAACAAGAAATACCAATAAACCAGTAACGTATGCAAAAATCTTGATAAAACTAACAAAGGGAGCAAAAAAGCTGCGTCCGATGCATTAACGAAGCTGTTATATACGATAAAAGCATAAGAAAGTAAGAAATGGACCGGTTCCATTGTAACTGGTCGACAAGGCCGTTACCGCATGCCTGTTCACACAGAGCTGACTTATCAGAAGGACGTATCGTGACAGGCCCAGTCTCCCTTCTGGGAATGTTTAAAGAGATGGTTGTTGGCCACGGAAGGTTTGAAATTGTTGCTGATTAATCAAATGGCGGTGGTATGAATATTGTATTAATAGTAATAGGTATGGCTGAACTAACTGGAATTGTTATAGATCGTGCACGAATGGGATTTGTGGACGGTATTAAGCCTCAAGGTCTAATCTAAGTAAATTAGGATAGCTGAAGGCGCAAAACTAATTAGGTAGCTTAACATAACATCACGCCTGGTTCCCTAAAGGGTTGGGCAGAGGTGCACTTATAGTACACCCACATATAGTATGAAAACCACATAATGTATATGCAATAAATTATACCATATACTTGTTATCGCCTTTTCTGACGACATACAAAAAAATAACGAAATCAGTCGCGAAAAAAATCAGCTGTTCCCTACATTTTGACGAGTTATGCGAACATAAATGTAGGGAACAGCTGATTATTTTTCGCGACCGATTTCGTTCATTTTTTGTTTACCTATGTCATTCCTACATGCAAATATATCGATCCCATGTGAAGGACCATGGAATAACAAGTAAGAGTACGGAAGACGTAGCATTGGAAAGCCTCCCAACAATGTGGACCGATGACCTGGTGAAGGCCGCAGGAATCCGCTAGATGCGAGAAGCTCAGAACCGGAAGGCCTACGTCCAGTAGGAAACATATTCGGCTGAAATGAAGATGATGAAGTAAAAGTCAACAGTGAACGATTGCATACACTTAACCTATCCATAACCCATACACCACACAGGCTGATAAGTGCCAGAAAATTAAATTTTATTGCTCGAAAGCTCCTCTAATATAAATTACAATAGCTGTGCTTTCTCAGTACTTGCGAACAATATCATTTTGACATTACTATATGCAAATAAAAACGGTAACAGCGTCGCATTATGGCGCTTTCTATAGCTATTAACTATGACTTGAGTTGATGAGCCTTCATTTATCGTTGCAGGCGTTCTAAGAACTGAACTTGATGATTTCTAAACTCTGTTATGTTCTTGACGTGTTTTAAAGGGATGTGGAAGGTCTAATGTTAGTTGATTCCGGTATTGTCAGGTATCGAAAGCTGTCAATAATCCTGACATCCCCATCCTCTGAAAAGATACGAACTAAAGACAATAGTCTGGCTGGGGTTCCAGAAGCCAAAACCATGTTTTTTTTTTTTTATCTAAGTCATTGTTTGCCAATGAGAATTTTATGATCAAAAGTGTAGATTCAAATCTACACTTTTGATCATAAAATTCTGATTTACTTCGCCAGAAATTAAACGATCATGAATTACATACAAACTCATTAATCTTTTACACCTTCCGTCCACTCTACAGCGTGTCCAATATATTTAAATCACTCGATTACAGAGTTGTAGACCAATCATGTAAATTAATCGATACCTAGTCGGAATCGATTTTATTTGACACTTCCTCTGTGTAGCTATTAGAGTCGATTTGAATGTATTTGATCGAACTTTTGATTAGTGTTTATACTTTTTATGCAGGGGCCATGTTATGTAGATGTAATGTAGCATTTTAATAGAAATAAACACGTCGTTATATTATTTACAATATGAAATAGTTCTCGACATTAAGTCATGAAGATATTAAAGTCTTGTTCGAGCGAATATGCCGCCATTTCTTCGGTATAATGTACGTTGAGTAAGCGGTTGTAATTGTGCGTTTTCCCATCGGAAAATAATAAGAGAACTCTTGTGTTAGCTGTGTCCAAGCCAGGCTTTATGGTTTAGAATTCAAGCGACATTTTCCCTTTAATGTTGTGATCGTAGAGAAAGTGAAAAATTTATGGAGCATGAAAATGTACTAAAACATAAAATTATAATAAAAATCATATTATGTAGCACAGTATAACTTATGCATTTCTTAATGCAGTGTTTAGGTTTTTTTTTATAATTAGTAATATAAATATCATCGTTATTGTTATCAACTAAAAGTCATCGTCTGCTGGATCGGGCTACCAAAAGAAGTTAGTCAGAAATTAAACAAAATACTCCAAATAGAATCAAAGCAATACGAGTAGTTATTTTAAAAAATGATGCACAGTTTCATTCACCTGTACCACAGACTATCTACATGAAATATTCCCCATTCAAGAATAATGGGGAGTTATGAATCTTTTGCCAGACACACGATCGAACACCGGATGCTGCGGCGGGGTCCGGACTTGGGGAGTGTCGGACATTGTGGTGGCGGTGTCCGACATTACTGCGGGTGTCAGACAATCAAATATACGTCCACACGCGCTATTATTGTTTCAATAACTTTTAGGGGCACCTGCCGCTTTTATTGTAAATGGCTCCTGTGTAAATGATTAATATTGCAATATTAACTGATAATATCTACCATGGTATTTGGTAGATAGCCAGGATTTTTCGTAGCGAAGACATATTTCATGTTGTAAAATGAATGGTCAGTCGTTTACCTACAAATACATCGGCTTATTATTCGATACGCACGAATTACTGGCGAATCGTCACTTTCATTTTTTGTTATTTTTTATTGGCGACTCGTACGAAGTTATTTTATTTGAGGGCGAGTCGACAACTCCAGAAATGTGTATTAGGCAATTGGTACACTTTGAATTTTATGCAATAAAATAAAGTGTAGGAAAAAGGACACTAGCGCACATAAGTGATAAGAGTTCAATATTATAAAACGTGTCCTTTTTTCGCGAATCAACTAATAACCAAGCCAATACACCCAATGAGTACTTTCTTGACAATAACGTGAAGATTAGGTTATTGTTATTTCATCATAATTACGCTTCACATATAAAAGCTTCAAAATCACATCATATTAAGGTCGCTGGTTTGTTTAACAAGTAAGTAGTACTTATTTAATCACCACATACAACACACAAAACATCGCGATTACATCTCACATGTGCTGTACAAATACTTTGTGTAAAGAATATAAAATCCGCTAAAAAAAAAACACGTGCACACTAATTTTCGCAAGTTACCGACAATTACGTAATACTACGCGTTTGCTTCGTAGTATAAAGACGGTTGCACATGGGCGAGAAAACAGCGCTATTAGCAGCGCTCCCCTTGGTGATTCATTGAAATGAAATCAAATCTGAAAATGGCGCCGATTCCCTTATTTATTTATTTATTTAAACTTTTCGCACACAAAAAAGGTACAAAGGCGGACTTAATGCCTTAGGCATTCTCTACCAGTCAACCAAGGGTGGTGAAGAGATTAGATGGCAGGTGCTTTGGTTGAACTGAACAATGATAAAAAAAACTATTTAAATTGTTGAATTATAAATGAAAATACGTACACTAATACAAAATATATATAATATACATACATACTATTTACTATAATATATACTTATCATATATGTATATACACATAAACAAAATCAAGGGAGATGATTCTACACTATTTCGTTTTGAAAATAACTCCGCAATTTCCGCTTAAATGCATACTGACTGGTGGCCGTCCTGATATCAAGAGAATTATATTATTCATAAAATAAACTAAATTTAAGTTCAGTACATTTTTTTTTTCTTTCTATTACATTAAGAAAAGGACAGAAGATAATTATTAGTTTATTCCTGTCAAATTAAGTTACTCCATAGACAAGTTTACACGTGATCAAAGAATTGGCTACTAAAAATACGTCAATTTCCGTCAGGCGCTGACTAATTTGACAGGACTAAACTAATATTTATCTTCTGTCCTTTTCTTAGTGGAATAGAAAGAAAAAGATGAACTGAACTTAAATTTAGTTTGTGAAAAATGAAATCGGCGCCAATGCCACAAAACCGTGCTGCCTGTGGCAGAAAGGGACATCAGAATGCAGGTTTTGGATGTTTTTGATAATTTCCAACCTCTAATGACGAATTTAACCAATGAAACTGAACGCGGATAGCAAATACAAACCACGTTTAAAGGATGTCAGTGTCATTATTTTCTGTGGAATATTTATATTAACAGCTTTTGAACACGGTTTAGATGTGCTGATCGCGTTCAGATGCATTGGTGAAATTCGCACTAAATCTCTGATGATATAAATATGTGCTGACGAATATCATGCAAGTAAGATGCTTTGATTGGTTGACTAAATGTAGCTGCAACTTATGTTTTGATATGAGTTTAGGCCACTGATAAAGTTTAGTCTAGTTACAAGTTGACAACTTAACAACACCTACTACGAAATCAAAATCTAGCCAAATGAATTGCCACAACCAAGACTCAGTTCAGCGGCTTCATCGCGCTACTAAATCGCCAGTGTGACACCAATCTTATAGTCACCGAGATGTCAACTCATTGTCGGGTGCGTGCTAAGAGCCATGTGCGAGGGCCGTGAAGGTCGTAGGTATAGGTGAGCGGCTCTTAAATAAATGCCCTCATTTGTTTAATGTGTGTAATTATGTTCACTTGTATGAATGAATCATTCGCTAATTTTAGAATCTTAAGATAAATGCGGGCTGTTGAGTCTGCAGCTACTTTGTTTGTATGAACGCTTGTGCCCTTTTTTTTTTCTTTTTTTTTTGGGTGGGAAATTATCAAATAACTTCTCCCGCTCTGGGCGGAGCGGGAGGATGTGTCAGACTTTTACTGACTAAAACCCACCCGTGTTCCTTCAGTTGCCTGTGCCAAGGGCCACGGTAACTCTTTCGAACTTTCGAACAATCCGCGACCCTGGCAGGCATCGGCCCTAGCGGACCCCGTCTGTTACTGCTGACATCTCTTTGAGGCGCGCGTGGAACACAACGCACCGTCGACCCGGGCCTGGTCCTTACCGGACGGCGAACTGCCCATTGCTCGCCGCCCGCAAGCCCGCGCCTACGGTGGCCGGGAGTCGGCTCTTGACTCCCGACGCCCAGGGCGTCTTCTGTGGCGACTAGGGGCGTGAGGGCGCAAAGATTGCTTCTCCCTCACGCGTTCCGCCTCCTCCTTTGCAAGCATTACTGCTTCGCAGAAGGAGGTGACGGCTTCCCATGCAATCTCGCTCCGTACCATGGCCTGGACCAGGGCCGGACGCGAGAGATCGCCGCCACCAATCGCCGCCGTGAGGAAGCGGCGGTGCTTCGCCCAAGCCGGGCAGACCTCCACCGTGTGCTCCACCGTGTCCTCCGGGCGATCCACACAATGGTGACACCCGGGCGTTTCCTCCCGCCTTATACGGAACAGGAACCTCCCGAAGCAGCCGTGTCCGGTGAGGATCTGCGTCAGGTGGAAGGTGAGGACGCCGTGGCGCCTCTCTAACCACTCCTCAAAGAGGGGACTTACCGCCGCAATTGTGGCGTGCCCAAACGCTTGTGCCCTTAGAATGTATCCATCACTATCCTTCTGCCCTCATACCAATATTTTTCGGGTCTGCGCAGCATGTCTTCTTTTTGCATACATCTCTATTAACCGTCACCTCAGAAGTCAGTTCCATTCTAACCTCATCATCATTCCCACGGTCCATCCATCGTTTCATTGGTCTTCCCCTACTCAACGTTTTGTTTTTTTTTATTTCTTATCGATTCGCCCATCTGGTGATTGATTTGTAAATGCTGCTTGAAGTTACGTAATGTTTTATATTTTATGGACGTTTATACGCATAAATAGAGACCATCCTTAGATGTTCACTTCAATGAATGCCGAAAGTCTAAGAATTTCCTATTCAAATAAGTGCAAATGCGATTCGCGTACGGACCGCGTTTCCCATGCGTTCGTTGCGCGATCGCTAATTTCAGAGCTTCACATAGTTTTCTACGTCACGTCATTAATAAATAACAATCGAAGATTTACGCTTATTTAGCCAAACTCATTACGACGTCAATAAAATACGGACATAAATAAATAATTTACAACAAACACTATGGATTGTATAAACACTTTGACAGTCTGAATCGCAAACAGTCTCGTTATGTGGTTATGGCGGTTCCAATTAGACGATGTTTTGTACTTATTGACCATTTACAAACAAATAATAAGGAGTATTGTTCAGTTGAAAGTGTAGGTTTGTTGGTTACGCAATATCTCTGTAACTCTTAACTAGACACATTGAAATAAGTACGAGCATAGTTCGCATTTCTAAATTCTACTCTGGTCTAACCACACCAGCGGTAAAAGCTTCCTTTTTTTTTTGAAAAAATACTACACACATTGCAGCGTGTTTCCAGATCAAACGAAGTAGGAAAAACGGCCGTATGAAACCGCAAACGAACTGCAGACTTTAAGAGTTTTAAGTAAAAGAGAGATTTTATCCAAAAGATTAGTGCTATGTTTGTGTACTACGTGTAGACATTGCTATGTTTGTGTTTGTTAATCTGATTAAAATATCAGGACAGGAGTATCGAAGTTTTTTAAAAAGTTTTTACGCCACCGTTGCGATGCCTGCGATGCGGAAACTAAGAAAAATAAAAGAAAACGTATTGCTTTTCGCGGCGAAATCGCAGCGGCAAGAGGTAGTGTCCACACAAAAACAACAGCGTTATTATCCCGGAAAAATAAGTCGTACCATAAACAATCCTATGCAGAAAAGCGCGACTAACTAGCCAAACTAATGTATACTGGAAAGCCAGCTATATAAATAAATCTGTCAATAAATTAATACTAATAGCCTCAAGCGCAGTGGATAATTTACTTAATGTCGCCTAAAGGCCTATGTACATACAATTTTCTAAAAGAAAACTCGATGTGCGTATATCGAAACTCGAAAGGACAGCGAAATATTTGCAGCCTGTACCTTTGGACATCCGACATAAATATCGATGTAAACTTGCAGAAAAGTCGACTCAAACACGTTGGCATTAATGGATTAGCAAAAAATGCGATTCAAAGAGCTTTGTCGATCTTTTGGCGAAGTTTAGGCGCGTTGTGTGTGCATAAACTGTGTTGTCTTTGTCGATGTGTGGTGCCAAAACACGTGATAAATTGTAGTGTGTATAGGTCCCACGTAATAAAGCAAGATACGTATGTTAAGTTTGTCACAGCTTACGAGTAGTTATGTTACATGAATTATTTTTAGTATTGGATTACAGTGTTGTCAACTGGAAGTGTCAGGTAATTTTACTGACAGCAATATAGTTTTTTTTACAGAATCAAAGTCATAAGTAATCACACTAATATTATAAAGGCGAAAGTCTATGAGTGTGTGTGTGTTTGTATGATTGTTACTTCTTAACGCTCAAACGGCTGGACCAATTTTGATGAAATTTGGCACACAGATAATTTATAACCAGGATTAACACACAGAATACTTTTTAACCCGATATTCTTACGGGATCGAGACTTATGCGGCTGAAACCGCGGAGCACAGCTAGTAGGATATATTTATATCATTTTCAAGATTTGCGGTGAAACTGTACATTACCAGGCATAGGATTAGACATCATTAGGTAGTCATCAGCACTTTATTCAGAGATAAACAATTTAAAAAAAAACTGAGCACTGTTGGCCCAGTGTTAATGGCTGCGAGTTACGAGTCGCGGCTTCGATCCCAAGCAGGCACTTTACTTTGTGTAAATTATTTTATCACCACTGCTCTGAAAACGGTGAAGGAAAACGTCGTGAGAAAAGCAGCATGTCCTAGAACCAAAAATTCAAAGACATGTTACATCCGCCAACCCACACTGGGCCCGTGTGGTGGATTATGACCCACTCCCTCTCACAGAGAACAGGCCTGTGTCCCAGCAGCGGGAAAATTTATTTTATTTTTTTATTTATTTTACCATTTATGTATACACATATATAAACAGACAAGAAAAAACAGAACAGAAAAATAGATACAAAGGTGATGCTTATTTCATAAGAATCTCTTCCAGCATACCTGCGATAGGACAATAGATAGAGAGATATAGACAGCGTGTGATAGAGTAAAGGAGACAAAAAAAAATACATAAAATTGTAATCAATTATTTACTTAAACAAATACTATGAGAATATACTTACATACATATACAACGTGTCCCAGAAATCAACGTCAAGCCGAAAACGGGCAATAGGCCAAGTCGTGACAGCTATTAGAAAAATATAAAAAAAAATCTTGGTCATGTACTTTTCGAATTATAAGCATTCAAAAATAAATCTCAAAAAGTGACACCCTGTGATGATTTTTCAAGTCCTGTGACTACATTATTAACATTTCGGTAGTTTTTTTCTCTGTGATGTAACCATGAATAACCCTTCTGTAAATTACAGTTAAAAGTTAAAACGTAACTGCCTCAGTTTTAAATTAAATGTTAGATTTTTGCCCAATATTGAATTCAAAATAATGACATCACCCAACTTTAACCGACTGTACTGATAAAAAAATCTACTACACTATTTTGGCAAGTAACTTTAAAAGATGGCGCGTTTAGTCAGGATTCCAAAATGGTATAACACATACTAATTGCTACTTCTTAATTGAGGAAAAAAAGTACATTGTTGGTTTTAGGTGCATCTGAAATAAAATTCAGTCGTTGGATTTCTTTTATTATAATTTTTATTAAATCAGATTTACGAAGTTTTATAACAAATGTTCAAACTGTTTTCCTTCAGCTGCAATGCAAGTTCTACATCTCTTTAAAAATGATCGCGTAATAAGACGGGCGTATCTTCTTGAGTTGATGTATTCAGCGGCTTCTGCAATTCTTTGGCGCAGCTCGTCTAAATCTTGAATTGGTTTAGAGTACACTTTATCCTTTATCGTACCCCAGTAAAAAAAATCTATGGGGTTTAAATCGGGTGAACGGGCAGGCCACGAAATTGTACCACCCCGCCCAATCCACCTATCGGGGTATTCTCGATTGAGAAACTCTCGTACAGTGAGAGCATAATGCGCTGGGCAGCCATCTTGTTGATACCACATGCTGCCGTAAATGTTCAGTGGCACTTCTTCCAATAATTCTGGTAATTGGTTCTGTAAGAAGTTCAAATAACCCTGGGCATTTAAATTCTCCGGCAGCTCGATTGGACCAATAACTTTACCATTCAAAATTCCCGTCCACATATTTACTTTAAACTGGTACTGAGATCTATCTTCCCGCATCAAATTTGGATTTTCCACGTGCCATTCGTGCAAATTGTGGAGGTTCATGTAACCGTCCTTTTTAAATGTTGATTCATCGGACCATAGAATTTTTTCAAAGAATCGCGGGTCCTCTCGGTGCCTCTGCAACATCGTTCGACAAAATCGTACTCTCTCTGGGTAGTCTCGGGGTAGCAGACTTTGTACTCGTCGTACATGGTATGGGTGAAACTCGTTCTTTTTTAAAATACGATGTGCAGTACTTTTGGGGACTCCTATGCTCTGTTCAATTCCACGTACTGAGATACTTCTGTCTTCTTCAACTGCTTGCAAGACTTCGGCTTCGTAGGGCATAACGGGTCTTCCCTCGCTAACCATTTGGCTAGGAAATCGACCCTCTGATAATGACCGATGCACATTAATAAATACTCGATGATCGGGATGACGCTCAGCATTCGGGTATCTCTCACGATACACTCTTGCTGCGGCATTGGCGTTGCATAAGCATTCTCCATAAATGAGATGCATGTTGGCGTATTCCTGTGCGGTGTATCGAGATGGCATGATAAAACACTACACAAACACGGGGTTGCGATTAAAACAAGTCCGGGGTTGTCAGAAACGGTGCAGATAAATCCAAATTACAATGCAAATCAAGTCCAATAAACAAAGCCACAGTTGTAAGTACGAAGTCAATACGAATACAAAAAGATGTGCAGTCAACGAAAGAGCGTAACGTACTGCAGTATTGCACAATTTGCCGACGCATCCCTGTTTAGCCAGAGTAGCGTCTCTATCTGTTTCACTCACACATATGAAATGATGTGTCAATCCGTCTCCCTCTTAGTTAGATAAAAGTAGCGTCACTATCTATCTCGCTCCCACTTGTCAAAGTAGCGTCACCTCACATTAGCTAAAATGAATCTTTCTCGCTCACACTAGTCAAAATAACGTCACTCTTCGTCTCAATCGAACTTTTATGAAATACGGCTTCATAAAAAAAAAATGATTTTTCTCAATTAAGAAGTAGCAATTAGTATGTGTTATACCATTTTGGAATCCTGACTAAACGCGCCATCTTTTAAAGTTACTTGCCAAAATAGTGTAGTAGATTTTTTTTTCAGTACAGTCGGTTAAAGTTGGGTGATGTCATTATTTTGAATTCAATATTGGGCAAAAATCTAACATTTAATTTAGAACTGAGGCAGTTACGTTTTACTTTTAACTGTAATTTACAGAAGGGTTATTCATGGTTACATCACAGAGAAAAAAACTACCGAAATGTTAATAATGTAGTCACAGGACTTGAAAAACCATCACAGGGTGTCACTTTTTGAGATTTATTTTTGAATGCTTATAATTCGAAAAGTACATGACCAAGATTTTTTTTTATATTTTTCTAATAGCTGTCACGACTTGGCCTATTGCCCGTTTTCGGCTTGACGTTGATTTCTGGGACACGTTGTATACAAATAAACAAACAAAAAAATTTTAGGCGGATTATGCTATGCTAAGCAATTTTCGCTCATAAAGATCAAGAGAAAACAGGGCGACATTAAAAATAATTTAACGATAATTTCTTTCGCATAATAAGTAGTCATAAAACAGTTCTGGCTTCCCATCCATCAGTGGTTCCGGTTATAATAAGCTAACTATTAATTAGGAAGTTAACACTAAAGAAAAATGACGTGAGAAACTCTTGGGGCTATGCTTATAGATTTTTATGATCTGTGGATCACTCGTGTCAATAGTTTATGGTCTACCATAAACTATAGGAGACAGAAGAAAGATGTCTTCCTCAATTTACATAACTTTTCCGCGATTGCTTCGCTTATGCTTTTATTTTAATTAGATATTACCTATACAGATTCAATTATCATTTGTCTATTGCAATATAATGAAAATTACTAGGCAAACTATTTATATTTTCTACGTCAACTCTTTAGTTCTTAGAAATTCCTTTACTATCAAATATATAAACTACCTACTTATATACAATTTACAGTCGAAGAATGAAATGGACATCAAGCATCTTTAGGACATATCTAAATATCTTAAATGTAGGTCATATTTCCCGACCATGTGTCAATTTAATTAAATGAAAATGACAGTCTAAGATAAAAATGATAAGCATAAAAAAGCATTAATGATAAGAATGGGAATTCAATGGGACAGAAAATGGTTTAGCGTTTTCTTTCCTTGAGTTTTCATTACTTTTCATAAGCCACATACATGCACGCCGTCCAGCGACCACATCTCACAAATTCAGGACCAGTGTAGGTATATATTACCACAAGAAAATGATACACAATACCTCCATTTCAATAGTTTTCGCTCAACTAGCAATCATATCCGCAACGGATACGGTTAGCCGCTGATCCAACCGCCTTTTCCCACAATATTACATGACCACAATTACGCAAACATGATCCTTATGCTGTTATGTAAAGCCTTCAATTTGGCATGTAACACAGTGGCTATGCGGAATTCCTTTGTCATACATTGACAAGTATGAATGATGTATGGATAGAAATTATTTTACGTCCAGCGGTTATTTGATAGGGTATTAATTGAATTTTGTTTGTGCTTTCATAGAATGGAGAAATAACAATGCGCACTTATGCAAACATTTAGCTTCCGATTTGTAGTCAGTATTGAAAGCTGCTTTAAGTTATAGATATATATATCGATACTCATAATAAAGCTGAAGAGTTTGTTTGTTTGTTAGAACGCGCTAATCTCTGGACTACCTGTCAGATTTGAAAAAGTATTAGTACATGGGACTGAAACGTAACTGAAAAAATGTGGGTGACCTCAAATTAGTTACTGAGACAAAAATTGCTCGTTGGTGCCTTCCCTTAGATAATAAATACTTTTACAATTAATTCATTTAAACGCGAGCTTTTTCTCAAGGTTTTCCGAGGTATTTCATTTATGTATCTTTGTATGTTCAGACATAATTCCGTCATATACATATGGACGTGTTTGCAAAAGTATTTTCTGTTCGCATGCATTTCAATTATTCTAAGATCTGATGATGAGTTTCGTGGCATTGAGTTACATTGTACCACGTAGTGCATTATAACTCAATGTTTCGAACTCGGTTGTTAAAAGTTTGTCTCACCTTTTACAAGTGTTGTATAAATCACATTATAATAGTTAATCTTTTGTTTACTCAAGTCTGCTTATACCTAATTAAGTTTTTGTTGTATTATTATGTGGATAACGGTGCTGGTTGCGTTATTACTGAATTGTTCGTAATAAATCTATTTGTACTAGTATTAAGCATCATTACGCAATTGTTTGTTGTCCTAAAGAAATAAAAATAAAATAAAAATGTATGTACCAAGCTGTCACAATTGTTTGAAACTATGTTTCGAGCAAATAATACATTTCATATTATTTTTTCTTTATTTATTATATTATATTATATGATAATATAAATTATAATATTTAATACTTCCTTCTCTTATAATCAACAATATTATAAGCGAGCGAGCTAGCTTTGAAGTCAGTATAAGATAATTCCAATAATTTCCCGATCATGTGTCGATCCTTATAAAATTATCGAAGTATACGAAGGATAAATCAATAAATGGATGAGCTATTTTCAGTGTGATCCACCTGGCATCCCGTTGATTATGTCAATACTCGCTCAAAGCGATCGCTTCTGTCCGGCGAAAATTGAATTTTCAGGCGGACAGGCAGTCAATTGATGGTGAACGTAGAAGCCGTCTGATAGCCAGCTGTGTTTTGTTCTAGACAAGCCGATTTTACAGCCTAAAGGCTTTTTAATTGATGAATTGAAAGTGCTGGCTTTAGTTATAATTAGCTATTTAATTACATTGTTATAAGCTAGTGTTTTCTGAACATTTTAAACTTGGTGAAAAAAAAAAAAAAGCAGCCAGTGTTTTTTTTATATTTCAAAGTTCGTTGATGATATTATTGACCAATTCGCAAAGTTATGATAACTACCATAGGAGGGAAGAGAGACCTTTGCTCTTCAGTGGGACACAAATGGTTGATAATGAATTAGCAGAGTTATCAAGCCTAACAGTGCATAGGCCAGTGAACTAAATACCACAACATAAATCAGGGCTTATTGGAGAATTATATCATACTAGCTGTGCCCCGCGATTTCACCCGCATAAGTCTCGATCCCGTAGGAATATCGGTATAAAAAAATCTATGTGTTAATCCTGGTTATAAACTCTCTGTGCGCCAAATTTCATCAAAATCGCTCCAGCCGTTTGAGCGTGAAGAAGTAACAAATATACAAACACACCCACACACACACACACAAACTTTCGCCTTTATAATATTAGTGTGAGTATATTAATTTATTTTGATTGCGACGGGCTTGTGGCTAAGTAATAACAGCCGCACAGGTCGATCGATCAGGTTAAGCTACGATTGCTGCGGATGTTCCGTGGATGGGTGACCATCTTCACATACCAAGACCTTTCCGTGCCTCGGAAAGCACGTTTAGCCGTTGGTCCCGGCTGTTATTTGTGGATCATTGACAGTCGTTACGGGTTGTCAGTAGCCCGAAAGTCTGACAACCAGTCTTACCAAGGGGTATCGTATTACCCAGTAACTGCGTTGTAGAGGTCAGATAGGTCAGATTGGTCACATGTAAAATAATGGTATTCAGCTGTATTCGGTAAGACTGGGAGCCGACCCCAACGTAGTTGGGAAAAGGCTAGGCAGATGATGATGATGATGAGTTTATTTTGATTGCGATTTCTTCCTATAAAGTCAAAAATGCAGACCGATACAGCTTTCAACTTATTTTTATTTGCACTAGAACATGATTATGGCAACATCTATTCTTAATACTGGCCGTAACCGGAACTATCATTCAAAAAGTAACGAGATGCAGAATAAATACAAATCAAATTGAACAACTGTTTAGAAGATAGCGTTGATAACTCTCTTGTTTAAACAGATACATGCAATTTTGCAACGCCAACGGCAATTCTCTTAAACAATAGACAAAAATATGATCAATCAGACACAAATATGATCAACTAGACATAAATATGATCAATAAACGATACGTCGTGTTTACAGTCATCATAGTTTATTGATTACAGTTATCATAGCTTTGATCAACATACAATCAATTCTAACTTGTCATAACCATGTATCTGGAAACTAGAAAGTTTTGCATTTTGTAATGAATATTATTCATGTTACAGTGATTTGTGTAACTATTGTGTCCTTTTCAGAATTAGATGCATTGTGCAAGAAGTTTTTATTACTTTTTGGCTTGCTACTGATTAATAACTAAGTTTGTATTGTGTCGTGTCAATGACAAATTGGTCTTCTGTTGGTCAATAAAAGGTAGGTAGCTCCAGTTACTTCCAACCAAACTTTGTGCAACTACTAACATCGTTCTTGATTTTAGCGCAATGATAGTAGATAACTTGATGATATCTATGACATGCACTCAGCAATCACGCACTTTTTGTCCTACCGAAACTGCCTAACTTTCAAACTTCCCAGACGCTCGACTTGGCAACACTAGCATAATTTTAAATAATGGCAACACCACGCTCACCTACCCCGCTGGGAGCTTGCATACTGATTACGTCTAATAACTGTCAAGTTTACTGTTATTTTTAACACCTATTTATATTACAAAATAGGCCTCCGAATGCGTGGAGTGAATTCTTTGCATACACCAGACGTAAAACCAATTTATTCTGCTTCAAAATCGATGATTTGAATTAGTTTATTCAGTTTAGAGACTATTTTTTGTGTCCTTCAGCTCAGAGTTGGGATTTCGATTCATGATTTGACAGTTGTGGTAATCGAATAAGGGATTTTTATTCGATTCGACAATCGACTGACCGTTAGGTTTTTCAGTCAAAGCCTATGAGCGTAGTCTTTAGGATATTTTTTACGTTACGTTACTTTCGCTTTGGTTCCATTGTGCTAACTTCTTACCGGCAAATCGATTCTCCATCCTCTTCTTATTATTAAGAATAAAGGCGAACATAATTGAACACAGTGATTCTCTGAAAATAGGTTTTTACTGAAATCCCAAGTCTCTATTGCCAATCCTATTTATACGTATCGATGGATTTACTATAGAAAAATATTACTGGAACGTCTATATTTTGACATGAGTACTTCACAACTTTGCTCGAGATTAAATGCCGTCTCATTCGTTTTGTATGTCTGCAGGATTCGTGATATTCCGCAGATATGTCTCAAGCAGATCCGAAGAATTTCGTGTTTATAGGACTTGGTACCGCTTCTTCTTTTATTTTTAATTAAATATATATGTATGATTTATAATTATATCGATTTCATTTTAATAATATTCCAATACAGTAGGTAATTGCATTTCAATTATTCCGTATTACCAAAACAGTCATCGATACAGAGTTAATTGCTTGACAACACCAACGGCAATTTGTAGACAATTTAAAAACACACTTACGAAAGTCATAGTAACCTTTTAGTATTAAATACTGGACGATTTTGGAATACATTTAGGTGGTAGGCAGTGGATTAAATATCACTTGATCACATTACCGAATCGAGTAGTTTCGGTATTTCGCCACCTGATATCGGAAGAAAGTAAAAGTAAGCATTTTGGTTTACTTTTAAGTTTAAATTAAGTCCGGTCAAGTGTGAATCGAAACTCTAAGTAAGTTGATAAATTATTATTATTATTAATAATCAAGTACATGATACATGGAGATTTTAACGGTGATCCCCAAACTAGACGTTAGTCTGTATCTTGAGGATCAGAGTAAATAAGCTCGCACCCTATTACATGGGACTTAAGAGGCTTATTACAAAAATGCGCATAGATGCATGATTTCCTCGTTGAAATTGCTATTCATTGGTTGGTATAAATAACAATTAATTGGTAAAGATACATAGTTCGCTTGTTAGCGATTTTTTTTATTATTTACCTATTTATTTAGCATTAATCGTTCTCCTGATGCATGTTTAAAGGCAAAAACTCATGGGGAGCTGATTTGAAAGCTCTAATTTGCAGATTCTGTTGAATATAATCCATGAAAAAATTTTTTTCTTATATCAAAAATATGATACTTTTATTATATACAATTCAAATGGTAATAATATGTATTCATTAATCTCTCAGATGCGTTAACTGGGATTATTATGGTAAAACGAACCATATTCAAAATCCTAATAAAATTTAATTATTATGTTTAAGTTTTTATAGTCAAAGTTTCCCTTTCCTTCACTCTAGAACTTATTTTCTCTAGTTTCGAATTACATTTCCTTTTCAACGTTTCCTGTTTATTTGTCATAATGGCAGCCTACCATTCAAATCTTAGTAACTTCGCGTTCAAGAAAATTATGCAATCGTTCGAATTGTTAGACGTTTAGCTCTAGCTACAACATACCTTGTATTTGTAAGGAAACTAAAAGAATAAGTTGCTAGTTCCTTTCCTTTTAGACAAAACAATCCAATTTATATTAGTTTATTCAATTTACGAAGAGATTGGACGTGAAAGTTGAATATTTATTCACCGACAGCATAAACGTGTGTAGTTATTAGGGAACCTTAAGAAAAGACCGAATAACTGTCGCATTATTAAAATAATTTATTTTAAAAACCAAAGAGGGTGTGAACTTTTGACTACACTACAGAAGTGAATGCTTACGACTGAAGCCACACGCGTGTATACGCGATTCAGCCTCACCGACCGACTGAAGCCGTGTATCCCCAAATCAGCGTCACCGACCCGAGCGTTGGTTAGGCTCAGGTTTCGCTCACTGTTTAGAAAGAGTTCAGTTTGTTCAGTTTTTATACCGTTTACCATTGTTCCTCACAACCAAAGCACTTGCCATCTAATCTCTTCACCATCCTTGGTTGATTGGTCATCGAATGCCATTAAGTCCGCGTTTGTACCTTTTTTGTGCGAAAATTTTAAATAAATAAATAAATATCGCAAAGTGCGCCTAAAGGTGTTTTCACTTCAAAAGTATAACAAAGTCATGCCCTAAAAAAGCTAACAGTAACATAACAGAAAGACATCTACAAAAGGACAAAATAATTCGGCACATACGTCCTTATAGAGCCCAATGTCAACTGTACATCGCTATAATTCTCGGAGTCACGTACTCCTGACAATGCGTGGCAACGTCTAAACAAATTAACATACGCATACCTAGTGGGCAAATTTTGCATAACATTTTATGCCTAGCCTTGAGAACTGTAAGATCTGACGAACCGACCGACAAGATGCTTGCTGTATATGTAGAACCTTTGTAGGTTGTATCATTTTGAAGGTGGTCCAATCATCGACTTGAATGGTAGGAAGTGTAACTTCAATTAATATTGGAGATTCGCCGACTTCCTGAAGCCTTCCTCATGGATAGGCGAAGTTGAAAGACATATACGTATAGTCGGTTTCGATATGTATCGTAATTTGTATGTGGTTATGGCGGTAGGTAGGTACCGAAGAGTGAATCGAAACTACTCGAGACAAAATGATCTTGCCTTTGCCCTAAAATCATTTGTTTGCATTATGTGTGTCAAAATAAATCGTTCTTTATTGCATCTTTTATTACTAGAGCTCTAGCTATAAGAAACAAAAGTAGGTATCTGTCGTCTGAATTTCATATTACATCTTCAGAGTTCATTGTCGTTCATTTAGTCAGTGTCAGTCACAGAACCATTTCAATCATCTGTGTCAATCAAATTTTGTCCCTATGCAGTCCGATATAAGAGGGGCCGGTGGCTAAATGAGGGGCTCGTGGCTAAATAATAACAGCCGCACAGGTCGATCGACCAGGTTAAGCTACGCTTGCCGCGGTTGGTCTGTGGATGGGTGACCATCTTTACATACCGAGACCCCTCCGTGCCTCGGAAAGCACGTTAAGCCGTTGGTCCCGGCTGTCATTCTTACATCTTTGACAGTCGTTACGGGTAGTCAGAAGCCCGAAAGTCTGACAACCAGTCTTACCTAGGGGTATCGTATGACCCAGTAACTGGGTTGTGGAGGTCAGATAGGCAGTCGCTCCATGTAAAATACTGGTATACAGCTGAATCCGGTTAGACTGGAAGCCGACCCCAACATAGTTGGGAAAAGGCTAGGCAGATGATGATGCAGTCCGATATAATAGCAGATCATATTCAATCAGTTCTCCAACACACCTACTCCTAACAACTACCTCCTAATTAGTTGTCTGACGTATAATTTTCCAGTAATGACTGTGATAATTAGGAAAGCCGTTACAGCAGGATTCTTGAACTAAATGACTGACATCGTTACTGTTGCCCTTGTGAGAGAACTAACGTCACGTTTGTACGTATGTTAAGGTTGTTTATAAATAGCTATGGTAAATAAATAACTATTTGTTTGTTATGAACGAAAACTATTGATTGGTTTTGACGTCCTTTTTCGCCAGTATAGAAGTGTTCGCAGTGGTAATGAGAAATTAATTGTGCTATCAGCATTGCCATACAACGTGGCAATGCTGCCAGGCTTTCGGGCACTTTTCCTGTTGACAACGTTTTTTTTTTATACCCTATCATTCTTTCCCCTCCCTGTTTATATACTTGTACGTATTATTATTATTTAAATACTGTTATCTCTTAAATTATGTACAGAAGCCAGCACATCAAGCTACCCGAAACTGTCAGATTTTCCCAATCAACTTTGAACCTTATGCTTTAGCGATAAAGTTGAAAATCTATTAAAGAAATCTGACAGATTGTAGTAGCTTGATGTGCTGGCATCTGTACCTAAATATTATGCAATTCAATAAATAAATTATTAGTAGAATACTCCTTTATAGGTCGCTGTCGGTTGTAGAGGTCACGTAAGCAGTCGCTATGTAAAATATGCAATGTAAAATACTGGTATTCAGCTGCATTAGGTTACACTGGAAGCCAACTCTAAGATATTTGGATAAAGGCCAGACACATGCTGATGTCGCGGTAATTTTCACGTATTTCCTGAAGAGGCGTGTACCCCAAAATGATAGTAATAGTCATTTTTTTTTTCCAAACTTCAGTACACGTTACATCATGACGTCTCGACCCCTGAACTAGGACATCCTGTATCACAGGGGTCGAGGTTTCTCCTGTTACATATAGGTATAAGCATGAGAAGGCTTAGACTACCTATATACAATTTACACTTAGTTTTTACAGTAATTATATGTTCATAGGTATATATGACAATTATCATTAACGGTTGTAATTCAAAAACTGAGCTGGTGCGTTCAATTTTTCTGTAGAGGAAACCCAACCCTGTGTGGATAAACAGAGTCTCTAACAAGACTAAGCTCGAAGTCAAGCAAATGGAACACAGCTCATAAAAGGCTGACATTAAAATCTTTAATTGAACATAAAGTCCCTTTTAGATCGATTACATTTGAAGACTCCATACTATAAAACGCAATAACTTGATCATAATAGCATCAAGTTGCGTGTGGTCTTTGAACATTATGCCATTAAACATTACAGGTATGAAATATTAAGCTTTTTATAGCTGCTACGATAGATTTATGCAAGGGATATGAACTTATGACAATAGCACTCCAGCCACCAGCTTTCTTCAAGGTTGAGGCGGACAAATGCCTGAAGTTATCTATGGCAAGAATTTTCTTCTGTACTCCAATAGAGAAAATTTCTAGTAGGGACAGTATGAACATGCTAACATAAGTTGGGCGCTGTAATAAGACCGCACGTATCAAATTTCCGGCTAATTTATTTGTTTTTTAATGCGGAAACTGGGGGTTGGGTACAATAAAATAGCGCAAAACACAATGCTGTAAGCATTAAAATGTATTGCCCAATTAGGGGATTTGATACGTATCGTCTTATCCCAGCACCGAACTTACCCCAACGTACTTTAACACTTTTGGTCATCATAGACAAACCTTTTCATGAATTTGAAATAAATGGAAGAATTTTCAATTGTAAAAGAATGATAAAAACAAAAGTTAATCTTTTGTGATCGTCTAATAAATCAGCTACCAAAATCTTATTAGAAAGAAATAATACGACTCAGCAACAAACTTTATTCTATAACAATAAAAAGCAAATAATCATCATCACTAGACAAAGAAAACAAAAAAAGAATCAAACACTTCTGTACACTCTCCACGGATAACGACTCGTATGATATAACAAAGATAACAAAAACGAACCGTTTGACATTTAGCAACGAGCAGTAACTCATTACATAAGCGGCGTCCTTGCAAGGCCGCGAGTGGGCTGCGCGGGCGCTGGCTGCCAATATATAGATAAGTATAAAAGGTTAACTGACTAACGGCCTATAAACAATATTAACAGCATCATTATATTTTCTTTACTCCTGTTTCATGTCTATTATTATATGGATGTATTTATTTAGATTAATATAATATACTTTATGTTTGTATTCATTGTATCGTGAAAATAGTACACAACATATAACCTACAGTATTTGTCTCTCCTTCCCTTTTCAATCCATCCAAAGGTTGTCTTTAAAAGATCGCTCTTAGCGATAAGACCGCCCATTGTGTCACCCTTTGTAAATTTTTTTATATTTATGTCTGTAATTTATATGGTGTACATAATAAAGAGTATTCTATTCTATTATTATTCAAATTATTAGCAATCCGTCTCGACAAAACATCGAGATTTCTTAACTATATGTTAGTTAAATATTAATATTTTGTACGCACGACGACATATCAAGCTATTTACATATCCAGTATAACCTGACTTCTAATGGTACGAAAAGTCTATACAATACGAGGTCAGCTAAAGCGAGAAGATTTATACCTTGATATGTTGTCGTGTGTACACATAAACCTTCCAAAATAAATTCTTTAAGTAATGGTTAAAAAAGAATCTAATTACGATGCGTGGTTTAGAAGAACAACGCGAACATACTTAAGCAGATACGAAAAGCGACTTTAATTTTATAATATGTATGAATATAGAAGTCGTTGCTGAGGCCTACATTTATGTTAATACACAGATTTTCTTGATTGATATTATGTATCTGTCAAAATCAATCAGAATTAATATTCCCTACTGGGCAACACAGTCACCCACTGTGTTAAGGAATGCTAGATCAAATCTTCAAATGGTTAGTCGGCTGTCAAATCTCATATTATTTAGCTGTTGAGATTGTTTTAAGCAAATAACAACCTATCAAAACTGAGTAGAGAGACAATATTTTACCTAAATTTTAAAAGTTTCGCAATTCATAGGTGATGGTTCCAGTCCAGCGTGTTGATTGCGTAACACACAAAAATGGCTTTTAAATTTGACAGTTCAACACTATTCATTGCGTTATTTACGTAGTTGAGCAGACAAATTTTTCGAACATATGTAGCAATGGATTAAAAAATCCTGCAAAAGCTTTCCAAGATTGTGATAGAAAGTGTGTTGCACAATTAGGGCGCTGCCTTGTTATTATACCTGTAGTTTTTAGTTCATTTTGTATTAAAAGTACTCGTCAAAAATCGGTCTGTAAAAGGAACCGAATGCAGATTCCTATCGAGTCTCCTATTGTAAGTACTACAAACTGGTCCTTTTATAATTATCTCCTAAGTGTGAGCTTGCAACGCGCCACCCACCTGCGCGCGAGTGCTCGTAATTACGCCATTGTTGTGCTTCTAATAGTGGGAAAAGGATGTAAGTTGCAGTGATGAGACATATTTAGGATTGGATTGCATTAGGGATGTAGTTGTTGCCATAAGTACGATGACGGGAACGAAAAATGTGAAAGCTATCATAAACGGCTTAGGAAATTGTGATATGGAATTAAATTACATAACAAAAATAGCCTTTGTTGTGCTGCAAATCGTGGGATGTTAGGTTCAGTGACGAGACTTATTTAGGATTCGATTGGATTAGATTTTAGAAAGTTATATCTAGTTGTTAGCGAGAAAATATGGCCTATCTATCTGATATTGTTTGTCTGATATTGGTTACGGTAGGTAGGTAAATAAGACGAGAGCAAGAAAAAATAGAAGCCTATTAAGTCGTTATTGAACATATTTTAGCTGGTTTAGTAAGATGTAGAAAAGAATTTAATAACATAACAGAAATGTTGTAAAATTGTAAACCGTTTACTTACAGCATTTCCCCTATTCAATCTGTAAACATTTCATTCTCTAACATTTCTTTCTAAACCTTTCTCATCGGAACAATGACGAAATGTTTTCAATTTATCCGAATATAAAGCCTCCACGATAAAAGTCGTCATAAAAATGTTATTCACGCATCTTTTATTCAATCATAATTCTATTTACAGATTGTTATGGCTTATTAGTCGATTCGCACGAATTTACTCGCCCGAAACGTACGAATGGTCACTTTTATATAACATTATTTTTTCTATAGGCGACTCGCACGAATTAATTTATTTGTGGTCGACAACTGTAGAAATATGTATTAGGCAATTGGCACATTTTGAATTTGATGCAATAAAGTATAGAAAAAAGGACACTGGCTCACAGAAGTGATATTATAAAACGTCTTTTGTCGCTATCGATATACAAGTATCGATATAGCCATTTGACGACACTATTTTTGTTGGCTTATATTTTTAGCTGATTTATGTCTAAGGCTGAGAAGTAGGAAGTCAGTAAGGTTTAACCGCCTGAGTCAGACTTATTGCAAGGTTGTGACTGATTAATTTCGAGATAAGCTCGATTTGACTCACATTCGGTGTCTGGGATTATTGTCTTGTTTACTGGTTGGTTTTGCTAGTATCTATCAATATATTTCGTAGACTGCACGTTTGAGGTAGTAAATTCAAGACGCAAGAATCACAAAATTTAAGCACGCGGTATTTACTGCTCCTCGGAATAATATTGTAGGATACATATGCCTCTTGAATTTATTATCTCAAAAACGTATTATTACTTATTGTAAAGCTGGAAAGGGAAGTAATTGTTTTTTTATTCCATTTAAAGTAAAAAGGGAATGTATATTCCCTTTAGTCGAAGTAACTAACAACAATAAGTCGTAAAAAAATGGATATTAATTCACCTGAATTACTTAATGGGCCTCGGCCCCGACGTACAAGTTGCACGTCGTGCGTTCATATATTTATTTCGTCACCACTACTCACAAAACGCTGAAGAAAACATCGTGAGTAAACCAACATGTCCTAGAGCCAAACATTCAAAGACATGTGACATCTACCAACCCACACTGCACCCGCGTGGTGGCCGATGTCTCTCCCTACAACCCCACGAGACTACCACGGAGACTACCTCTGCAGCTCCTACCACGAAGCAAGACTGTTAAGCCGATCAACAAAGATATATTTAGACCCTAAAAATCGACGTAGCAACATTGTCCAAAAAGGAGACGGAAATATATTGTTTACCCTCAAAAAAACACGAAGCATGCTTACACAGCCAAATTTTATACCTATGTACCTCGGACCGCTACTCTATAATAAGCTAAATTATAAAGGAAACATTTACTCCAACTGCAAGAAAATCCTTATGCAGACTCTTCAAACTACATATGTCCTACGAAGATACAGAGAAGTTATTACTTGTGCTAAAGTAAATATTGTTCGTAATATATCATTTTATAAACCTTTTACATGTGTACCAATAAGATAAATTTGATAATTATGTGATTATTTAATAAATTATTGTTACCTCCAATCGCCTGAAACACAGGATTACATAGTTCAGGCACAAAACAGGGCTGAATTTTAAGAAAAACTGTATTTAGCGTTAGTCCTTATATTATTGAATACATTTTATTATTATTATTATTATGTCGTTTATTCACTTCTTTACCTTATTTTATTATATTTTTTAAATATTTCTTATAATATAAGTACAAAAAAAAAACATTTAAAAATATTAAAAAATAGTGATCCGCCGGTGACGGGAGCAGGGTCCAAGCTACCGGTGGTTAGGACTTCAGAGACAGGAACCTCCTCACAATGCGAGCCGTATCGAGGAGTATTATTATTATTATTAAGTGTAGATTATGTCATCTTATTACAATAGTAGCTGTTCATATTATTATCACAATGGCCGCAAGGGTAGCCTACAGCTAGATGTCTCATATTTGAGGCCAGGTTAAGTCATGATCATGACATCATATTAATGGACTTTACAAAACTTCTAAGAAGTTATAAATATTGTAGCTGTACATATTACGAGTATCCTTGATTCTGTTGCATAAATAAACAGGTTTTCAAAGATTACTAGGACCGTGTTTTATAGCACTTATTCCACGATGAGAATAATGTATTTGTATGATTCATCTAGCAGAGTTGGATGGTTTGTATGGAAGATGATATGGCCTAAAAGAGGTGCCGGCTGATAAAGATGTATGGAAGAAGAATGCTACGTCATCATCATCTGCCTAGCCTTTTAATTAATAGTAAACAAACAGTTCATTAATCAAATTTAATTTCATTCGAAAACATCCATCGGTTTCTTACTCAACTTCCACTATACCCGGTCACCCTGGTTACTCATCTCTTTTGGTGACCGTACGTGTTTCTGAAATTTTTCGTCGGTTCTGAAATATTAAAAAAGTCTGTTCCGCGTAGGTATTGTACTCTTCTATCATCATCTGCCTAGCCTTTTCCCAACTATGTTGGGGTCGGCTTTCAGTCTAACCGGATGGAGCTGAATACCAGTAATTTACATGGAGTGACTGCCTATCTGACCTCATATTATAATAATCGCTTATTCATATAAAGCTGCTACTGATATAAATACACTTAGATAAAATCTCCTTTTCATGACCGAATGAAATTATACAAATCAGCCTTACAGTGCTTTAAATTAAAGCGACCGCTTTCATGCAGCGCGACGCGCGTCGAAAGAGCGTCAGTAACGAGATCGTCAAACAGTTTCGATCCGTTTAATTCATACCGATTATGTCAGTTTCACTGCACGATATTGCATTATGAACATTTTAATTCCACGTATTTTCAAAGGTCATCGGAATACATTGTGGTTCATTCAAAGACCTCAAAGTTGTGGTGCAATAAAAAGCTTAGTTCCAGAAAGTTACTTCGTTCATACGATCTAATTTTTTTTTCGTCTAACACTTACGCCCGCTTGCGCTACGAATAATTAAATGCGTTTAACGCGAAACATATTAAAATCATCATTCCATTTCTCGGTTGACAGAAACAGAGCGAAGAGATAAATACAAGTTTATCGTATTTTACGGTCTACATTAGTGGAATCGGGACAAAATCTTTGTTTTATTCCTAAATTTTATAAGAGGCTTTTATCCACAGTCTCGTCATAACTTAAACTATTCTAAACGAAATCTAAAAATACGATATAAATTATTAATGTCCAAACAAATCAATAAGTGCTTAGGTGTTAATATTATCTTAATATTACGAAGGATCAAATTAAATCTATCTACTCACCAAGCCCACATATGAGGTAAGTCGGCGGCGGCTTCAGTACGGACCTGGCGTAGGCCCCCCGGACCGTCTCCAGGGCTCTCGGGGCTCCTGCCACGAGGAGTACCCCTGGTGATACGTAACCAGCGTACCGCAGCTCCACAGTGGCCGCGGCGAGGGCACCGGCCCACCAGCATTTTGCGTTCGCTGATAGAAAGCTCTGAAACAAAAAGAGGATGGTTAGGAAATGTAATTTGGGTGTTTCGTATATTTTTAAGCAATTTTTTAAAATTATTTTGCTGTGAGTTTTGATACAGTCCCAAAACGGTAACAACAGGTAGGTATTCGTAAAACGGTGACGGGATCAAAAACCCATAAATAAATGAAAGTACCTAGTTTCAATGATAAATATAGACTTAAATACCCCTGATAAGGATCTATAAAAATTACGTCACTTAACGAAAGACATAAAGGATTAGTTACTACACTTCAATCAACTCCCCAAACCATTTACAACAAAGTAACGCCTTCCAATTTCCTCTCCAAAATTGAAACTTCAATATCCAGATTAGAGATTTAGATCATAACATTTAGTTAATTCGATTAAGCTAAATACCCATTAACAAAATGAAAGTAAACACCGTTCAAATTGAACTATAAATAGATCCTTCTCTCGGGCACTTTACTCTCGATACACAATTCCGTCATACAAAGTCCTTGACCAGTACTTAAGTGCCTACTGGCATTTCGTGGGTTGCCA
This sequence comes from Eremobia ochroleuca, assembly GCA_949629135.1. Lineage (NCBI taxonomy): Eukaryota > Metazoa > Arthropoda > Insecta > Lepidoptera > Noctuidae > Eremobia > Eremobia ochroleuca. Next base: position 19,232,007 of record OX451388.1, on the reverse strand, counting down.
CACCGACGCTCTTTGAATCCTGCACTACATTGGTCTTGTGAAATGCATGGATAAGGTTATCTGTACCGAGAACCGCCCCTGATCAAGCTTTACGTGCCATTTTTAAATGGAATGCAGCGAATTAATCGAATTCAAATTAACGTGTTGAATGAAGGAGCTTGTTGATTTGTTGGTAGTGATGTCATTCGGTGTGTATATGTGATGTTGTAAGTTGAAATAAACGATTTTACTTTACTATTTATTGGTTGGTCATATTTACATTTCAGTTGACAGGAGTAGGGACATTGACGCGCAAACTGTACCCATGAATTTAGCACATCTTTTAGACCTCAGCGACGCCTAGCGTAGTTTTTCGACGATTGTCTAAACAAAATCTGCTGTTTCACAGAAAAAGTACAGCAGTGCGATTCTATGACCATCTCACCGTGAAAACTTAGGTGAAGTGAGCGTGGAGTGAGCTGTCAGTGTCATACCACCTAATACTAGGGATTGATAAATAATAAATTTACAATCATAATCGATTTTTTTAATAATATAATTATTTTATGCTAATTCTATTGATAATTTTATATAATTTCAAAGCTAGTATTATAATTGTCAAAACTTTACTATTTTGTGGGGTTTTAATCTAGGAAAAAATAGACTAGTCCTTATGTAAGGTCCTTATATGAGGACTAGTCTAGGAAAAAGAAATGATGTTCTGACTAAGTTTCTATTTTGCTATTTTATTTTAAGCCCAAAAAATATTATTAAAATCTCGATTATGATTGTAAATGTTTGCTTAGTCAATCCCTGGAATCAGTGGGATGACACTGACAGATCACTCCACGCAAGTTTTCACGGTGAGATTTTTACAGAATCGACATGCTGTACCTACGCGGTCAAAATGTACGGAACAGCATTTTAGTTCAGAATCATGGACGGAATCCATGGTAATAGGATGCGCGTCGACGTACCTGCCACCCTTATTCAATCACAACTATCATTAACCGTTGTTTGAAAAATTTATACACGACAAATTGACGTAGGTGGTCAATTGGCTTTAAAATTAATTTCCCTGACTCCACTTATGAATGAATGAATGCTTTATTTGCCAGAAAATGAATTTGTATAAATTTATGAAGTCAGTCTCAGTAAAGTAAGAACATGAGACTTAAAGCTTCATCAATCAACGATCAAACCAAGCGGTTGGAGTTAACAATACCTAATTAAATGAATAAAAGTCATCTTTGCCTCAGCAAATGTGTTTATAATATAAAACATAATAACTTGAGTCATTAAATTTTCACTTTCTCATAAAGATAATGGATCAGCTGAGCAAATTAAGAGATAAAAAAAAATATACAAAGATTATTATCTTCGTGAAATTGCCTACTTGATACACCTGAATCAATTTCTAACAAGATTGTTGTAACATTTTTTATGCCGCCAAATTGATTTAACATACTTCATTTATAATTCAATGCTAAACTCTTAGGGACTGGATGCGGAAGGCGGAGGACAGGGTGTTGTGGCGCAGTCTGGGAGAGGCCTATGTCCAGCAGTGGACTGCGATAGCCTGAGTTGATTGATTGAACACAAATTCAACGAAGAGAGGTGTTGAGTCATCTCAACGCCTCTCTTCTTTGCATTTGTATATACATTTATATATTATAAATATACAGGGTTATTTTTAAAACACCAAAAACCTCTTAAGAGGTCATTGTACTCATCATTATGAACAACTTTTACTATGGGACCAAATCTGAAATCGCGAAAAAAAAATCAGCTGTTCCCTACATTTACGTTCGTACGAGTCGTCAAAATGTAGGGAACAGCTGATTTTTTTTTCGCGATTTCAGATTTGGTCCCATAGTAAAAGTTGTTCATAATGATGAGTACAATGACCTCTTAAGAGGTTTTTGGTGTTTTACAAATTACCCTGTATATTATAGTAAATCTACTACCGACAACAACCTATTTATGTATTTGTCTAGTTTTTTTTTTTTTTTTTTTATTTTTATTATTGTCCTCTCAACCAAAACACCTGCCATGTAATCTCTTCACCACCCTTGGTTGACTGGTAGAGAATGCCTAAGGCATTAACTCCGTCTTTGTACCTTTTGTCTGAAATGTTTAAATAAATAAATAACTCTTAGGAAAGCTAAATTTTTACATAAACATAAATCAAGCCTTGTACCCCCGAAGGATTGAGCAGAGGATTGGGCAGAGGTACACTACACCTGTATGTACAGACGCCAGCACATCAAGCTACCCGAAACTGTCAAATTTTCCCAATCAAGTTTGACCCTATTTTATAGGGATAAAGTTGAAAATCTATTTATTAAGATTGTAGTAGCTTGATGTGGTGGCGTTTGTACCACTACAGTTATGTTTAAGTCCCATGTAATAGCAGGTGACGCTGTTACCATCAACCTGGCACAAATCCAGACTCCGTGCTGATACTGAGATATTCCATAATGGAAAAACCCAATAACACTTTGCCCGATCTGGGATTCCAACCCAGGACCTCATGCTCAGTAGTAGCGCTTTCAACCGCTAGACCAAGGTAGTAAATACTCGTAGCCAATAAAAAAGTTTCAAAAGAAAAATTTGATTTCCGATTGTCGTCACTTTTCCGTAGAAAATAGAAACGATTACCGTTTAAACATTTTGATAGACAGTACCTTTTATTAGCTGCCCTACGGATTGTGTCAAAAGAGAAAACTTGTCTAAAGTATAAAGAGTAAATTGCTGCCTTTAATAATGATATTAAACCTAGTGTTCACTGATGGAACGCTACTACAATTACTAGGACAATTTGTAGAATCTTTTTTCAGTTACGGACACGTTGATTAGTGGATACAATAAGTACCAGAATTGTAGTGTTTTGTTTTTGAAATTAAATAAACATCATTTGTATTAATAAGTGCGTATGATATTTTATACATTATTTATTGATTACACAAGTTTATGCTCGCGTCTCGGCAAGCGTAGTGTGGGACGCCCCCAGCTCGTTAGACCGACGACCTTAAAAAGGTGGTTGGGGTAGACTGGATGCGGAAGGCGGAGGACAGAGTGTAGTGGCGCAGTCTGGGAGAGGATTATGTCCAGCAGTGGACTGCGATAGGCTGGGTTGATTGTTGATTAATGACGGTGTGAAATGTAGCACAATTCCCACTAAAACGTTACACAGAAAACCCAACAGTGATGTCATTTAATCATAAAAAAACCCGCTACTAGTATATTCAAAACCACAATTTATACAAATTTTATTTAGAAAAAACCGACTAATTTATTCATCGACATGTTTATTTATTCTTCCACTATCATAATATGTTTTAGCCTAGGAATAGTCAAGGTCTCCTACGAAACCAATGTACACACAGCCTATTATTATGTAGATTAGAATTTTCCTAGGTGTGAATTAAATAAGTACTTTGTGAAAGTAGAGGCACTAGGTATCTCGGATACATTATAAGCTAGTAGACTGTGATTATATACTTATTATATTGTCTCATAAAGTTTTATCGCCAGCAAATGAGAATTTATTAAGTTACAATAACTTTCATGTGAGTGAATTATCTTAGATTGTTTTAGTGGAAGGTTGTAATTAGTGCGCCCGCCGTTCTGATATAGGTTGGGTTGTCTGCGGGCGTGAGACAGATATGTAGGTGTCTTTATTAAGCTGTATAATTGTGTTGTTTGAAGTCAGTGTATCAAAAAGTAGTTGATTTTGATTGATGCTATCAGATTGAGAAGTGCACCTATTTTGGAATATACATATAATAAGGAAGTATCACACTTAGAAGATGCGATTTAGAGTTAGGCGTAAAGGACCTAGATTAGCTGTAATTTGTTGAAAAAATTATTGTTTTAGTGGTGGGTTGCAATTATGGCGCCGTTCAGAAAGCCTTTGCCTACAGGCAACCCAACCTGGGTTGTCTCCAGGCGGTGAGACATATAGTTGTCTTTATTAAGCTGTATAATTTGTTGTTTGAAGTCAGTGTATCAACGAGAAGTGGTTTTTGATTGACGCTGCCATTTTTCCAGCATTATCAAGTAGATAATTAGTATTTACCTGCTTCAACAGAGAGAGAGAATACCCAACAGATTATGGTTACCGAAAAACAATTTTATTGCACTTGCTGGAAAAATGTCCTCAAATCAAGTAGAAACAAACTTTATTTCTGTACTTTTTCTTACCGTGTCGATGGCAATCTATATACAGTCAGCCTTGTATTTGGTTACGAGCTCGGCAGCTTCAGTAGCATCTATCAACTCCTGTAGCATGCAGACAACAGCTGGTCAATTCTGTAAAAATCTCAGCATGAAATCATAAGTGAAGTGAGCTTGCAGTGAGCATTGTCAATAGTGTTAATCCCTAATGACAGCTCACTTCCCGCTCACTTCATCTATGTTCTCACGGTGAGATTTTTACAGAATAGCACTGCAGGACACTGGACACGATAGTAAATGCCCTATTGTCTGTGGGACACCACCACATTTACACTCATTAATATATATTTTTTTACTTTATAACTGACAGTCCATATTAATTCGACAACTGAAAGGATTACTTATTGCTGTCAGACTGCCTAGTATACCTATTTAGGAATATTCCAAAGGAAATGTCAGAATTAGAAGAGATTTAGAGTAAAGGGTAAGGACCCTAGAATACGTGCAAAATGCTGAAAAAAAAAAATAACCCCCAATTTTTTACAAACATTTTTATATTTTTGACTTAATCAATAAATCAACTCAGCCTATCGCAGTCCACTGCTGGACATAGTCCTCTTCCAGGCTGTGCCACTAACTCCCTGTCCTTCGCCTTCCGCATCCAGTCTGTGCCAGCGACCTTCTTTTAGGTCGTCGGTCCATCTAGCTGGGGGGCGTCCCACATTACGCTTACCGATACGCGGTCTCCAACTCCAGTTCTTTTCCGGATATCTTCATTCCTGATTTTATCCTTCAAAGAAACTCCGAGCAGACCTCGCTCCATAGCATATTGTTGACTGATTATGTAATATTAAGAATTTTGTGAACGTTGCCAAAAATCTTGGTAAATTTTCCGTTTAGACAGGTGTATATTTTGTACGCCATTTATGTTAATTTATTCGCGTGTTTTAAAGACTCGGTTGGCAGGTCCGTTTGACTAGTCACGCGTGACATGTTCGAATCACAGCTTGACACCTCTAGTAGGTATGTTGACCTGAACATGATGTCATCATATTCCACGAACATAAATTCATTGCTGATTGAGATTTTTTTCGATTTAGATACTCGAAAGTTAAAAGAATCAAAATAAGTTATTAAGTACATATGTAAAGAGTTAAAAGGTAAGACTTGGTAAGACTGGTTGTCAGAATGTTCCGCTTCTGCCTACCCGTAACGACTGTCAAAAATCTACGAATGACAGCCGTACTTTCTAGAAGTATAAACCAATATTTTAAAAATAAATATTTTTCTTCTCAAAGTCACGGAGTTATCAAACCGCCCTCGTCAGTGTGTTGTGTGTAAATCATTGTTACCTATAAGGACTACATTAGAACATGGGTCCTTAGCCCATAAAGTATTCGTTTATCTGTAAACGTGAAACTGCCGTGCGATTCTGTAACCATCTCACCGTGATAACTTGGGTGAAGTGAGCGTGGAGTGAGTCGCCAATAGTGTCAATCCCTAGCATCAACATGAGTCACAGCTCACTCTAAGCTCACTTCACCTTAGTTATCACGGTGAGATTTTTCCAGAATCGACCGGCAGGTAACAATCATGTCGATCAAGGCCAACAATATTTTTATTTTGATTGCATTATTATTTGGTATCTTTGTTAATTAATCATTTCTACAGCTAAACTTTAACGGCTCTTAAATGCAGATACGTATACGATTAGATTTATCATTAATTCCCAGTTAATCAGCATTGTCTCAGCAAACCATAAATACATAACAAAAACATGTCGCAAAAAGTTTCCATACTTATCTAATAACAATGCGAACTGTCTAATTAAGCGTACAAAGTCGGAAGCAATGTCTTCACACGTTGGAGACAACGTTGGAACCAACATTGGTTGACATTGTGGCGAAAGCTCCTATGCAAATCGGCACTTAAAATACTATCTTCAAACTTGCATCAGTTAAAACTTTTAAAAAAAATTGCTGTAATATTTAAGGATTTATCATTATGACAGTAAGACATTGTTTTAAAGAAATTTTATTAACCTTTTACAGCGTTAAAATCCCGTGTAACTCATCTCACTTTCATGTGCCAACTCTACAAACATTGGCAGACGTTGGGACAATGTTACCTGTGAGAAAACTAAGAAATTGCACCTGCTATCGCCATCTTGGATCGGTGTTTAGATAATGTACATTGTGTCATGGTCTGCTGCCTGTTCCCGTGTGAGGCCTTCTTAACCATTCCATTAAACATTTATGTGCAATTTTTTTTACAAAATAATAGCTATAATGCTACATGAGAAGTTGTAAAAAGTGTTTCCTGCATTTTTATGGTTTAATAAACAGGAATTCAATTTTCCTTTGTTATATTTTTGCCGTATAGCCGATAGACTAAGTTATTGTTGTTTTATTATTCAAAGAGTCTTAGAATAAAGTCTACCTATGCTGTGGCTAGAGAGTTCTTGCTGGTATTAATAACTTAAAAATAAAAACCTTATGTCACTAAGGCCCGGAATACACATGCCTGTAACTTGCACAAAAGTATGCAAGTAGCTTGCATGCCATTATGGTATTCACCAATCAGAAGTTGTAATGGCACACGGCATGCAAGCTATGTCCATACTTTTGTGCAAGTCTCAGGCATGTGTATTCCGGGCTTAAACTTATGTCAAACTGCGGTGCTATTCTGTAAAAATCTCACCGAGAAAACTTAGGTGGAGTGTTTTTGAAGTGTGTAGTCAATAGTGTTGATCCCCAGCTTCCGGTGGAATGACATCTCACTACACCTAAGTTTTCACGCTGAGACTTTTACAGAATAGTACTGCTGAGCTTCTAATATATTACAAGATCACGGTTCGTTCTTCGCGCGCCCTAAATTCAGAATAGGAATGTCACAGTTAATGAATAAAAAACAATTCTATAATTAGCGAAGGAATTCTCACAAGCAGCCAGTTCCAAAAACTATTCACGATTGCGCCACTCGCCGTTAAAAAGCAATCTCCTGTAGTCGAAAGTTATTTTTAATTCCTTTTTCAAAATTACACTGCGCGCCATATTTAACAGCTCTTATTAGGATTAACGACTCACGTTTCCTTTTCTATTGAATTAAAGGAATGTCAAAAACAGGAAATGTACTAAAGGAGTCAAATACTTCAGTTTATCCGCGTTGTTGATGTTTATTGACGTTTAATTCTGGGTTTTAAGTGCGTTTCCTATATCAAACGGCCATTAAAGATATGGTCGAGTTTGTGAAATAAGGTACGCATAAGGTATTAATTAGGTAAGCAACTAATGATATTCGATTAGTATGGGGTCTTGGATTTTTAGGTGTAGGTACAATCGTGAACACTGGCGGTGAACCACTTTTCAACTTTATTAATAGGGGCATTTTTTCCTTCTCTTGTGTCAGTATCTAAGCAGTGCTCCTGTGAATTTACTACATTATTCTAATACTTAAATTAGTATAAGAACGCAGTAAAATTGTCAACACAATCAAGATGCTGTTATTCAAATGCCGCACAGTTTATAATCATGAATGTTTCATAAATTCGATCACAAATCGAATTCAATGTTTATGTAAATATTAAACTTGGTACATTGGCGGGTAGTCGCGAAACGTGGAGGAAGTTGTAAATGTCTTTATAAATCTAATTGTAGACTGCGCGTTTGGTGTCGACCACACAGGGGTGTGAGATTTGATACTTGGAAATAATTTTATCGGTCCTTATTTGTTTGGAGTAAAAGTTGATCAACTGTTCTATTCTTTTTTTTTTTACGGGGGGAAATCCTCATGGACTACCTCCGCCTGGGGAGAGGCGGAGAGGCGTGTCGGATTCTTATCGGCTAAAACCACCCCGGTGTCTCCTCGCACGTGCGCGCGGGGCTGCGGGAATCCAAATTCTTCCGCAGCAACCGTTCTATTCCGAGCAAACCTCACCGTGAAAACTTAGGTGAAGTGAGCTATCATTCCACCTAATGCTAAGGATTGACAATATTGACAGCTGCCTTCATCTTAGTTTTCACGGTGATATTTTTACAGAATTGGACTACATGTACTGACTTATGAGTAAATAAGAAAGAGAAGTGAAGGAGATTATGAAAAGCTAAATCAAATATAAAAATTGGTCCTTTGATAATACTCCAGTCCTTTCGACAATTAGGTAAGTAAATCAAAAAATACTTGGGTACATAAATAATAAGCTGCTATATAATTTAGAGGATCGAAGCAGTCTAACAAAACTATAAATTATTATATTTAAAAAATTAAACATTAATGGATAAAAAAAAAGGTTTAAAAATAAAAAAAACAGTAGGTTCGCATCTAAGTTTTACTAATTGCATGTAATGCAATGCCCTATCATAAAACCGAAACACCATGATATTTTCTCGTTAACTTTTATAATTATGGTCTTTTTATGGCAGTCATTTCAGTGTTTGGGGTTCAGACAGCTAGCCATGTTCACGTCTGACTGATGTTAATTTTGACATTCACGAAAATACCTACATAGATTGAACTGAAAATTGTATACACTTTTGTTAAGTGTACGACAGTTCTAATTTCAGACTTAATTTTTGTGCTTGAAACCCAACATTAAAAAGAAACAATAGTAGAAGAGGCGGTCATTAATTTCGGCCAAAATGATACCGCTAGGTACAACCAAAAACGGTGCCGGTACCTTTCTTTAATTTAAATCTAACCAACTATCTACATTTTTCATTATTTCAACAATGCGTGAGAAAGACTATAAAATAAACACACCAAACCCCAAATAGGCAGTCTCTACAATAATTTTATTAGATAATATTCACAATTGGGCCAAACGCATTCAGTATAATAGAACAGCAATTACATCATACGCTTGTTAGACGCGACAATAAAATGCAGCGGTCCAGCGCTTTACAATAATTTTGATTGAGATTTATGCATTGCGCTATCAAGTTACGACGCTTGAAGCTTGCTTGCGACACAGGCCACTTGTAAATTTGCCTCCAAATAAATTTTATAGTTATTACTTATTAGTTATGTCAGTAAACATGACCCCAGATTGAATGATTTATTGTTTTATTATTAGATTTGTGACGCAACGTAATTTGGTTATTGTTGGCTTAACGAGTTAACCTTGCTTGACCTGGCTTCGGTTGTTAAAGTGGACGTTAATAATGGTAAATATGATTGCGGAGCTATTTATAATGTAACTGTCACACTTGTGGTTGTCAAAGGGATTAGACATTTCAAACTGTTACACCGACCAAGCACCGATACAAATGATTTAAGCATTTAAAAAGACAATACGAAATATTCTTAGGAACTGACCAAGGAAACAAAATTCCCAGCCATTTCTTTGATGAATGAGTCGATAAATGAACAGAATAACACTTATATAAACTCTGTTATTGACACTTTCCTGTACAGCTGTCCACTTTTACTTCAAATTAACACCTGAATAAGGGCTTAGCAACGTAAAACTTATCAATGAAGAGAAAGCAAATATAAATCAATGAAATCTTTCAATGGAGTATGAATGAACAGAAACTGGACAGGGCAACATCGCTTTAGCTCCATAAGTGTTATAAGGGCCACATTCCTACAATCGTAGTTCAAAGGAAACATTGTTTTCTCCTCTTATATGGCTAGGTCAAGTGATCTACTTGAAAACGATAACTGGACTGACTATCTGTCAGATATCGTGTTCCGGAATAATTTGCTACGGTTTACTTTCGCTAGGCTATGTGTGGGGTGGGTAGGGCAGCGGCAAAAAATGTTCGGAAAACAATGGAAGCTTTTAGGAAGGAGGAAATAGCGAAAATGAATCTAGATATAGAAGAAAATGGGGTCACAGGAAACAGTGGGCTCGTACAAAGATCAAAATGATGTTGATGATGAACGTGAAGTTTTAGTCAATAACTTGTCTAAAACGATAGAATATATGAGAGAAAAAAGACTTCTTTACAAAAAAAAAGACTAGTAAGTAAAACTATCCTAAAAGAAAAAGAAAATAAAAATAAACGGATTCCAGCCGGTCGATTCTGGAAAAATCTCACCGTGATAACTAAGGTGAAGTGAGCTTAGAGTGAGCTGTGAGTCATACTGATGCTAGGGATTGACACTATTGACGATTCACTCTACGCTCACTTCACCCAAGTTTTCACGGTGAGATGGTTACAGAATCGCACGGCTGGTATTCCCTTGAACACAAATATTAAAGTAGCCAATACTGTTTGGACTGGTCTATGTCAGTAACTAGACGTAGCGGTATTGTTACTCTCAAACACTAACTTTATAGCAACAGACAGCATTTCAGTGTCGAATTTAAATTGTGTAGCTAATGCTAACAAGCTGTAAGTAATAACTGTGTCTATTAAATGTATTAACATTTAACATAATTCAATTATTTTCAGAACAAAAACATGAAAATGGTTTACAAATCAACCTTGAGACTGGAGTGTTAGATCTGTAACAATATTATTGCTATTAGATATTGTACTGAAACTGATTTTGATTTTATCATTTTTGACTTTAAACGCTTTACGTTCATGGTCGACACTTTCGATCTGATTTAAAACTGAATTATTGCAAGTTGTGTTGTTGTAAAGTTTGGTTGATCTTGTTTTGTTTTTATTATCTTGTTTATTTCACGGTCGATGATCGACAGTTTTGGGTTTAGATAATCATTTTCTTGCCTTACTCGACAATTTACGGAAAATATTGCAACCGAGCTATTAGTAGGTTTGTGGACTCCTTTTATCACCAAAGAGAAAAATAATACATATACCTAAATATAGATTTTGTAATTGACTCATTGCATGCTTAAAACTTCTTGTCATATAGAAAATAATGTACCTAGTAGGCACCTATTTGACGCTGATTTAATAATATATTTCCCATTTTCCCCGCGTTGGCCTCATAATAAATTATGAGGCCAACGCGATTCAACATAATGCTTATAAATATCAAGATGTATTTACAAAACGCAAATCGCAAAATCATTGTGCTATAATGGATTTGTCTGAAGACTGGGATATTTTTGTAACAAAGGAACGCGTTCAGTTCCCACGAGATAACGGGGAATCTAAGTTGAAAGAGGAATAAAAGAATTATTAAATGTTTTTATCATGACGAGTAATGGTAATGGAGTAAGGGTAATGATTTCAAGAAGAATGAATTAATGAATTTCATATGAAGATACCCTTGCAGATGAATAATTTGGCACAAAAGCTAATAATAGTCGAACATTTAGTACCATTCATGAAAAAGAGACCATATATACTTTCCATAAACGGAAAAAAACTTCCGATTAAAAAAAAAAAACATCGATGACCACACGTCAAGAGTTAAGATATAACACATGAACGGAATGACCATATCATTATCTTAACGTCTCCATAACTACAAAACCGGGTCAAAAGCCACGAAAAAGAACAAACATCTACATTATCTACACATCGATCTAAAGTCGACGTAATAATATCACAATGAAAGTAGGTACTATCATAATTGATACCTGGTCTACCAGACAGGTTCAGAGGTCGCCTTATACAAGCAAATAGATGTTATGTAGATTACTCTCGATACATAAGGCTCGTTAGAACAACGAACTTGCGAAACTGATTGACCGGTCGCACAATTTATATATAACCTCATTTTTTTTGGTCTTTTGTTACGTCTTGAAATATTTTAGATTGAGAATGATGAATTGTTATTAGATTAGTTGGATTTAGGACAGATTTAATGAGACTGTTTGGATTGACTCCATTCTGACTGCACGTAATACAAATAATGGTTTAAATGTTAATGATACAATCAAGATGTTTATAATGATCATCTGTAAAGTTAGGTTTTGATTGTTCATTAGCCTACTTTAGAAATGTTTTATTTGTTTTGGGTTCATTGTGGAATGACTGACAACTTACTCAATTTGACATGTTTGCAAAGATACAAAAGGTATATCTAATTAATAGTTTAATTATTATAATCGTTTCATCTGCGAATACATGTTCATCACTCTCTGTGTTCATGAGTACATTATTGCAAACGAACATACACTTCTGTCGAGACGTTAAAACACAAGTGTGAACATTAATCGAAAACGATTTGATAACTCAAGTTATATTATAGTGAGCAATATTGATCGTGTTCTGGATACGTTGCGATGCGTTTTGTATTATTGCTTCATTATTGTATTATTAACGATTGTTAGATTAGTTATAAACTGTTTTTATTGCATCTGAGGCTATTGCGTGAAATATGTGGTTATTTATTTAAGTTGGATCTAAATGTGGGAATTGCAGAAATAATAGGAAAATGTACTTATATGGGCTTGTTGGTAGTACTACTACGTACAGACTGCCCCAGAAGTCGACATCAAGCCAGAATCGGGTAATAGGCCATCATAATACTATTTTTATATACAACGTGTAACGTTAAATGCGCAAAACCTCAGACACCCCAACTGATTTTTAATTCAGTTGACCTATTTCACAGAGAAAATAAGTCATTTAAAAAATTGTAAAGGTTTGTGTGCTGTTTTAGTTTTACTGGCCATTCTGATCGTTTCTTGCGTCTGCGACGACGCTTTATCGAGGGAGGAGTCGTCACCGGGCCGCTGCGTCGCGCTGACATTGGCTTGCTTGACCTATTAATAAATAGACACGGCAACGTTTTTAATGAAGATTTTTTAAAAAATGTGACCTATATTAAAAAGTAGTTCAGTTTTTTTTTTTAGTTTTTTTCATATTTCTCCTCGTTATTCTAATCAAACTATTTTCAGGTTTTGCGCATTTAACGTTACACGTTGTACTTCTGGGACAGCCTGTATAAGTACAGACGTCAGCACATCAAGCTGCCCGTAACTGTCAAATTTTCCCAATCGATTTTGAGCCTTATGCTTTAGCGATAAAGTTGAAAATCTATTAAAGAAATTTGGCAGATTGTAGTAGCTTGATGTGCTGGCGTCTGTACATAGAGGGTGGCAGGGAGCCTGGTACCATGAATTCAGTAGATGATTCTGAACATGAAAATTGAGTTGAAATGTTTCATCGGTTATAAAAAAAAAGAAGGTGTGGTTCCATACATTTTGAGCGCGTACTTTTGAATTTGTCTATGAAACTGCTGATTTTTTTTTTTACAACCGACGAAAATTATTATATATTAAAATATTAAAATTTTCGTTATTCATGGTACTTACTAAGAACTATTTTACCATCTTGTTTTTTTTTAATCTAGATTTGATTGGAACTATCTCTAGGCTTCGAACCATGACAACAATTGTGTCAGTAAACACTTACTTGTAGTCAATAAAACTTAATTCTAAGAAGTGGGACATTGTACGCAATGAGCTGTTACACGAGTTACATTCTATTGTATCATCGGGCCGTTATAAACTATCGGTAGTAACTAGGGTTGCTAGATATCCTACTTCAAGTACTCAAACCTCGTACCAAAAGAATTATTGAATCTTCACGTGACTAAGGAACTATAGGCTAGTTCCTTAGTCACGTGAAGATTCAATCCCTCGGCCACATAAGGTATCTGGTACTTACAGGTCCACTCAAATTTGTGTGGTTCTTTCCTCAACAGACCATTTCAGACACCAACCTACATGTTCCTCACAATAGGTATCTGACCAAGTTTATGTCTAGACTTTAAAAGAGACAGACAAGACCTCTCTGTTTGTTTCGGTCTTTCTTCTCAGAGCAGTCGAATAGGAAACACTGACCTTATCTAGTTTTTAAAATAAGATTGACGTGTAAAAGTATTTTTTCAAACTTACTTACAAAAATAAAATCATTTATCTGTTTCTGTAAGAAGGTGTGTCTCTAAGAAGGTGTAAAAAGGGTTGTAAGCAATGATGAAGTAGCTGAACCTGATGCAGTAAAAAAGGCTGCAACTGTAACAATAACAATAAAACCCCATGAAGGAAACACCAATCCCTTTACACCAGTCAAAACTGCACACATTCCTATCAAATTGATACGAGTCATGTAAACACCACCTAGTTCTACCAATAAATCCTCCAATTCGGATCCAACTGTATCGGTGGGCGAAAAGGCAATTGGTTCGTCTATTGCCAATAAATTACTAAGGGAAATCGAAGAAGACTGGCTTTACGGGTTCGGCAATTGGTCTAATCTGGCGCAAAAATACGTCTTTGCACAGAAGTTTGGGATCGAATGGGTTGGTAAATAAGATGGCTGAAAATGCAATGAAATTTTTGGCTATTGGAAATGCCGGGGCCGGTTATTATGACTGTGCTTTTTATAGCTTCAATAAAGACAGCATGAATGGCAATGTTCGGTGTCGAAGTAAACATGATCATAATTATTTGTTTCTGCAGGTTTCGAACATATAATTATAACGCTATCTGCCAATAATAAGGCTTCCTCTATACTTTATTTCACTTTGGTTCATATTTAACTTCATATGAACCTTCCAGCTTCCCATGAACTGACCACAACAATGCTATCACCACTCTTATCGTCACCGTCGAGTTCCAATAGTAGCTCTCGTCCAATCGTCCGGAACGACCTCTGATTGGCTGATAACGTGTTATTGGTACACAAGCCAATGCACTTAGCTAGTTTTGATGCCTTTCAATTGGATTATTGGTTAGATTTTACCTAGGTGCTTTCATGGGGACACAAACCATGGAAGAATGGCACAAAAGGCCCCCCTTTTGTGCCATATCCCAGCAGTGGGAGGAACAAGGCTGAGGTGATATTATGCCACCGAAATGACGCCTAAGTCTAACAGTAAAATGTACTAACTTGAGGTAATATTTGACCTACTAGACTACTTATGAGATAGGGTGATTCGATAAAAGTGTCCCTGCAAGTAATGGTTTGACGGGACGTCTACGTCGGACGACGTCGGCGCATCCGGAACAGTGTAACTTTCCATATTTTAATAAAATTTGCCCGGTGAAGGATACATACTATAAAAAGATAAAGATACTTATATGTTTTACATCAACCTTTTTTTACTTCAATTCTTAAAATCTTATCGACTAAAAACTTTAAATTGAAGTTTAGAACCGTTTAGTAATGTGAATTTGTTGAACTTTCCGGTCGACGCTGTTTACGGAGCCTTGTAGACGTCGTTAACTTTTATAACTAGGGCTTTAATAGCGTGAGCTGGGCTTCAGGAATTTCAAACGAAATAAGTGAGAAAAGAGACAGGTAAATTATGTTTGCTGTTTTTGCTAATCGAAATAAATCAAGGTTATAATAATATATTTTACTTTGTTAAGAATTTCCACTCAAATTATTTTTGTTGTAATTTTACTATCGGACTATATAAGAAACGACTGCGTTTTATAGAGCACGTTCCTATGCAACGCAACAAACATGATACAAACAATGCAGAGTAAACCTATAAAACTTTAACGTATGTCCTTAGAGTGGTATGACATTAAAGTAGCTTCAAACTTTAGGCGTGAAACATTAAAACTGTGGTGAAAATAGATCAGAAAATGCCTCCAGATCTAGAAGTTAAATACCCGGAGGGGCCCGTGGCTGAATAATAACAGCCGCACAGGTCGATGGAACAGGTTAAGCTACGCTTGCCGCGGTTGGTCTGTGGATGGGTGACCATCTTCACATACCGAGACCCCTCCGTGCCTCGGAAAGCACGTTAAGCCGTTGGACCCAGCTGTCATTCGTGGATCTTTGACAGTCGTTACGGGTAGTCAGAAGCCAGAAAGTCTGACAAACAGTCTTACCAAGGAGTATCGTATTACCCAGTAACTGGGTTGTGGAGGTCAGATAGGCAGTCGCTCCATGTAAAATACTGGTATTCAGCTGCATCCGGTTAGACTGGAAGCTGACCCCAACATAGTTGGGAAAAGGCTAGGCAGATGATGATCTAGAAGTTAAACACCAAAAAACTATAGACGCAAAAATCTATTTACTATCTTTAGGGATAAACCAGTGCCCCGCCTTCACGAGTATTGATTGGATCGTCAAGCCAATACTTAACACAAGTCAGGGCTGTCCACAGGCACCTAATTTTATTACCTACCCTCATCCGAGTTAGTGCAGCCCTAACCGTAAAGAATTGTGTGGATGAGCCTTCATGTAACTAGTGAATTTTGGAGTGCCCACAGCGAGATGATAAAAATCTAAGCTTAAAGACCGCTCAAGTAAGTAATCAGAGCATTGAAGTAACAACAAAGAAGTAACATTGCTATAAAAACGAGCTTCGAATTATCCTCCAAAAAAGTTCTACCGATACCGATAAAAAGTATCTTATGCCTTAACCCAGCTCATGGTCTGCCTGTGTGTAAAATTGCATCGAAATCGGTTTAGCCTTTCAAAATCAAAATATTTTATTTCACTTAAGCCTGCATGGGCACTTATGAAACGTCAGAAGCTAGGTGCACGGTTCCAATTGGTCGTTTCCTATGGAGAAGAGCCGGCAAGAAACTACCCGGTTACTCTTTTAAGGCTTGAAATGGTAATTGACGGACAGATTTATTTTCGCATTTATATTATTAGCATGAATGGTTCGTTGGAAATAGAGTTTTACTGTTCACGACATCATCTGCCTAGCCTTTTCCCAACATAGTTCCTGTTCACGACAGTAAACGAAAATATTTTCGAATTCAACCCCGTTGCTAATTAAAAGCGCCATTCAATCCAAAAAGTGTGCTTTCCATAAAGCACACTCAAATGAATTTCGATTACTGGAATAATTTATCAACATTTAAGCCAGTCTGCAACCCCGATTTAAAATAAACGCCTCATCAAATATTTCTAACGTCACCTCTACTCAACCACGACTCAATGACCAGCTTATATGGACCTCGCAACCCTCGATCCCTTAAAGAAAAACTAGTAAAAACAAGCGAAGCTCAAGGAAAGTTAGGGGTCAACCTTTTTTGGTTATGTCAATTAGGGGTGCACCCTATCTGTCAAACGCAGAAGTTCTAAGTGACTGATATATGGAACCCTCCACACTGTCGGGTTTTTGTCTGTTGTATAGCTAATGCTTGAGATTGGTATCGATCGGTACCGAAATTCGGAGGAGACAATGGTGAAGTTTTTCCAAAAGTATTCAATAGGTTTGCATGGGGTTTAACGGGCTTTAGGCACATTTTGGCAGTCACGGTTATTGAATAGAGAGAGAGAGAGAGTAATTGCTCTTCTTATTTGCATACACAAATGACATTAACAGCAATATGAATCAGTTATTATTTATATTTTAAATAATCATCATTTGCCTCAATCAATCAACTCAGCCTATCGCAGTCCACTGCTGGACATAGGCCTCTCCCAGACTGCGTCACAACACCCTGTCCTCCGCCTTCCGCATCCAGTCTACCCCAGCCACCTTCTTTAGGTCGTCCGTCCATCTAGCTGGGGTCGGCTGGGGTTGGTTGGGG
This sequence comes from Eremobia ochroleuca, assembly GCA_949629135.1. NCBI lineage: Eukaryota > Metazoa > Arthropoda > Insecta > Lepidoptera > Noctuidae > Eremobia > Eremobia ochroleuca. The sequence goes on along the minus strand of OX451388.1, from coordinate 19,214,471 downwards.
TGGCTGGGGTCGCTGGGGTCTAGCTGGGGTCTACGCTTGCCGATACGCGGTCTGCACTCCAGGACTCGTCTGCTCCACCGGCCATCGGCCCTTCGACAGACATGGCCAGCCCACTGACACTTCAGTTTGCTTACCGGATCATCATCTGCCTAGCCTTTTCCCAACTATGTTGGGGTCGGCTTCCAATTTAGTCGGATGCAACTGAATACCAGTATTTCACATGGAGCAACTGTCTATCTGACCTCCACAATGAGTAATGCGATACCCAGATTTTCATTTTATATTATATCTTGCATTAATAAACTACTCAGATTATATTTAAATGTTAATGAATCGCAATGCAGAGAGATTTAAAAGTTACAAACTCACGCGAATAGATTTAAGTAATAATTAACTTGACGTAACAATTAACTGTAACTTCTTTTTTAGTAGCAAATTCGTGAATGTTGGCAACATAGAGTGGCTGTCTATTAAAAATGTATTCACTAAAAATAATTAAGTATTAATTAATACTCGTAGTAATTATGAAAATCAACTTCAGATACACGCACGACCTGACGTGCACTACCTTTCAAAAATATCAACGAAGCCTAGTAATTAATTTCGCGCACCAAATGCGTTTAAAAAAACATAAGTAATCTTCTGTTTTGAAAGTAAAAATATATTCTCTGTAACTCCTATGTTCTAACAGACAAGGTAGAAAATGTAACGTTTTATTTTCAAGCAACAGTAAAAGTAATTTGGTAACAGTTCAGTGAAACCGGTTGGCACCTGTCATTTACCGATGTGAGGGCTGTTAGAACAAGTCAGAGGCGTTTACACTTGAGGACCGATTATTTAGTCGATCTAACATTTCGTTTGAAAGAAAAGCTAGTTGATAAATCATCAGGTTTATTGACTATTTTTTAAAACCAAGCGTGAGAGGTTATTTAAGAAACTTTGTTAAAATACAGTAATAAACTAAAGTCAAGTTATTTCTACACTAAATACTCATAACTACCATTTTCATTTATCCTCATACATTTACTGCACCCTGTTAATTTAAACTTATTTATAAAAATGATAATTGCCAAGCATAAAAACATACCTATAAATAATTATTTTCTAATTGCACATAGTAAATGCTACAAACAAGCCGTTTAATATCGAATATTTATGTAATTAGAATCGTATAGCAATCCTAATCGAAATTATACCGACAACAATCACGAGCTTACCTTATTGAGTCAATAACTAACATACAAGGCAGTAGGAAGCGAGGTAATTATTCTTTATAACCAAACATTATTCTTATCATAAAAATATCTCAAGATATTATGCCTATATACATTTATAGGGAAGGTTAAACTTAATTTATTCAAACACGTTAATAAATATTCTGACCTTATTTGTGTACTTTTACTTGGTCGCAAGTGTACGAGATTAAGTACAATGTCAGCTACCTACGGCCACCGTCGTGATGTAGTCTTATGTAAATACATCGGGTGTTACTTTCTTTGTATTATTAGTCATAAACTCATAATAGTGCGTTTGTATGGGGCCTGTTCACATTGTGAGGGAACTGGAATGTTCTAGAACCAAAAATTCGAAGATATGTGACATCTACCAACCCGCACTGGGCTCGCGTGGTGGATTACGGCCCACCCCCTCTCACAGAGAGGAGGCCTGTGTCCCAGTAGTGGGAACATTATAGACTGATTATGCTATTGGGGTTTTTCACATACGGTTATGGGCAGAAATGAAAGTACAGACGCCAGCACATCAAGCTACCCGAAACTGTCAGATTTTCCCAATCAACTTTGAACCTTATACTTTAGCGATAAACTTGAAAATCTATTAAAGAAATCTGACAGATTGTAGTAGCTTGATGAGCTGGCGTCTGTACTTTCATTCCTGCCCATAACCGTGTGTGAAAAACCCCAAAAGCATAATCAGTCTATAATGTTTTATGAGTGCCCATGTACGTTTAATTGAAATAAAATTTATTGATTTTGATTTGAAAATGTAAAACCGTGTTCAATTCAAACATTGGCAAATCACGAATTTCAACCTCTTCTGTGGAAAGACAATATTATTTTTAACGAACTAAAACTTTATCAACAAACCTATAGTGATAAAACTAAAACCCAACGAAACAGTTCAGACATCACGTACGCAAACGTGCGACTAATCGCAATTGCGGTTATACGCATGTTTGATAGTGCTTTCACCGACCGGGAACTAGAAGAAGGAAGCCCTTGTAATCGCGACATGATCCGAAGCTGTTCAGGCCGTTCCACACGGAATAGAGATATAACTAAATGGGGCGGATATATTTAAATTCTATATGGACAGTCTGCTTCTGGACACTCATCATTCATCATCAATCTTCTACTACTATCCCAATTTATTTTGGGTTGGCGCAACATGTAGGTACACTACTTTCGAGGCCAAAAAATGGTCGTTAAAATTTTCAAATCTCTGAAATCCTTGAGAAGTCAAATAAAAAGTAACACAGACTAAAATAGACCATTATAAAAAGATAAACGTAGGCAAAAATAGATTTAGTTCTATAGAGAAGAGTCGGCAAGAAGTAGCCATGGTTACCAATCGATAAACAATTTGAATTTGATCAACATGATTGCTAAGCGATCGCTGTATGTTGCAATTAGAGCAATATTAATTAGTTTATTCTATTAAGGGCTGATTTCTGCAACGCCAGATAATTTTATTGGAGGAATAATTTTGAAGTTTTGACAGTTTTTCCATATAAAAACTGTCAAACGACAAGTTTATTCCACGAATAAGAATTATCTGTCGATTGAAAAATCAGCGATTTAAAATATTGATCTGCTTAAGCATACATTTTTTGACGTTTAAACTTCTCAGTGCACAACACTAACATACAGGTCCAATAAAAAACAAATTACTAACCCTTCGATACCTTGTTCATTAAGAAAATACTGCAAAATCACAAAGTTTCTCTAATATGTCTTCCTTTGATATAATCCAAGCCCGTCCACGCGTATGCCTACAATAATCTAGCTCGGGCTACACAGTTGTTTAGTTCGACAGAAGTTCTTGTTTACTGATGATACGCTTCCCTAAACAAACATGCATTATGTAAGAAACTGATGTGTTTTCTATATGAAACACTGTGATGTAAGGCGACAAGTTTGCCTACTAAGTTGCTACCACATAACTTATTCGAGATAAGTCTGTTTTATGGTATCGTCTGCTAAATCCAATAGTTACATGTTTCTTGATAATTTTGTAAGCGTTTAGTTACTTAACGGCCTACTGAAATGTTTGTTTAGTTTTACACATTTCTAGTGACGTATTTCACGTGAATGTGTAATCTACAGATTTATGGAAGAAGTGATTGTTAAAATATCAGTGAGAGATCGTATATTACAGGAATTTCTTATAATGAAGATTGGAAAATAGAAGGAGAAGCCTAAGTCTAGTATTGGGTGAAGTCAAGGTGTGGGTGATGATGGTAATTATGCCTAAATTTCAAGGATAATTTCACCTGACCTGATCTCTGTACAAAGTTATACAAATTAACCCGTCGTGCGCCAATTAGCAGACACAATAGAAATTTTATTGTTATCTGTACACATGTTGTACAGACGCTAGCATATCAAGCTACTACAGTCTGACAAATTTCTTTGATAGATTTTCAACTTTATCGCCAAAGTATAAGGTTCTAGGGTGATTCGGAAAATTTGACAGTTTCGGGTAGGTAGTTTGATGTACTGGCATCTGTACATTCGACGTGTGAGAGTTTAAGCATTATACGAAGACTCCTTATGAATCACAACGTAAAGACTCAAATCTACTACATACTTATGAAATTAACACTTATGAAAACTCACAGATGAATAGATCTGAAAAATACCAAAGGAATAAACCATTTAAGATGTCAGAATCACCATTCAAATAGCATTAAAGTGTTATAACAACCACAACACAAACCACCAGGGTGTAATAAATTGTATTAAGTGCAAGATGCGACCAAATAGAAGCAATAATATTTTAAAACTTGAGAGAAACATCCTTACTGCTTCTGTATAATGTTGGGTTAAGGAAGTGACTTGGTACTAGCGGGAGCGGAAGCGGTGGCGGGCTAGACATTCAATGACTACAGTGTTAAACAAGGATGTACATATAACCATCAAAGTCAGCCATTATTGCACAATATATGGGATGCTAGCCCCGAGTAGCTATCTTATCTCAGCATAGTATTATCCTGGGTTCCGTTACCGCAAAACTATTCGTTTTATTACGAATAGTTCATTTTAATATACCTACGTTAAACGGATAGGTAATTATGTTTTGCTAACTGTTGTTGGCAAAACTTGTGCTTATGAAGGGGCTTAAATTGCTTTCTTTTTTAAAACGATGACAATACTTTGAAGCTCACGTATTATGGAAAAACAGATTTTGTAGAGTTAAGTAATATACAAGTTAAATATGGAAACTATGTTTTGAATTTAACTGAATTTATAGCTTACTAGTAAGTAAGTAGCAAATTATTAATGTCCTGTTAGTAGCAATTTGCAGTGCGTAGCGTGGAGGTCAGAGGGTTAGCGATTACACAAGAACTATGGGGAAAACAACATTTATCAAAACATACAACATTTTGTACTTTTACGCACTTTGTACTATTTCTAATAATATAATTACTATTCTGTAAGTAATTATTGCATTTTTAAGTCACAAATAAATACGTAAATAATGAGTTAAAATACATAGTAAACGATGTTAATTCGATTCAGATATTATAACCACAGATTTTATTCAAATCAGAAACATCTGATTTTGTTTTGGTTCCACGTCAAATCTGAAACATTCCCGAGTGTGGAACTGCATTTAATCATGTGCATAAATGTATATCAAGCCAACAAAAATACCAAATTACACTTAGGTTTTTTCAGACCATACTTGACATTTCAAATTACAAAGTACAATTTTTCGACTTCTTCGTTGACAGTTCTCAGATTCAAAAAGCATCTAAATCGGCTCTTGTAACAGATGTCATATGTTCGACCATAATTCAAGTTGCTCGTGTATTTTTATGAAGCAGCAGTCTTAGTGTTGACATTCGACGTCTCAGGGCGGTGGTTGGCAACGTTTCAATCGCATTTTTGTGAACACAGGAGAAATGGCAATGTTTACAGCCGATGACAATGGAAGAGAAACGGTTTTAGTTGCTCTTTTTGTCGGAGAGTGAAGAATTTTAAAGCGTAAATTGGTTATTTTTGTTCGGGAAATTGGATGGATCTGTTTGGTAACTAAACATTGGTGAGTTTAATTAAGTATTATACCTACACTGGGGGGCCCGTGGCTAAATAATAAAAGCCGCACAGATCGATCGATCAGGTTAAGCTACGCTTGCCGCAGTTGGTCTGTGGATGGGTGACCATCTTTACATACCGAGACCCCTCCGTGCCTCGGAAAGCACGTTAAGCTGTTGGTCCCGTCTGTCATTCGTAGATCTTTGACAGTCGTTACGGGGTAGTCAGAAGCCCGAAAGTCTAACAACCAGTCTTAGCTAGGGGTATCGTATTACCCAGTAACTGGGTTGTGGAGGTCAGATAGGCAGTCGCTCCATGTAAAATACTGGTATTCAGCTGCATCTGGTTAGACTGGAAGCCGACCCCAACATAGTTGGGAAAAGGCTAGGCAGATGATGATGACCTACACTGGGTTAATATCCCTTTTATTTATAAACGTTGCTTAAAGTTAAAGAGACAGTCGCTAATCTTTACTTTAATTTAAGCTTCGTTCATAAATAAACCCTGTTTTTCAAGATGGAAATTCGTTTTATGATAATAAAAAATAAAAAAATAAAATGCAATAAATAAATAAAAATAAAAAAAATAATAATATGCTCTATATTTATTTGTAAGTTTTACATTTTATTTATTTTTTTTGCCAAAATTGTACGCATAATTTAACTCACATTTTCAAAATCAATCTAGTGGAATCTTTTTGGTCCTACAAATAGTTTTTTTTTTTTTCACTCAACTAATTTTAACAAACGGGGGTAAGTACTGGTATTTTCTCGCGTTTTTCCAATAGAGTGGGTTCCAATAAATCTGTCGGTAACAGCCCCCGGAATAGGCCCTCGGTCACGACGCAGGGTACTACTCCTAGGGCTTGAGAGCAATTATTATAAAATTTGACAAGTCAGCCGGCCATTATGCATTTAAGCGGAGGGTTCTTCGGATTTTACTGTGGGAAAAGGCAAAGGAGGTTTAGGGTTGAACATCGACTTTTTTTGAGAAAACATAGACATGCACGCTGTAGAATTTGGAACGATCACAGTCAAGTACCATTTTAAATGATCCTTCTTAGCGTTTCACCACTGACATGCAAAGATGAAACGTTCGTTCATTTATTGTGACATTTGACTACGTTTACCGTTGTCAATAAATTAATATAGCAAATCTTTAAAATTTTAATTATAATATCTGTAATCTGTTGTAAAAGTTCAAACTGCTTATAGGTCGTCGGTAGTTAGTTACTAATTAATTTAATATACGTATATACAACGTGTAACGTTAAATGCGCAAAACCTGAAAATAGTTTGATCAGAATAACGAACAGAATCCATTGAACCACTTTTTAATATAGGTCACATTAAAAAAAAAATCTATTAAAAATGTTGCCGTGTCTATTTATTAATAGGTCAAGCAAGCCAATGTGAGCGCGGTGCAGCGGCCCGGTGACGACTCCTCACTCGGTAAAGCATCGTCGCAGACGCAAGAAACGATCAGAATGGCCAGTAAGACTAAAACAGCACATAAAACCTTTACAATTTTTGAATGACTTATTTTCTCTCTCAAATAGGTCAATTAAATTAAAAATCAGTTGGGGTGTCTGATGTTTTGCGCGTTAAACGTTACACGTTGTATAATTCACATAGGTAATGGGGGTTTACCAGTTGACGTGAGACACATAATATAATGTAATACTACACTAACTAACCGTGCAATTTATCAACTGTTGCACTAACTGCGGGTCAGTTTGAACATTTATCGGGGTATAATGAGCCTGATTTATAATACTGACGATATACCTAACTGCTGTAAAATATACGCCATTATTTTTAGTGTGAGATATTTGGCAAAAACCCAACGAATGACTAAGGAATCGGACTGGCAAATAAGTGGTCGTGAGTTAAAGCACGTTGCACTTTTTAAAAAAAAAAAAAAACGTTGTCCCACACTAGGAATTTCTCCTGTATTGTGGGTGGGTTTACAAACATTTTACCTCACATACACAAACAGCCAGACCCGGAACAACGAATGCGGGAATCGATCCCGCGACACGCAGCGCAGCAGTCAATAGCTTAACCACTGCGCCAACCGTGCCGTCAAGACACTTTTGACGGAAAACCATTCCTATGTTGCTGCCATAGAACATTAATGTTAAACCCAGCCATATTTTAAATAGCCACAAAAAATATGATTGCTAAATCATAATCGCTACAAGTAAACCTATCATAGTGTACAATCCAATGGAAAAACTCAAAACTCCCCAAAATTCCTAACCATTTTTTTTTGTTAACATATGTTGTTCCACTGCTGGGTCTGCCCAGAAAAGTAAAGGCAGTTAGTTCCAATTCCTGCCCATACCTACCAATATTTTATTTGTGCCCATAGTCAACGCTAAACAAACGAGTTTGTTAACTAATAAATTTAAATTATCACGTAAAGCTGTCTACCCGCTCTCGCTCATGGCTCGCGGCACACAATAAAGGGCGTTAATTTGACAGACACTTGAGCGACGTCGTTAATTACTTAACGCGTGAATGTCTCCGCCTGACACACCGCCACAGTAAATATACAGTAAAACATCTTCATACAAACGTGCCGCTCTCGGTTTGAATGTGTGCGTGCGCGCCGCGCGCCATGTCGGCACGCGATTTCACGCACACGCTAACATAATATATGGGGGAATAAGGTGGCGGCAGTGCGGGCTGTGCAGCGCGACTGTGAGCACGCGCGTACGCTACATGACCGCTTGCGTTCGTCAACTCTCGCCGGCGGCGGCCACTTACTCGTAAATTACGAGTATCATGACTTCAAAAAGGGGAAAAAAATATTGTAGTGTTTTCGGGTGCCTCAATAATGATTTCGCAAACCCGGACTTATCATTCTTCATACTTCCTACTCAGCCAGAAATGTAAGTACCTACTTATACTTAAATATTATTAGAAAATGTGGTATTGTATTGTTTATTTCACAGTTTATTTGCTTTATTAATAGCGTAGCCGAGTCGCATTTTTCTGAATACTATGTTTAGAGCTAAAGTTTATTTTAAGAAGTCTAGTTTTACTATAAAACAGAGGATTGAGTACGAAACATCGTTTAGGTAAACGTATTTGTCGCGTAGGTATAGTAACTGTTGTAATAAGGGCAATTTCACAATAATTAATATTGCAAATTAATTACTTTTGAAATTATTATTTTTTCTATTGTCTGATGTGTTGTTCAATCCAAATATGGTTCCGGTAGTCTGACGATCGACTTATTTAGTCGAATACTTGTGTGTACATCGACTTATTAAGTCGATGCGCGTATCGTCGTCTAAAATGTAAACAAATTTCGTCAAAAATAATTCTATCCCGTTTATACTTGAGCATAGTGTATCCCGTTTATACTTGAGCTTGTTCGAAAATATTAACTAAAAGTAAAAGTGACAACCCTGGGTATCAACGCAAGAGTAGGCTAATAACTCGGCGGGCGGCCTTAGATAACCTACTGTATATTTATTTACTGTGACACCGCGCTCCGGTTTACTTACATCGCGGTCATCTCTAGTTTACCTATAGTTTCCTCGCTGAAATTGAAAATTATGCATCAAGAAACGTATATAAGGCGTAACTGAAACCTCTTAAGGCGATGGCGACAAGTAACATAGCAAAATTAAAATGTTCTTAAGTTTTTTGCAATTTGCAGATCAGTATTTGGTTGTATGTGGATTAATATATAATTCGCGATCACAACAAATTTCGAAAAAGTGAAGTTCTTAAATTCGCGGGCGATTTTAAAACATACCCCTTAAGGGATCATTGTACCTACTCATCAATATGAACTACTTTTACTAATGGGAAAAACCTGTAATCGCTAAACAAAAAAAGCTGTTCCGTACATTTTATCGAGTTATGTGAACATAAATCTCATCTCAAACTCAAGTCAAAGCATTTATGTCAATCAATCCATTTACAGGCATTTTTGAATTGTTAAACAGTCGCTCAGTTAGTCACAAAGTTGAAGCTAGTTGCCCATTTCAAAACGTAAATCTCTATGAGAAATATAGAAGATAGCTGAAAAATAAAGAATAGATATAAGAAAGGAGATAGAAACTCATAAATCATAGATGTACGGAGCAGCTTATTTATTTTTCACGATTTCAGGTTTGGTCCCATGTTCAAAGTCCTTTATAATGATAAGCACAATGGTCCACTAAGACGTTTCCAGTTATTTCAATTACAACTTGTATAAAAAAGCCAACATTTCCGATTAGAAAAATGATTCAATAGTTTCCCGTTGCTTTAAATGTATTAAATTATAATCGAACTGAATTGTGTCAATAAGTCAAGGTCTGTGTGTAATTTCTATGGCGCTTAGAAAACCCTATAATAGGAGACTAACAAAGTTGTAGCGAAAGTGGACCGTGAAATAAATGTATCTCTTGAAACTTCTATTTCATTTCATTTTTGCAAACCTTTAAGTGAAAGTACTATAATACATAAATAAACAGTTTATCCCTGCACTACAAATGAAGATGTCAACTGGCGTGGGTGTATGGGCAGGTGTGCGTAGATGAAGCTAAAGGAGTTTGTAACGATTTTAGCAGGTGCTATTCTTACCCATGGGAAGGAGGCATGAGTTTATGTATGTATGCAAACGAATATGTTTTACTTGTCTAAAACTAAAATAGGAATACTTAATTGACATCTGCCGGTCGATTCTGGAAAAAGCTCACCATGATAACTAAGGTGAAGTGAGCTTAGAGTGAGCTGTGAGTCATGCTGATGCTACTCACTCCACGCTATTTTCACCCAAGTATTCACGGTGAGATGGTTACAGAATCGCACGGCAGATCTCAGTGTCACATGAAATCGAAAAGCCTGGTGTTTTCACTGATAGCATTTAGGTAGATATAGAGAGCGCGGGGTACGCTTCAGACGTCACTGGAACGATTACAAACGCTTCTCAAGTTCCGCATATTTTTATTTGAAAAAATTATTACAGAATGCCATAATCGCCAGCAAATACTTTTACAAATTATTGCTACTTTTTCATTTCACTGTGATAAAGTTATGTCTAATTTCTTGAAACTGTACAGTGAACAGTTTAAATTTATTGGCAGATCGCGGTGGCGCTGCTTGTGAAGTAAAATAGCATAGCATACGCATAAATTAGCCTATAACGTTGCCACGCGGGCCCAGTGTGGGTTGGGTAGATGTCACATATGTATGTTCGAATTTTTAGTCCTAGGGCATGCCGGTTTTGAAGCAGAATATTTTAGCAATATAATGTCAAATTCGATCGGTTGTGATCCATAATACGCATTGTGAGAAATAATTTCAAAAGGTTGTAATGTCCTACCGCAGAGGAAAAGCCTCCCTAATATCTTTCCACTTCCCTCTGTTAAAAGTTACTAAGGATCAGCCGTGCGATTCTGTAACCATCTCACCGTGAAAACTTGGGTGAAGTGAGCGTGGAGTGAGTCGTCAATAGTGTCAATCCCTAGCATCAGCATGACTCACAGCTCACTCTAAGCTCACTTCACCTTAGTTATCACGGTGAGATTTTCCCAGAATCTACCGGCAGTTCTTGTTTATCGGAGTCCAGCTCATCCTGCCGTCTTACAATGGTTGAAAGAATAAATTATGTTTAGACGAGATTTTTAAAGAAAAACTATAAAAAAAGTCTATTAAGTCATTTTGCGACTTTCTTTTAGTTTGCTCAGTTATTTGAACTCTAGTTCCTCTTTCTACCACGTCCCAAGTTACACTGGACACAATCTAAGTTACTGTTGCGTGCGCCATATCATTATGACGTTGCCCAAAGGCCAGCAGAGTAAAGGTTAACGATGAAAGTTCCGTTCTGTCATACGTGTAAGGTATATCACAGTTCCGGGGAAGTTCCATGTTCCGATGATGAATCGTCGTATCTTTAGAACAGTTTGAAGTTACGGTGTTTAACGCATTGTTTTCTAATGACTTGGGGTATTAGTGTTGTAAATGATGTTGTTGTTGTTTTGCCGGTGGTTGGACAATGTCTTATGTTGGCTGGTTTTGTTAAGTCATTCATAATTCTCTTGCCCTTATCTCAATTTATTTGGGGTCGGCGCAACATGCCTTTTTATTTCATATTTCTCTATTAATCATCATCCCCTTTCTACCCATATCTTTCACAAAGTTCGTCCATCTTTTCTTTGGTCTGACTCTATACTTAACCACATACTCAAAACTTTTCTCACAATCTTTTCCTCATTCCTCTGCGTCATATGCCCACACCATGACAACCGATTTCCACACAACTTTTCAGCCACCCGGTGCTACTTTCAGACTTCGTCTTATATAAGGTCCCATTATAACTCTCGCATGTATTAAAATATCTATGGACTTAGTCTGAAATAAAGATTTTATTATTATTATTAAAATAGATAGACAAAATCTTAGAAATCATTCAGACCACCAAAATAAGGACAATGGTAAAACAATATAGAAGAAAAACGCATTAGATACTTACAAGAAAAATAATTAGATACCGAAAATACACTAATGTACCGGCAATTTATTATTTTAGGTTCAAAATAAAATCACTTTAATCCGTTTTTTTTTTTGCTTGGATATTCTTTGGCTAGACCTACTGAGCGCTGTGTTAAAATTTGTCCACCTATTTTAATGCGTCCCTGTATATTGTTTTCCTGTTCTATTCATTCGCGTCCCTCTTAGTATTGTTAAGTCATTATGACTAGTAAAAATTTGTGTATAGAACAGTTGAGACAAATGATAGAAAAAGTGAAAATGTATCTTATTCCTTCGTTTAACATTTACACTCGAACTAGAAACGGACATGATACTAAATGTGTCGACGCCAATTTATGACAGCAATAAACTCCAAAACAATTCCTTTATCAATGATATCAATCTCCACATACACAAATCAAAACACTATTATCCTTCAACCAATATTTTGTGGAAATTCCCACCATTACCAGTAAAACAAAATGGTTTTCGCAACGAACATCGCGTTTGCAGATATAAAAGTGTATGAGCCATCAGACCATTTAATGGAGCAATATATCGTGATACTCCGCCCACCAGTCTGTGGGGTAGCCGACAGAAACTATAGCGGCATTATTTATGTTATAATTAAATTCGTTGAGCTTTACTACTGAGTAATTGACGTGATGCAAAAAAAGTGCAACTCGTTTCTGTGTGCTTTGATTTTGTCACCGTATCTAGAGTTACATGTTTTCCCATAATAAAATTAACAAGTAGGTCTATGACTGTGAAGCGTGGCGCAAAATATTCAAGTTAGGCCCTTTGTACACGGCACGGTTTCTTCACGGTTCGGCGTATAAACCGCGCCGTAGAAAAAACGTGTCTGTAAACAGGCTTCCATAGCGATCCATACAACACTGACGAACCGTGCCTAAACACGGCGAATAAAACTTAGTTTTTCACGTCAACAAAAACTTGTATGTACAAAGGGCCTTAAGGAAAATGGAGTAGCTAGCTTATTTTCAGCGGAAGATTAGATAACATTTTTCAATAACATCCAAAACAAATCTTAACAGTTTATTAATATTTAGGTAACAGATCTATACAGGAAAACATTACTAAATATTAAACAGCTCTGAGTGTCGTCCTTTTATCTCAAAGACATTCTCAAGCTTTCCAGACACCTATTACCGTCACTTTCATATTAAACATCTCCTAAGAAAGTGGACAGTTATCAAATAATATCAAAGTGCCAGTCGCTCTACATAGAAATGTTCAATTTAATGTTATAGAAGGAGAAAATATTCATATTATGATTGTTTTAGAGCCTGATTGGCACCTCTATGGCAGGGTATTGCGTTAGTAAAACGTGTTGATTACCTATTATCTTGTTGACTAAATGTTTGTCTGTTTGAGAAGGCATAAGCATTGATCACCACGCTTGTTCAAGACGGGTTGGCGATTACACTTAGGTATAGTTAACAAGGAACTCCCCTTCCTTTAAAGTTATTAATTACCAGACTTAAAAAAACAGTAGTTAATCCACCAAACACCTTATTAGACCTTAACCACTAAGTCCTCCCTCAATTACCCGGGTACTTTATAAGCATGTAATGATGGCGCGCTCTTTGGAATCGCGTGCCGACCCACAGTCAATCATTACGGACTAGTTATCAGACATCTAACCATCGACATTCACACATTTAAATGAGGATTGGACATGGTTTTTAAAAGGAAATTAAGAAAGCTAAGCTTGAATTGCTTATCTTCATCAAAAGGGAAATTTAATTAGAGTTAAAAATGGGAAAATTGTGTTGATTTATGATGTCTATATCAGAATTATATATTTTTAGATTTAGTTTTATTTACTTTTATTCGTATCAAGACAGTTGACATAATGACATATAAACGTTTTCAAGTTTATAATTGATATATCAATATTTTATCGTTTGTAATTTTGCTTACAGGCAATTTTATGTTAATTTATGTAGACGTCACCTTGGATGAGTCTGTAACGGTGCTGTAATTGTGATTTACCTATTATTAAATAAATAAAATCCATTATAGTGTTGTATTTTTAACAAGCGATAAATAGACTAGTTCGTTTCGAGCGCTATAATTTCATTCAGTAATTGCTATTGCTTCAGTGTTTGCGCAGATACAGGGACGGTTTGCAACTTTAAACGCTTGAAATGATTCTCACAAATAAATTAATGCAAATGCTCTCAAAAGATTGCCTGCGTGACAGGTGTCACCTACATTTTAAATTATAACAGTCACTTTAATATGATGCAACAATTACATATGTGTACACTTACTTTACGCAATGACTCTTACGTCCAAATGACTATTCAGATGCCGTCTTTGTAACAGATACATCATTTTACACAGTCTTCTAGAATTCATTCGTTTTTAGGGTTCCGTGTGCAAAGAGCGCCAACGGGACCCTATTACTAAGGCTGGATTTAGTGCTCGACCAACGGTCAGCGCTGACATTGGTCGCGTACCGATGTATGGACTTGCGCTCGCTAACCGTCGGTACTACCTACACCATACACGTCCATTTATCGTCAGCATCTTGACGTCAGAGTAACAGTAAATTCAGCCTAAGGGGATGTTCATTTATTACGTAAGACGATTTGAGGGGGAAGACGTTCAAACTAATCTTATTTTTTCTTACGTGGGAGTGGGAGGGGTCTAGATTGTTCTTACGTAAGATCTCAAAAGTAAGCAAGAAGTCGTTTTTGAATTTATTTTTTTTCTTTGCAATTTTGGTAGATACTGATATCTACCATAATTGCAAAGAAAAAATACCTCAAATCGTCTTACGTAATAAATGAACAGCCCCTAAGGGTGCGTTTCCACAGAAGCGGAGTTGGGCGAAGCGGAGCAGAGACGTGCAGGAATCGACTAATCACAATGGTTGAAATCCTCATCACGTCACTCGTCTCGTCTGTGATTGGACGATTCCTACACGTCTCCGCGCCGCTCCGCCCAACTCCGCTTCTGTGGAAACGCACCCTAAGACTCCGCTGTTCGTCTGTCACAAGACTCTTTCCTTTGAACCGTAATAGGTAGACATTGTAAATTTGACAGAGTGGTTACTACAATGGCCGCTGTAACAAAAAATAATAAAAACAAATGTTAAAAACTCATGGTCCCCATACAAATTAACGTATAAAAAGTATGTAGTCTTAAATATTGTACGGTGTTACGGAAACTTTCGTGGGCGGGTCTGGCTCGCACTTGGCCGCTTTTTAGAATTAATTAAGTTTTTGCACGGCATTACAGATACGATCATAGATACAACACTTTACTCTGTATTCCGATCTTACCTATAATTAAGTTTGTCCACGTAATATTACAGTTCTTTGTGTAGTGAACAGATGTCTAATTAATATGCAAGATTTGTTCTCTTGTTTTCTGTAATAGGTTACATGTTTTCTTGTTTTGCGAAAATGGACGTGATTGCTTGAGAGTCTGATGTAAGTGAAGGAAGATGATTGTATAAAAGCTCTATAGAATTGTAGATGCTAAACCCGTTTTCCAGTGCATCTAGAATGTATTGCCTAATCTCTAATCAATTTTATTAAAGTAAATAAACAATATTCTGAATTACCCGATCATTTCACTAATACATATTTCCTGTTAGTCATATGTGAATATTTGTCGAATAATACTAAAGTTTAAAATAAAAACATGAAACAATACATGGATATTTAATTATGCGACTTGTGTTCCCATAATAAGTACCTTAGCAAATATCCTTTGCTGCACTATAATTTTCCAACACAATATCGTCCCTCACTTGTAATAAAGTCAACCCTAACTCAAAATAATGACCCATTAACCAAGACACTAATGCGTAGAAACAGACAACTAATGACTAATTAGTCCAGAAGATAAAACAAAGCGTCCAGATACGTTTTTATGACAGAATATGACGTCATAAAGTAATAGGTCATTACGACCCTCTGACCTCGTGGGGTAACAGTGTCAAGGCCCGAACTGACCCCTATTCACTATTAAATGGTACCGTTTTATGAAAGCTCTGGGTAACTAGGTCTATTGTTATTTTGCTGAGCTTTAATGCACTTCTAAAATGCCTCTGGCACTAAGTCCGCCTCTGTACATTTATGTGCTTGAAGTATTAAATAAATAAATATTATAATTAAGTACCTACCTACCACAGACTTTTTAGATACGAGTATTAAGCGACTTAAAAAAAAATAACCTCATCATGATCATCTGACTGGCCTTTTCCCAACTATGTTGGGGTCGACTTCCAGTCTAGCTGGATGCAGCTGATTTTTTTTTTTTTTTTTTGTTAGAAATTTTGAACTCGGTTAAAAAGATCGATCAACTCAGCCTGTCGCCGTCCACTGCTGGATATAAGCCTCTCCCATGATGCACCACAACACCCTGTCCTCCGCCTTCCGCATACAGTCGGTCCCAGCCATCTTTTCGAGGTTAAAAACTACAAATCCTTTTGATTCTCTGTATAATATTCTGTTGTCAAACCTTAGGATCCCGTTCTGAGCTGTTGGGATTACTTAATAAATATAGAAACGATTAATCATTTAAATATTTCAGTTGACACGTCATGAGACTTGGCTTCTAAAAATTGTGCTTTGCGTTCCAGGCCGCAATTTTAAAACCTATTCTAATAATAAAGCTGAAGACCTTGTTTGCTTGTTTGTTTGTTTGTTTGTTTGAACGCGCTAATCTCTGAAACTACCAGTCGTATTTGTATAATTGTTTTTGCATCTGATAGCTCAACTTTTGAGAAAGGCTATAGGCTACTTAACATTACGCTAAGACACTTAGGAGCCGAGCAGAAACAAAAAAGTCAGAAAGAACACAGTAATAGCGCAGGCAGGCGCTAGGCGGTGCGATGCAACGGGGTTGGTCGAGGGAACAACAAATTTCACGCAGGCGAAGACGCAAGCAGAAGCTAGTCATTGATAAATAGCAATTATGTGAAGATTTATGTACAGACGCCAGCACATCAAGCTAATACAATATGTCAAATTTCTTTAATAGATTTTCAACTTTATCGCTAAAGCATAAGGCTCAAAACTGATTGGGAAAATTTAACAGTTTCGGGTAGCTTAATGTGCTGGCGTCTGTACAGGCGATACTAATGTCATGAATACTTTAATGCTAATTTATTTATAAACCTGCGGTCCTTGGCCTACATTTAAGCTATCTGCTTGTTATTTAGAACATAACTTAGCCATGGTCTAAAGCTACGGTAAGAAGAATGATGGCCGCCACATAACGGAAGAAGTGGCAGCTCTCGTGAAAATGATGGCACCGGGGTTTGACTTTAGAACCTGTCAGAAAACGCTCTCTAGGAAAACACACCCTCTTACTTTTATAAGTAATGTTTCAGTGACGTCATTCGACGGTAAATTACGGACGCTATGTGGCGTCCACCGCAGTCCTAGGAAATTGGAAAGCAGAATCTAATTACAGAATAACACCGAATGTGAAATCCGAGATCCATCTCTGGTTTCATGGTAAACCTAATCTAAGTACCTAACGAATTAATTAATAGGCATAACACGGAAATACTGATTATTTTTTGCTGTCAATAATTTGTCCGGAAACATCTCAAAATTATAGATTTTATTCCACTTTTCCGGCCATAACGAAACTTCCTTACGACTGAAATAATTCTCTCGTACAGAGGTCGTTGTTAATGAGTTCTTTTGAGTTACATTTACAATGTCAACAACATTAATACGCAATGCACTGAGTACCAGAGTATAATGATATTCAGTAGTTTTATAAAAACAAAATAAAAGTAAATCAAGATTTAATGCATCTATATTCTACTAAACTACGTGTATTTTGAGGATGGGGTCTCTGCTTCCAATTTTATGTAACAATATATATTTTGAAAAAGTGTGGTTCGAGGTGGCGCGGAAAATAGTTCCTGGAAGGATTTGGGGGAGGCCTTTGGCAAGCAGTGGAAAAAAAAATTGAAAAGTAGAAAAACATTTAAGTTACGTGATGGCCAATTCTCGTATTTAAAAACGTTCAAAATCTAACCGCAATCTCAGCGACGACTAATGTCAATAACTTGTCAAAAATGTAGGGAAATTAGATTTTTTTTTTGACCGATTGAGACTGAAATTAGAATGTGAACGTTCTTAAAAATACGGAAACTAAATCACATTTAAGAGATTAGTTATATTGTGTTAAACTCACTATCGACATCACTTCTGTATCCGCACTGAAAACAGAGTGACAACACTGACAACTGACAACTGAAAGCGCGGATACAAGTTCAATAGTCACTACTCTTTTAAGTGTTATTTTTGTGCATGTGACACCCGAACGCGAGTGAGTACACTTCCGTGCATTGTAACTGAGTCAAACTTCTGTTCAATTTATTTTGTAAGAATACGCATTGCAATAAAAACTTGTTACATTATCCACCATTTTTCTCCGACACGCAGATGAGATAAGATCAGCTGAATGTTCAGAGTGCGTATTGAAGTCTTATATTTATTACTGCAGTTTATAAAGTAGCTTCATTACTGAACAATTCGAAATAAAATAAAACTTTTTTTTTTTTATATATTTTATTGAATTAATTATTTATAGGAATGTGGGGTCCTCTTTCTCCGTTAATGTATCGTATTTCATTTCAGATATAAAAAGAGCCGTTGTTCAAAAGAATTTATTTTCATTCATCCATCTGTTTAAAAATAAATAGCGAACATATTAAATTGACCTACATAGTCGTTGACCCCGTTTTCATACAAATTTGATCAAAAAAGCGTGTTAATAAGATAATTAGTCAAACATATTTCAAGGGCATCTTGGAAACAGAACCGTTCTTGAACAACAGCCTTTTATTATCGCTTTTTCAAGAAAGAAAATTCATCATTACTCATCGGTTGAATAAAAAATCACATCTACTGCGGACCATAAAGGCGTAAGTGGACAAGAGCTTTAAATAACTAATTACCCCTGAACTTTAAACTTCGAACACATTTTCACTTAAAAACATACAATACACATTCGACCACTAAAATTATACCACCGCGCCGCACATTTAATGATGTCACAGTTTACCCGATTGTGTGCAATTATGTAAACTGTGCAATTTATGCACAGTGTGCATTATTCGTGCGATTTTCCCGTGGTGCGTCGTGACTCGGGCTTTCTATCACAGGGCACATTATGGTTTAAACCATCCATTATGAAGGTAATTTTAAGTTCTCAATTTCGTTACGTAAAAATTGTGTCAGCGTGTCCAACGTAATGTTTTTAGATTAATATTTTCGTTGTTAATTGAAATAGGTTTTCTCAGGGAAGTGTTACGTGGAAAATGTTAGGTTTAATCTACATTTTGTGCTAAGTACGTGATACGCATAAGTAATGCGGATAGTGTTGGCTTCGACGTTAACTTCACTGCTGTAAAGTCACACAGTAAAACGAATGTAGGCCGTTTTGACAGTTTAGATAACGCTGGGAAAAACCAAGGCAGTTTAAAAATAGCAAAATGGAACATACCTAAAACTACACCAAGAGCCGCTATCAGACACAGTACTACAGTATGATAGTGTACAGTCAGTTCCAATTCAAAAACCTATTTTCATAGACCTCATCTAAATCTCACACACTAAGTCAAGAGTACCAGAGAAAAAGGAAAACTTCTGGAAGTCAAACGCCTAACATTGATGCCAAACTTTGACCAATGTGGTCGAAGAAATGGTCTACACACATTAGAATGAATATCGGCCGTGGCGACCAATCTCAGCGCAGACCAGCCTTCGGCGCGGGAGACATTATAGTGCACAAGTGTGTGCAGACACATGTGCACTCTCTCTTCCATCACTCTTATAGTTCGATGGGACGGCAATCTGACACGACCGGAGAGAGATCAGGCGCAGGGCTAACGCCTTGACGTGCTTTACGAAGCACGGAGGTATCATACCGCCAACTTCCAAACTCCGGGCTTGTTACTAAGAAATTCCAGAACACCTAGTAACACTTTGCCCGACACGGGAATCGAAGCTAGGACCCTCAACAGTCGTACCACGAGAACAACGGGATAGTCAAACACATTCACACATATTAAAACACTGTACAGACACCATAAACACACGTTCAACCACCCATAAGTTCATAACTGACTCAATACAGGTAATTTTCCAATCTCGACTTCTAAAGCAGCTAACCTACAGGCTAGCCCATTATACGCTCAATTAGATTGATCAAGCCATTCGTTGCTTGTTCATGAAGAGCTGATGTCATTCATCAACTTCAGGCTATACTGCTGGATTGACAGGTGACGTAACTAGTTTAAAGTCTCTTTTAAGCGTGTGTCATGGATAAGGTGCTTTTAGATCCTGTCCTGTATGTGTGGAATTCATTATTTTGGAATGTTTTTTTTAAATAAATTTGGGGGGCTTGTGGCTAAGAAATAACAGCCGCACGGTTCGATCGATCAGGTTAAGCTACGCTTGCCGCGGTTGGTCCGTGGATGGGTGACCATCTTTACATACCGAGACCCCTCCGTGCCTCGGAAAGCACGTTAAGCCGTTGGTCCCGGCTGTCATTCGTAGATCTTTGACAGTCGTTATGAGTAGTCAGAAGCCCGAAAGTACGACAACTAGTCTTACCTAGGGGTATCGTATTACCCAGTAACTGGTTTGTGGAGGTCAGATAGGCAGTCGCTCCATGTAAAATGCTGGTATTCAGCTCCATCCGGTTAGACTGGAAGCCGACCCCAACGTAGTTGGGAAAAGGCTAGGCAGATGATGAACCATATGTATTTTACTGTGTGTACATGAATATTAAAACATTGGGTGTACCGGAAAGTTCTGTCGGTTTTGGTAGTACCTACATAGAAATTTTTCGATTTTTTCTCTATACCAATACGTTAAGAGTATTGAATAATATTGCGACGTACATGTCAAAGGTGGTTTGAGAAATTCAGAAAAGGGGATTTAAGTATTTAGCTTTAAGAACTAACCACGAGTTTTGTTTACAAAAACCGACAGAACTTTCCGGTACACCCAATAAATAAATAAACGGGAATGTCCAATGTACCAAAAGATTATAGTAGCTCTCTACTCGTGTCTTACACCGCAAATTGTTGTTCACCCCTTCCGGCAGGTGATCTATCATGTGCTAATGTGTTCTGTCAACTGTTCTCGACCTCTTATTTCCTTTTTTGTCAATAGTTTTTACGATAATAATAATCTTAGTCAGATGTTCGTCGCTATGGTATTTACCTAAGTATTTGTTAACGTCTCCGTCACATGTGACCTCTTAAATCTCGGTACTAACGTAAGCTAACAGTAGTCGTAGATATGTAGTATACACACAAAGAATTCTTGATATTTATTTACTTAAACTTTTCGCAAACAAAAATGTACAAAGGCGGACTTAATGCATTAGGCATTCTGTACCAGTCAACCAAGGGTGATGAAGAGATTAGATGGCAGGTGCTTTGGTTGAGCCGAACAATTATAAAAATAAAAACTACATACATACATTTGTACAAGTTGTAATTTAAATAACGCACAACCTCATTTGGTGTCATTATACTTTTCATTATGAACAACTTTTACTATGGGACCAAACCTAAAATCGCGAAAAAAAATCAGCTATTCCATACATTTATGTTCGCTTATGTAACTCGTCAAAATATAGGGAACAACTGATTTTTTTTTTGAAGTGAAAACTTCTTTAGCGGCGTTGTACACTTTTTTTGTAACGGGTAAAAAAATGTAAAACTCGCGTCAGGACACGTGACCTTGATCGAAAATTCGTAAGACGGATGGTGAGTAGACAGCCGGCGGCGCGGCGTAGGCGAGGAAGTATCCCCCTCTCTTTCTTTTTGTACTAGTTACGTATTGTGTTTTTTTTAATGCGGAAGGACGCTTTGTGTATTTAGAATTATTGAGTTTTGTGAAAGGACGCTACTCCGCCATCTTGGATTAGCTATCGTTTTCATAGTTTTCGAGGGTGTTAAAGCTGATAGTGAGGTCAAAATGTAAATCCAAGATGGCGGCTCCGAAAATTACAAAATTTTTCGTCATGGGTGTCGTTTTCATAGTTTTCGAGGGTGCTAAAGCTGATAGTGAGGTCAAAATGTAAATCCAAGATGGCGGCTGCGAAAATTTCCATATTTTTGGTCATGGGTGTCGTTTTCATAGTTTTCGAGGGTGCTAAAGCTGATAGTGAGGTCAAAATCTAAATCCAAGATGGCGGCTCCGAAAATTTCTAAATTTTTCGTCATGGGTGTCGTTTTCATAGTTTTCGAGGGTGCTAAAGCTGATAGTGAGGTCAAAATCTAAATCCAAGATGGCGGCTGCGAAAATTTCTAAATTTTTCGTCATGGGTGTCGTTTCCATAGTTTTCGAGGGTGCTAAAGCTGATAGTTAGGTCAAAATCTAAATCGAAGATGGCGGCTGCGAAAATTTCCATATTTTTCGTCATGGGTGTCGTTTCCATAGTTTTCGAGGGTGCTAAAGCTGATAGTGAGGTCAAAATGTAAATCCAAGATGGCGGCTCCGAAAATTTCTAAATTTTTCGTCATGGGTGTCGTTTTCATAGTTTTCGAGGGTGCTAAAGCTGATAGTGAGGTCAAAATCTAAATCCAAGATGGCGGCTGCGAAAATTTCCATATTTTTCGTCATGGGTGTCGTTTTCATAGTTTTTGAGGGTGTTAAAGCTGATAGTGAGGTCAAAATGTAAATCCAAGATGGCGACTGCGAAAATTTCCATATTTTTCGTCATGGGTGTCGTTTTCATAGTTTTCGAGGGTGCTAAAGCTGATAGTGAGGTCAAAATGTAAATTCAAGATGGCGGCTGCGAAAATTTTCAATTTTTGAAGTGAAAACTTCTTTAGCGGCGTTGTACTTACACTTTATTTGTAACGGGTAAAAAATGTAAATCTCGCGTCAGGACACGTGACCCTGATCGAAAATTCGTAAGCCGGATGGTGAGTAGACAGCCGGCGGCGCGGCGTAGGCGAGGAAGTTTCCCCCTCTCTTTCTACGGCGCGGCGAAAATGTATGCCTGCGCCTGTTGTTTAGTTTAGGTGGGGCAAGGTGCTTGCGCGAATGTTCGTGTGTGTTTATGTTACAGAAACAAACTTAACTTAAATGAATGAATTAATTAGAATTGTAGTTAGAATGTATTGATAGACTTGAAGGTACATCTCTCGACAATAAATCTGCAATTTGGGAACTACAGATAACTGGTGGAACATATGGCACACCTCCGGTGGACGTGAAAAAATTAAAAAATTAATAAAATAATGGTTCTGGTAATAATGATGGTGAAAAAGTCGTCGAAATTATGGGTGGAAGTTGATTTTTCTGAGAGATAAACTTTTTAATGTAATATAAATTGTCATGTTTGTGCAAGATAGCGCAATAAATAAATATTGTATTCTACGACATAAATGATAGTACTTTTATATTGATAAATAAAGCAATTCGTGCAAAATGATTCCCTAAATATTCCAAAATATAAAAAATGCACAACGTTAATATTTAAGTTTTCACTTCTGCCGGCACTCCCGGAGTGCAACCCGTCGTTTTTTTCGCGATTTCAGGTTTGGTCCCATAGTAAAAGTTGTTCATAATGATCAGTACAATGACCCCTTAAGAGGTTGTGCGTTATTTAAGTTACACCTTGTATATTATGTTAATGTATCGCTCTAACCGGATTCACGGCCCATAACGGGCATACGTTTAGCTGTTTTTGTTATTTATCGGCTTTACTTTTAAATCTAGGCTGCAAGAACCACACCTTTTTACTTAATTGTTTTTGTTAAATTTTGCATTCACAATGAATGAATCGTATTAAAGCCGGTGATGCGTGAAACTACTATATTTGTGGAAACTACAATACTATTATAAGTCATCTTTATGATCTAAGGCTTTACAGCCGCGTGTGGGCCTTAGCCTGGTCAGATATATTTCTCCAACGTTACCTATTTCCGCTTTCCTCTCTCCAATTTCTCACTCCAACAGTTCTTAAATCTTCGTCTACTCTTAGTCTATACTATTATAAGTAGGTACTGCAGTTTATTTCTTTATTTAAACTTTTCGCAAAAAGGTTCAAAGACGGACTTAATGCCTTAGGCATTCTCTACCAGTCAACCAAGGGTGGTGAAGAGATTAGATGGCAGGTGCTTTGGTTGACACGACGATGATAAAAATAAAAAAACTAGACAAATACATAAATAGGTTATGAACACGTACATACGTTTTACTAGAATATATAAATATTTATGTGTATATATATATATATATCTATAATTTATAAATATATACAAATTCAAAGAAGAGAGGTGTTGAGATAACTCTACGCTATTTATTTTGAAAATAACTCTGCAATTCCCGCTTAAATGCATACCGACTAGTGGCCGTCCTGATATCAAGAGGAAGCGCATTTAAGAGAATTATCATCTTAGACAAAACCTGTCCACTGCTGGACATAGGCCTCTTTAAACAACGCCACAGCGATCGGTCCTGTGCTTCCCACACCATTAATTTTCTTCCTGGTGAAGGTCGTACTTTCGCCAGGAAGTTAGTCTACTTTGGCGTGCCCAAGCAATGATAAAATGTCAGAAGATGTAAATAATAGGTGTAAATCTCACATCATTTTTAGCATAACTTCGAGAGATCAGATGGCTCTTTAGCATCATAATAATCCACGATTTAACTGAGGAATACTTTATATTTATATTAAAAATGACCGTTTTACGAGTATATACAGATGCGGTACATTCCCCATCTGCTTACACAGTTCACCGCCCACAACACTTTTACCGAAAACTTCCGCGAAATTTTAATCGAAAATACCGCAAGACAGGCAAAAAGGTGCTCTTCCACTGCTTCGTATACCGTAACGATATGTAGAAAGGCTCGTCCTTGAATACCTGCAGCGGTAGGTCAGTGACCGTGTATGCCGGACCAAAATGACGAACATTATCAATTTTCGTCGAACTTCACAGGTTAATTTTTCCGGGTGAGTTACGGGTTAAGTGGTGGTTCTGTTATTGTTTAGCTGTGGTTTTGTAGTTAATAAGTCAGTATACGTATATGATAAGATAAGTAAAGTGTGGCTTACCAAGGGGAAAGTCACACAGGTAGCAGGACTCGGTTATGCACTTCCGATTACCGTATGACTTGCACAACACTCATGTGTGAATGTGGTGTTTAAGATTTCTTTCACTATTGTAAGTGCATGCTATTTAACTTCAGTTACTAATATGAACTGCCGGTCGATTCTGTAAAAATCTCACCGTGAAATCATAAGTGAAGAGAGCTTGAAGTGAGCAGTGTCAATAGTGTTAATCCCTAATGACAGCTCACTTCCCGCTCACTTCACCTAAGTTCTCACGGTGAGATTTTTACAGAATAGCACTGCTGTTTCTATGTTAAAGTTAGTCAGAATTTCTGTCTAGAATTACCAAAACCAGCACAAGTAAGTAGGTTTATACCCTCTTACTAATTCTTGTGCTGTTTTTGTTCTATTATACCTAACTTAAATAACTTGCACCAACATCATCATCTGCCTAACCTTTTCCCAACTATGTATGTTGGGGTCAGCTTCCAATCTAACCGAATACAGCTGAATACCAGTATTTTACATGGAGCGACTACCTATTGACCTCCACAACCCAGTTACTGGGTAATACGATACCCCTTGGTAAGACTGGTTGTCCGACTTTCGGGCTTCTGACTACTCGTAACGACTATCAAAAATCAACGAATGACAGCCAGGACCAACGGCTTAAAACATGCTTTCCGAGGCACGGATGGGTCTTGGTATGTGAAGATGGTCACCCATCCACAGGCCAACCGTGGCAAGCGTAACTTAACCTGATCGATCGACCTGTGCAGCTGTTATTATTTAGCCACGGGCCCCTCTAACTTGAACCAACAATTAACTCTTATTATAAAACTCAATTGTGTAGCAATAACACAATAAACTAAATACTATATTATACACGTACACGTGATATAATTAATTGCTAATAAAATACGTAATAGTCACTAAACGTTCTTAATAAACGTTACACCGCAGTGATTGACAGGTTTAATGCTATTATAATAGATGATATTGTAAAGTGCGGACTCATTACAACGAACGTTTAATGATTGTTTGGATAAGGGCTTAGAAAGTATTGGACCGATTGTGTTTTGTTTTAATTGGTCTTTAGAACATGGGTAAAATACTTGTTATGGATCCATTAATCTGTTAGAGCTGCAGTTCGTTTTCTTTTTTTTTTTATATAAACTGCTGTTTCAGATTGACAGGCCTGTTAGTCTAGTGGTCAGTGGCTCTGACTGCTATGCGCAAGGTCGTGGGTTCGATTCCCACCCAGGACAAATGTTTGTGTGATGAGCACGATCATTTGTTCTGTGTCTGGGTGTAATTTATCTATAATATGTATGTATTTAGAAATATATATGTATGTTTATCAGTTGTCTAGTAGTACCCATAGCACAAGCTCTGCTTAGTTTGGGACTAGATGGCGTTGTGTGAAAGTTGTGGAATATTGTGGAATATTAATATTTGTGGAATATTAAAAGATTTGTTTGTGCCATAAATAGTTCAAATATGGCTGGTAACTTTCGAAAAAAGATGCGACAACTATGGCCGACCCGACTAAAGTAAAGCACAAGAAATAAATTTTGTTAAACCCTACACTAAAACTTACCCTAGGGTAGGGCGTCCCTTCTGGCTGATTTACGTTCCCGCTACGTTCTTAGGTTGGTTTACGTTGGCCTAGGTTCATATATATTAGTCTAGACTGACATACATGAACGTAGGCAAAGCAAGGTTTGAAAAGACGTGAGTTTATGCATGTGTATTTATAATCTAAATAAAACTTTCCCAACAGATCGACGACATCGACAGCTAGACGAAAATAAATTTCTATAATTCCAACACACAATGCATTTCTGAATAGTTCTTCTAGAGTCTAGACATAATAATATGCCCATTGCGTGCTTATTAAGCATGCTACCAGCTTCCAGAGCACGAGACCTGTTTAAGCAACACATACTTTGACTGAAGCCCTACAGTTGCATTTTAGTGCAGCGATGATGACTGAATTGCTGATTGTTAAAATGATAATGTAGTGACAAATTCAAATATAAAATACTGGAGAGTGCATAATTTAGCTTAAGCATGTGTTGAATTGTTATAATAGGGTTGTAAATCAATACAAGGTGTAACTTAAATAACGCACAACCTCTTAAGGGGGTCATTGTACTCATCCTTATGAACAACTTTTACTATGGGAACAAACCTGAAATCGCGAAAAAAAAATCAGCTGTTCCCTACATTTATGTTCGCATAACTCGTCAAAATGTAGGGAACAGCTGATTTTTTTTTCGCGATTTCCGGTTTGGTCTCATAGTAAAAGTTGTTCATAATGATGAGTACAATGACCCCTTAAGAGGTTGTGCGTTATTTAAGTTACACCTTGTATAGACAATTCTTACGTGAGAATATTTATACAGTGTATACCAATCTATGTGTGATTATTATTTATTTAAACAGACACAATTTTTGATTAACAAAATGTTATCCTGCAACTAATAAAAACAAATTAAATAAAGCAACAACGGGAAACGCTGATGATATTTTAAGTATACAGAATTGAATATTTATTCTTGTAGAATCCATTTTCATTCCTTCATCAAAAGAAAAACGCTGTTGTTTCCGGTATCATTGTGAAAATAGTAATGAATTTGACCAAGTAATTGTAAAGGTACGATTGTAAATCAAACAAGACAAGTGGACTATTGGTTTTGTAAAATGATATAAAACAAAAACCAACGGCTGTCTATGATTTATTGACGCCATTTCCGTTCTGTTATTTTATTGTGATTTGAGTTTAAGGCGATGCGTAAAACGTTACTGACAAAGGCCGCAGGCGAACTCGGCGGGCATAAGAAAGTGACAGAGTCAATTACTTCCAAAATACAACAACGTAAGCGCCAAACCAAATAAAAATTGTTTAAAAATTAATTAAGGTTTGTATTAAAAATATTTTCAGCCAGAGTTTTCAATAACCTATCACGCATATTTTGAATGCAATTTTGCAATGGAATTACCTACGATTTTAGAATTACAGAAAAAAGTAGATGTCTATTCGGAATTAAATTATATCTAGGAAATTTATCCCAGTTGCGTTTTCCTTCAGTCAGAGTATTAATCAAATAGTCAATAAAAATATAACCAAAAATTTAATCCATGCAGTTATAGTGTAATAAATGGTTACGAAAATACCCCCAATTTATTTTGGTATCGCCTTAAGCGGTACCTTTATTGAAAATGTCGAACGGAGTTCCGAAGAATATAGAACTTAACAGCTGATTAGTTATATACAGATTCTGGACTAGATGACAAATTATACAAATTGGTAATGACCTGCCAATCCGTCAAATCAACAAGCACATCCTGCCGGTCGATTCTGTAAAAATCTCACCGTCAAATCATAAGTGAAGTGAGCACTTAATAGTCTTAATCCCTAGCGAATGACAGCTCACTCCACGCTCACTTCACCTAAGCTTTAACGGTGAGATGGTTACAGAATCGCACGGCTGGAGTAGGTAGAGACATCTCGATGGCAAAATTATTAGTGGAACTACCGAATCTACCTAAGTTAAAGAGCAGGGGTTTTATCGTGATACAGACCTTTAGGAATAAGGATAATATAAGTAAAGTTTCGAAGTAGAATAGAATAGAGTAGAGTAGAATAGCATTGATGTTTCGTAAGATATACCAAGTAATACAGTAGCTTGCTAAATTTAAGAAAATTTCTTAATCTCCTTTTCACGGGTGTTTAAAAAGGTCAGCGATTGGTTTTGCTAAGAACTAGTAATAATATGGCTTGACAATCATAGTTACCAATTTCACCAATGAAACTGAACGCGATCAGTAGGCTTGTTAGCTGTGTCGCACGTGCGAATCGACTAATAAGCCGATCAGCAAATCGAAACAGTGTCATCATTGGAATATTGACACTGACAGCTCTGGAACGTGATTTATATGTGC
This sequence comes from Eremobia ochroleuca, assembly GCA_949629135.1. Lineage (NCBI taxonomy): Eukaryota > Metazoa > Arthropoda > Insecta > Lepidoptera > Noctuidae > Eremobia > Eremobia ochroleuca. The sequence continues at coordinate 19,185,679 of OX451388.1, read as the reverse complement.
TGATGACATTAATTTTAATTGGTGAAATTCACCCTTAGTTATTGATGATTACTTGAAGTAAATAAAACTTGCTAGTAAAATTAGCTAAAATAACTTTTCTATTACAAGCTCCTAAAGAAACAAGAAACATGAAAATCTAGTTTAATATAAATACGGCATGATGAATAACGGGTGACGGGGCAAATACTGCTAATTAATATTAGTACTAAACTAACTTACTAAGTTATATCAATTGGCCCAACAGGATGTAGAAAGCAACGAGTGGACGTCTGAAGATTAATGGACGTTAAATAATTATTTCTTTGGTATATATCGTTCAATTAACAAATGAGTTGGTGGAAGATTAATTTGTTTGTTTATGTGGAGTTTCGCGACTTAAGATATGTCAGTTTTTTGTGCATTTATTTATTTATTCATTTATTTATTTACTAGCTGTACCCCGCGGTTTCACCGCCATAAGTATCGATCCCGTGGGAATATCGGCATAAAAAGTATCCTATGTATATATCCTATCCCGGTTATAAACTATCTGTGTACCTTTCATCCAAATCCGTTCAGCCGTTTGAGCTTGAAGAAATAACAAACATACAAACACACACACACACACACACACACACACACACACACACACTCACAAACTTTCGCCTTTACAATATTAGTGTGATACACGAAATATAACACGTATTTCAGTAATTCTAAAATGAAGAAAAAAATATACGTACAAGGAAAACAACAAAAAGTATGGAAAACATCGTGAGGAAACCGGTATGTCCTAAAGCCAAAAAAAATCGAAGACATGTGACATCCACCAACGCGCACTGGGCCTATGTGGTGGATTATGACTACATTGGATTGGACATTGCAATTTCTCTCAAAGAAAGGAGAGGAGGCATGTGTGCCAGCAGTGGAAACAGTGGTTATACGCTGATTATATTGTACGTACAAATTAATTACTTGTCTCAAACAAATCATTCATTTTCCAAAAAAAAAACGGAGGAGTTTTTTTCTATTTCATTGGCTACTGTGATTAATTAATATCAAATTAAGTTATTAATTACATTGCCAACATAAAAAACTTAATACCATATTTTTTTACAACCACGACAATCTATATTCAATTATCTAACGGATATTTGACTACTAATTAATTTAATACAATATTAGGCTGTGTGCAGATTTGAATCAAAGCTGTATCTCAACAGACTGAACCATTTTGACACAAGACAAAATGTGTTTGTCTATGGCAGAGAAAAAAACGGTAAGCACGAATTTTCAAGAGTTTTAAAAAAAGCGAAAACAATCAAACATTATCGAGTGTCGTTCAATGATAAAATAAGATAAGATTTGCCCTCGCCGTACTTATGTCTTACGAAATGTGTCAATACTGAGAAGAGTGAGCTCATACTTCCCGCATATGATTTTTCCATGGCAGCATACGGCAGAGGCGTCAAAGCGAAACAGAAACGCGACCATCTTTTGACGCTGTAGGCCCAAATGAACGATTTAAATCATTGGGGTCGATTGTCTTATCCACATCTTGTCGAATAAAAACATTTAATGTGATGAAGCGGGTGGAAAAAAATCCGTCCATGCACCGCTCTGGTTTGACTCCAGTGAACGTGCTCTTACTCGACACAAAATAATTTTAATGTAACGAACAAACAAACATAAAGGCTTATAACATGTTGACAAATTGTCATTGGTGTTATTCTTTTAAATATAGATATGTATTTAGATCGAAATAAGTATCTAATGTTCATTTTAAATGTCTGTCTTAACTATGGAAATTAATTTCGCGTTTTAAAAATTATCCTTTTTTAAAATCCGAAAGAATAGTCACTGAAATTCATTCATATATATTAAATCCACCATAGCCACAAAATCTCAACAAAAAAAACAAGTTATCTAATATCAGAAAAAAAGGTGACAAAACAAAAAAAAAACAAACAATTAAAAAAAAATAACAAGAAGAATACGGAAACTGCATAACGCTACATTAAAACAGATAAGGATCGCCGCAGACGTGTAAAAACAATTTCATTGTTCCGGCTGTGAATGTCTTGCCGTTTGCAGACTGCCTAACCCCGTGGGAACTATTGTGTGCGTAACAGGACTATAGGACTTGCGCTTGCGTCATATATGGCGAGCTTTGTAATGTGGATAACGGTTGTTTGATATTGAAATATAATAATAATGAATCTGATTTATTTTGTAGCAGGTTATTCGTAGTAAGTACGTTTTTGCACAATGTCCAGTAGCAAGTTTGATTGAGTAAGGTGATGACTAAGTCTGATTTGCGCTGTGTTAAGTTTGAACACGCAAGTCGCGCTTTCAAACTTGCCAGCTTACATCGCGATGTAAGTTGAGAAGCTTATGGCTTAGTTATAGAAAAGGAGGATGGCGAGGTTGCATGTACAATGGGACCCACTGTTAGGAGTATCGTGCAGTACGGAAACTTATACCTAGTTGTAGAACTATATAAAACTAGCAAAAAAGCAAATGGGCAGTAAGTCGTAGAGGCTGGGAGAAAAAAGATATGCAATGTAAAAGATTATAACCTAAAACGAATCTAATAGTGCTTATTTAATAATATAATACAATATCTTGTTTATGTATTATGTAGTTTCAAAAAGGTGATCAAACAGAATAGAAATATTTACCAACACTACCATCGTGTTTCTGTATCAGTCTCTCTGGCAAAATATAGGTAGGTACTTACATATCTACTCAAAATAAAAAATACGTCTGGAAGCTAGGAACTAGAAAATAGTGACATGGTCAAAACGAGATATGAAAATGAAATTAATACTGTAAGCATAGACTGGATTGATATAGGATGAAACTATTCGTATAATCACCGACTTCTACTCCTAATACGAAACACGGTGCGTTTAATTACTGCATGATGACTTATTTTTATGTAAATAAAAATCTTTTCTAACTTTTAATTCCCATCATCTAGTGACTCAATATTTTTTATATAATCCTCTTATAAACTGTTAATTATAGTAAATATGAACTTGCAAGTGAACGTCACTTGGTTAATTTATAAATAATGTGGGTCCAAACTCGCCATCCTCCTTTACAAAAAATATGACTGCAGAAATGACTAACTTTATCATGTTCGATTGTATTTATTAACCCGGCGCGCGCCAATTAGCAGACACAATAGACATTTTATTGTTATGTGTACACATGGTGTACATTCGATGTTTGAGAGATTAAGTGTAACTTCAAAAAGTCATTTGAAAGCGTTTTTATGAAAAGGACTTGTCAAATCATTTTTGATAGTTCTTAAGTTAGCAAGCCAATAGACAATTTTACTCGGCCGCCATCTGTACCAAGCCTTACATTTAATAAACAGGTGATACAAAAACTCATCTTCACTTCACAAACCGTCAGTAAAAACTTAGGTCAATCTAACTTTCGGACGTATCTTAATCAAAAGAAAGTCTAAATGTCCATCAAGCTTTTTGCTTCTAAAGTAAAAGTTAAATAGTCGGTTGTCTTAGAAAAGACCTTACCGTCCACATGGCTATTTCCCCCACGTAATGCTGCAATCTACTGCTCGTCGGCTCATCAATCAGACTTTCTGAATTTGCGTGCTAACTCTGCACAAACGGGTCGGTTGTGTCTTTTGCTTACCAAAAAGCTTATATTAACCATCACTTCATAACATTTTGAGCTTTGAAAAGTCGGAAGTAAGGTTTATGTTCGTGTATCATGGTTGGGTCGTATGACTTATGTTGTAGCATAGTGGTGAGTAAAAATATTGTACCTGCATGTACTTCGTCTATGTTTTGAAAATGTTTTCCAATTTGTTACCCTTTTCGTGCATTTGTAAATGCAATTGTTGTGTAGTTAACTTTTTGTACTTACGATTTACATATCAAATCTTGATAATGTCAGTTTCTTAAACGTTTAAATTAGTACCTGCAACAAAAATACGAAATGTTAATTAAAATGTCGTTTATTTAAATTTTTCACACAATTAAACAACAATCACTTTTGTAAATTGACATTTTGGTTTCGATTTCACATTCTGAAGGTACAGTTATATAAAGGAATGCAATATTATAACAATAAACTTATGACATACGTGAATACTGATCTTCATGAGTGCTCCAGTTCTCATAGGTCCGATACCGACACCGTATTATGTAATGACCTACATAATATTATCGATACGATCATGTGGATCGATATTGCATTTATAAAACAGTACTTGTTCCATGAATAAATTATCTATAAAGTATAAGCGATTATTATTTTTTCTCGATATAAACGTGAGAACTAAAGAGTATCCATTCAGACACGTCTCGATTTCAATTAGCAGAGGTAAATAATGTATGTAAAAGATTGGGCAGAGTTGGCTGATTATGTTATTTACAGTCCTATGTATTCATTTCTGCAGTGACTATGTATATATCTATATTCCACGAAAAGTATACGGTTTCGGAATCATCGCCTATCTTCGGAAATATGAACGTGCGCCGACGATATAATACAGAACTGTTACAAATGATTACAAAATTATGTATGTATTAACAACTCTATGCAATTCCTAAACACTTTAAGAGTGACAGGATGATGATCTGCGACCGAAGTAGGTAACCCGACAGTAAGAAAACTTCATTCAATTGCGCGTTTGAATGAAGTTTCCTCACTGTACTGTGTAGTGCACCTGCACTTTGCCTCTGAAGGGGTTACTCTGTGGTACGAAGTTCGTGCAGAAGCACATACTTTTTCTGGTTTAACTGTACATAGTCACTGCAGAAATCACTCAGAAGTTAGCAGAAGTCACTCCATGTAAAATACTGGTACTCAGCTGCATCCGGTTAGACTGGAAGCCGACCCCAACATAGTTGGGAAAAGGCTAGGCAGATGATGATGAGTCACTGCAGAAATCAATACTAAACTGACAGCTGATAGAGACGTAAGGAACAAGACATACTATGCCAACCTCAAGTTAATAATGATAATAACAGGAAGATGACGAGCCACACTGATGAAAATGTAGACATCCCTATAACGCAGGAATTTCCTAAAACACCTTGAAAACTAGAAATTACTTGACTAAACATCTTCATTTCCCGACAAACTGAAGTACCTATACAAAGGAGTGCGTTTCGCAAAGGAAACCTTTTCCTGACAAGCTCTTAGCAAAACCAGTTAGAAATATATATACACTGGCGACCGGCCCCTGCTTCGCACGGTTTTTATGACTTGACAAAACATCGAGATATCTTTATTAATTGTATGTTTAATATTAATAGACTAGACTCATAAACCTTCTGGAATATACAACGTGTAACGTTAAATGCGCAAAACCTCAGACACCCCAACTGTTTTTTTAATTCAAGTGACATATTTCAGAGAGAAAATAAGTCATTAAAATTTTTTAAAAGGTTTTATGTGCTGTTTTAGTTTTACTGGCCATTCTGATCGTTTCTTGCGTCTGCGACGACGCTTTATCGAAGGGGGAGTCGGCACCGGGCCGCTGCGCCGCGCTGACATTGGTTTGCTTGACCTATTAATAAATAGACACGGCAACGTTTTTAATGAAGATTTTTTGAAAAATGTGACCTATATTAAAAAGTGGTTCAATTAATTCTGCTCGTTATTCTGATCAAACTATTTTCAGCTTTTGCGCATTTAACGTTACACGTTGTATAGGTACTATAATTTATTGATAGTGAAAACCGCATCAAAATCCGTTGCGTAGTTTAAAAGAACAACGCGGTCACACAGACGGACATACATATATAGGTAGATATAAATATAAGCAAACAGGTTGAGTAGCGCACAGGTAATCAGTATTTACATACTTAGGTACAGACGCCAGCACATCAAGCTACTACAATCTGTCAGATTTCTGTAATAGATTTTCAACTTTAGCGCTACAGCATAAGGTTCAAAGTTGATTGGGAAAATCTGACAGTTTCGGGTAGCTTGAATTGCTGGCGTCTGTACATACTATTGCTATCTTAATATCCAATATTATGCGAGTCTATAAGTGATTTTAATTAGTATTGACGCACCTCGTGTTGGGATTCAAGTTTCCTGCGTTGCCTAGTATGTACATGATTGCTTTTACTAAGATGGTTTGTTGTGGTAATTAAAAGATAAGCCATGCTTGCTGCCCGGTGATCTTGAGAGATATTTTTAGTTTCACTAATTGAGTTTGAGTCAAAATCAAAAGTCATTTATTCGAAACTAGGCTGAGAATCAGCACTTTTCGAACGTCAAAATTACAAAAGACAGTCCCCCAAAACGCCCGCCCTTCACCACTTCCTAGTGCTTTCGCTGGGAAGAAGAAGTGGCGCAACAAACTCCCCAGCAGCACAGCTGTCTGTTCAGTTATTAGAAAGTATTTGATTGAATACAATACCAGGTATAAAAAGTAATTAAAATTAGAAGACAGAATACTAAATTAAATTATTTGCCATATGTCAGCTAGCCACGCCAATATACCAAGTAATACAATAAAAACTATACGTACTCAAGCAAAAAAATATACAATCAAAATTTAAAATGTAAACAAAAACTTATTATCTAAGTAAAAGCCTCCCTGACCGCTTACGTATTTATGCAATGCTGAGTTCTGTTCACATAGTCTTGAAATCACAAACGAGGGAGTGGGCCATAATCCACCACGCGGGCCCAGTGCGGGTTGGTAGATGTCGCATGTCTTCGAATTTTTGGGTTCTAAGACGTGTCGGTTTCCTAACAACGTTTTCCTCCCACCTATTTGCTAGTCGTAAACTCGTAAGTTCATTCTGATGCCTGTTACAACAATGATTGGACATCAGCAACGTTCGTCATTACTTTCGGTTACAGTATATATAGTTTTCTGTCAGAAGTCAGAAAAAACCTCACCTAGAGCAATAATGAGTACTTTTCCAGATAATAGATACTAATGACCTCTCTAATCCCCACTCTGCCTTTCGTACCCCGAGCCCCAAGAGACCAACCAACTGTCTAACTTTGGGACTTACTGGTAAATAATACTTTGCAACCTAGCCTATACAAGTTGTAGTTGTTGTTGTGTAGTTGTAATAACACACAACTTCATAAGGGGTCATTGTTGTCATCTTTATGAACAACTTTTACTATGGGACCAAAACAAAAATCACGAAAAAAAAATCAGCCGCTCCCTACATTTAGACGAGTTATGCGAACATAAATGTAGGGAACAGCAGTGCTATTCTGTAAAAATCTCACCGTGAAAACTTAGGTGAAGGGATTAACACTGTTGACACTGCTCACTTCAAGCTCACTTCACTTATGATTTCATGGTGAGATTTTTACAGAATCGACCGGCAGTTTTTGTTTTTTTAGGTATAGGTAGTATTTTAAGTTCCTCATGTCGTGTCAACTTGGTAACCTATGAACCTGCTTAATGGACCTGGACAAAATATATTTCTATTTCTAACCAAAGCTTGGTTCTTTGCGTTTTCACACATGGAGGCACCAAAAAGGGCAGTACAAGTGTTCGGTGGCAGAATACGAGTACAAAGATGCTTAAACAAAAAATTTACCCGATCGATAGTCAGTTAATTACCAACACAAATATTAATAGATCAGTAAAACAAACAAAAATAAAGTCTATTTTTAGATGCAAGTATTAAGTACAGATAAGTTGACAGTAAAATTTATACCAAGGTTCGCTATATCACGATAACCGAAGTGATAATAAACTATGCAATGTGTATCATAGTAATATAGAAGTTAATATTATTATAGCCCAGTAGACGGCCTCGTTGGTCTAGTAGTTACAATTTGAGTTGGAGCTGGGCTAGCGTAGTACGGAGTTTTAATAGTATAAGAAGCCTACCGTACCTAACTATGTATGTGGTTACGAAGTTACCTTCGAAGTAACGTAATCATGTTCTGTGCAGTTTATTAGATGTCAAAATAAAGTAGGCTAAGCCTTATTAATATTAGCATATTACTATATACTTAAGTACTTATGCATATAGTAAATTAAATGAGCGAATGCAAGATTTAAGCAGGTGATTAAATTCAAAGAGGCGTATGGACAAAATTAATAAGCATGTACAGACGCCAGCACATCAAGCTACTACAATCTGTCAAATTTATTTAATAGATTTTCAACTTTATCGCTAAAGCACAAGGTTGAAAGTTGATTGGGAAAATTTTATAGTTTCGGGTAGCTTGATGTGCTGGCGTCTGTACCAGTGAAAAAGCTACACGAGTGACGATACTCAAATACAGGGTGTCTGGGACATCGCCGTGTTACCTCCTATCACAGATTCAGTACGGTCACCAAAAGAGATATGTAACCAGGGTCGTCCGGTATAGTTGAAAATTAGTAAGAAACCGATGGATGTTTTCGAATAAAATTTAATTTAATTAATAGTAAAGAAACAGTTAATTAAGCAAATTTAATTTCATTGGATAACATCCATCGGTTTCTTACTAAACTTCCACTATACCTGGTCACCCTAATTACTTATCTCTTTTGGTGACTGTACGTGTTTCGAAATTTTTCGTCGGTTCTAAAATATAAAAAAATCTGTTCCGCGTAGGTATCGTACTCTTCTATCATCATCTGCCTAGCCTTTTCCCAACTATGTTGGGGTCGGCTTCCAGTCTAACCGGATGCAGCTGAATACCAGTATTTTACATGGAGCGACTGCCTATCTGACCTCCACTACCCAGTTACTTAGTAATACGATAATCCTTAATACTATTAACGACAATGTCATATTGTGTCACTTTACTGACGATAGTTGTAAGTCATTGTTGTAATTACTAACACATTGGATCTTCGTTAACTGAATTAAATAATAATTATTATTATTATTATAAAATAACCAGCCGATAATGTTCCCACTGCTGCGACACAGGCCTCCTCTCGGTGAGAGGGAGTGGGCTGAAATCCACCAGGCGGGCCCAGTGCGGGTTGGTAGATGTTACATGTCTTCGAATTTTTAGTTCCAGGATGTGCCGGCTTCTTCACGATGTTTTCCTTCACCGTTTTTGAGCTGTCATCTAACCGAAAACCAAAAATTTTACAAATCTAATTATGGGGTCTTATGAAACATTTAAAACCGCCAAAAACCCATTACATCACAGAAGTAACTACTTCAACAATTTAACATTCACCAAACAATATCTATACAGTTCCGCCTTACTGTAAACGACTCTAAACAACTCTAAATTAAGTCATTACCGCTCGAACATCTCACCAGAACATTATTGAGTGATGACCTTTCGAGGCAGCGTATGAAAGGCACAATTATGCCGTAATGTGCCGTAACTCGTAACGTGGGTAACATGTGAATTATCGTAATTATATCAAAGTCAAGTAGTTGTTAAGGTGGCTACAGACGGGGAGGTGATTTACTGTGGCTATAATATTTGTATAAGACTAAAAGTATTGTGTGTAGTAATACAAAAGAATAAGTATCTATTGGAGATTCTACCGACAATTAGTGCTGTAGATACCTGTATAATTTTGTTATGAGGCATAAATGCGTATATACTATATTATAACATAACTCGCAGGCACAAAAAAAAATTATCAAGTTACTAGAACACCTAGCGTATTCTAAATACAATATACCTATTAATACTGAACTGAACACCTAGAGCATTCAAGAAAATGAAATTCCAGTAATTAATTCAAAAGTTACAGATACAAATTCCACAATACGATCTCACAGACAACTAGTCACCCATTGCAAATACGGTTCAATAACAACATCTATAAAATACTCGTAAGCCACCCACTACCGTCCTAATTTGTATTCAAATAACATAATGGAACACGATAAAGGACTAAATATTCGCCTCAAACCTCACTCACCAACAAGACTGCAAAATTATGAGCACAACACTAAATAATAGACTAAACTATACATATTTAATGCTAAGTAATAAGCTAAACATGTCTAGTTTTAGTTCAACGAGAATCATATCACGATCGCGATTGTTAAGATATATTAATAAATAATTTTAATGTGACATTAATATGCACCGTTAGTCCGAACACGGAGTTTGAAACATGTTGTGGATGCAAGAGTATGTATTAAGCAGGCCGAAGACGTCAAGACGTTGAATTAAGACGGGCCTTCGCAAACTTTGACGTGCGGTATCGTCAATCCTTTAAGAGGAAAGATACAGGGGATTCTGACACGGGAAGACTCTAAGTTCAATTTCAGGGTATCAACAATTTGAGGTACGTACGTACTCAATTAATTTTAGGCCATAGATGTCGAATGGTACTTAACATGGCGTGCCAAATAACTTTTACAAAATGTGACGACTGAAAATTGATCGCAGTATACCTATGTTGAAAAGTTAAATGTTACAAGTTGAAAAGTTAAGATTTAAGAACGTTCAAAATGTAGTTGCAATCAGATCTTAGCGACAATCAATATCAAAACTAAAAATAACATATTTTTGACAAGTTTTGATATTGATTTGATTGAAACTGAGATTAGAATGCGAACGTTCTTAAAAATACGGGAATTGCATTTCTGCAATAATCGTGCGTCAACGCGACATCGGTGTGGTACCTTTACTTAAACATTTATGCATTGTTGACTAAAAGTTAACGGTGCCTGCACATTGGAGCCGGTTCTTGCAAATATTTTCTACTAACTAACTTTAACTTACGTATACGAACCGTTATTTTTACTTTTGCATGAATCATAACAAACTATTGTATTGAAAATGCCAATGTTGGCAGTATTTATGTATTATTATCGATATTGCATGATAAATCGTAATTGGTTGATAGGTACCCGATAACCAAGAAAAATAACCAGTTTTGACAGTAGTTAAAACTTTAACTATTGGCCGTGGTCGCTGCAGTTATTTTGTCGAGTTGTATGGTTTTTGGCCATGTCTTGGTACGACTACAACTTTATAGTCCTGGGATCTGAGTAATTTTCATGGTGTACATAATAAAGAGTATCCTATCTATCTATCTAAAACGGTGAGGTCTGCAGAGCGAAAACACAGGAAATATTGTTTCAAGCATTTGTGACAGGCCTGTTAGTCTAGTGGTCAGTGGCCCTGACTGCTATGCGCAAGGTCGTGGGTTCGATTCCCACCCAGGACAAATGTTTGTGTGATGAGCACGATCATTTGTTCTGTGTCTGGGTGTAATTTATCTATAATATGTATGTATTTAGAAATACAGCCTTGGCCAAAAGTATTAGGCACCCCCATAAAACACGTGCTACTAATAAAGTATAGCAAAAATAAAGCTATCTGTTAAACAATAGCCCAAGAGGTGAATACAAATGTTATTTAAAACCATAAATAAGGAATTTTGACGAGCCACAAAACACCTGGTCCGCAATTAGTGGGAAATGGCATTTAATGACAAATATTTCTTTTTTTTTCTCAGTCTTCTTTCGCTGTTCATGGTGTCAAGAAGCTAGTGTGTGTTATTTATTTGTCAAGTAGAGGCTGTCTATTTTACGAAATGCCTAAAGAAAGTGAACTTTGTATAGAAAAACGGATAAAAATCCAGATTGTACACGAAGAGGGCAAATCCCAGGTAGAGATCGCCAAGTTGGTAAAATGTTCTCGATGTGCGGTGCAATCTGCTCTTAAAAGGTTCGCGGAGACTGGTTCTCACACAAACAGAGTGAAAACGGGCAGAAAACGTGTCACTACTGAGCGTCAGGACAGAAAACTGATTCGTGACTCTCTCAAGGACCGCAAAAAAACTTCTTCTGAACTCGCTGCGGCTCTATCGGAGAACATTGGAAAGACGATTAGTTCTCGAACGGCAAGAAGAAGACTCACAGAAGCGGGCTTAAGAGGCTGTAAAGCCAGGAAGAAGCCTCTGTTATCCGAGAATAACAAAAAGATCCGCTTAGAATGGGCTCTACGACACCAACATTATACCGAAGAAGATTGGTCCAATGTTGTATGGTCCGACGAATCGAACTTTGAGGTAAGTTTTTATATCATCGGTATAAAACAACAACAACAATTACTAATTAGTTCATTAACTTTTGTAAGAATTACAACCAATCTAACATGAGTGTTTTTTTAAAAATGTTTTTAGGTATTCGGAACGCCGGGTGTGACGTTTGTGAGGCGGCGTGTCGGCGAGGAATACCATCCAGATTGTGTGGTACCTACCGTCAAACACGGAGGCGGCAGCATTATGATCTGGGGCTGCATGGCTGCCGATGGGGTTGGCGAAATGTTTGTTTGCGAAGGCCGCATGAACAGTGAAAAGTACATCAATGTGCTAGAAACTGTGTTGATACCTTCGTTGGTGCGTATTTTCGGTGGCACCAACTTAGACGGCGTCAAATTCCAGCAAGATAATGCTCCATGTCATAAATCGGCGACCACGATGGCTTGGTTTAGAAATAACAGCATTTTCTTGCTGGACTGGCCGGCGCAGTCTCCAGATCTGAACCCCATCGAGCATCTTTGGGGTATACTGAAGCGCAAGATACGGGAGCATAGCATTACATCAAAGGCAGCGTTAAAAAATGCCTTAACAAGTGAGTGGGATGCCATAAGTCCTGATGAGTGCACAAAGCTCGTACGCAGTATGCCCCAAAGGATTGCTGCGGTGATAAAAGCGAAGGGTGGATCCACTAAATATTAATATTTTTTATTGTTTTAATAAATATCTAAACATAGACAGCAAAATTAGTTTTATTTTTCATCCCAAATGTGTGTAATGCAATCATTTGTAGGGTGCCTAATACTTTTGGCCAAGGCTGTATATATGTATGTTTATCAGTTGTCTAGTACCCATAGCACAAGCTCTGCTTAGTTTGGGACTAGATGGCGTTGTGTGATAGTTGTGGAATATTATTATTATTATTATTTATTAGGAAGGTATGAAGGTTTTTCTGAGAACAATGTGGAAAAACGGCGTATCGTACAAAAAGCATATGTCAAGTTTTATGTAGACAGTTTTCTATCAACCCAGTGTAAGTACATGGAGATGCTATACAATCTGTAACGATAATCAAAACTCATAATATCAGTCTACTTGCTGTACTTAGGCCGTACCCAGATAATTTAATAACAAAACATAGTTCTCAGCAATGATGATGAAGACTATAATGGGGATGACCACCATATTTATAACTTCACTTCTAATCCAAGAATGCTTCTACTTATTAAAAGAATATTTGGAGTCTAGCTTAAAATGACGATTTGCTAAAAAAAAAAACAAGTGGCGATCTGTCCTATACAAACAATAAAATTTAGTCTATCCTATTTAACTTCGTATAAAATTATAATTATAATTTGTACTACCTGAAAAGGATGACATATTTAATTTTGACATAAATATAATTTCTCAATTTAATGACACTAATATTATAAAGGTGAAACTTTGTGAGTGTGTGTGTGTTTGTATGTTTGCTACTTCTTCACGCTCAAACGGCTTGACCAATTTGGATGAAATTTGGCACAAGGATAGTTTATAACCAGGATTAACACAAAGAATACTTTTTATCAAGATATTCCTACGGGATCGAGACTCATGCGGGTGAAACAGCGGGGAGCAGCTAGCTGTACTTATATAATAGAAGAAAATAATTAAGAAATAATAATGTTCTTAACGCATGCTAATTTAGGATTATAAGCGCAGGCGAATGATGATTTCAATGCTTGTAAAAGGCTGCTAAGTGATGAGTACTAACATAACAACACCAACATTGTACACTTAGTTCGCAATAAACGTTTTGACTTTGACTTTGACTTCATACAACCAAGATTAGAGGTAGATCATTCATTAATCACTATGCTATATTTATTGATATCGACCAGCTTTCTACAGTTGAACGCAGATCCCTACCCTATCGGCCGCAACCCCGGCTTACCCCAGCCTTAGGACCTTAATGATTTTATCAGGAGGGATTATTCTTCCCAGTTCCCCTAGGAAAATGATTAATTAGTATTACCACATTGTCACTGATACGGTTTCGAATAATTACAAGAAAGATATATTGAAATTTATTAAATTTATTGACATTTTTCAAAAATCTCGACAAAAGAAAAACATATTAAAAGTACTATTTTACCACTGAAAAGTTTGGAATGGGGGAAGAGCCTGCGTATGGGTCTACTAACGCACAAATACCTGTGAGCGAGTAACACCTAAACCCAAACCGATAGCGCACATAATCTTATCTCAAAAAAATTGAGCATTATTCTAATGTAATTATTTAATGAATGCATGCTGAAATAAATAGAAATTTAAAATTTAATTTAATTTTTAATTGACATTGTTTCTCATTAAATGATTAATAACGTTTTACTTAACATATAATTATTAAGGGTAATTTCGGCACTTGCTATATTATTCGAGAAAGCTTATCTCATACTGAAAAACAAAACCCGTCAGTAAGTTCAGGACAACGTTGGACAGAACGAGGTCGTCTACACAGGGTGCGTGAGACGTAGGTAAAGAAAAGAAAGAAAAATATACGTTTATTTGCGGTAAACATGACGCAAAGAAAGAACACAAACACAAAAAGAACAAATTGGTGGAAAATATGCGCTCAACATAATGCTGCGATCATGTGCGAGACCAGAGCCCCCAGCATTGGTTATCCATGTAAGTATCGTCCGTTATGGAAAGTTTTCTTTTGATGCTTCAGTAGCCCTATCGTCCACAACCCTACTCAAAGGTTACCAGTTACAAATTTAAATCAATCAAATTAGTAGCCAGAATGTCACAGCACTAGTAACACGTTTATCAAAATTTTGTTTCTGTGCGGTTAGTGGAAGTTCTCAGGTGCGGTTCGGTCAAGTGCTGTTGAAATCAGTGGCCTGATGAGTGGAATACCTTGTTACTTTTGAATAACGTCGTGGACGGTCGGCATTATTGTTAGTAATCAAAATGGTTATAACCGAAATTATGACCGATGACATGACGTAAAAACTGCCTTTTTACGAGGGAACGATGACATCACAATTTCGCACAGTTTTGAAAACATTTAATTACCTAGTGACCTAGAAAGGTGTTGTTTTTCACGATTTTACATCACACATTAATGTTAGGACGTGTGAATTGGATGCAAATGTCTAAATCAACTATTTGTGAACCAATCTGTGGTTTATTTCGTTACTGTTCCTCTTTGTAGATACACCTACGTGCAGAAAATGAAATTCATGTCTTCCTCTTACGTCTTAAGCATAAAATGTGTTGTTATTTAAGTAATCATTTAATATTTATTTAATTATTTTACTAATCGTATCTCAAAAGTCTTGTTCGGTAAAGACTAAGTTGTGCTTTGTGCAATCATTAAAATGAATGATAATTATGCTCATTCATTTATTTGGTCTGTAAGTGTGTGCGATCCGTGAGAAAGTCACATCTAGGTATCTAATCTGCTTTTTTTTTTCTCTAACATATCTAGGCTGTAAGAAACAACGCCTTATAGTAAAAACAATAAACACAGTCGGCATAATAATAAAGGCGAGTGATTAAAAAGAAAAAATATAAAATTACGTCATCACTCTTATACGAGTAATCTTCATCTACCGTTTAAGCTCAATTTCATAATTTTTCATGAATATTCATGAACAATCCAGTTTCAAATTCTCAAATCGTGTTATTTATTTTTCAGTTAGTTTAATGTGAGATAATCTAAATAATGTTTTAACTAAGTGAGTAATTAAAAGATCAATGCTATTGAACTCCGCAAACAGTTAAATTAAGTTGTTAATTATAATTATTAATTTAAACTACCGTTAAACCAAAGAAAGGAAGTATCACAGACGTTTAAATATATTTTAATTGGACTTATGACTAATCTAAGTTCGAGTGATATTATAATTAAAATTACGGTAAAAAAATATACTTACCTACTTCTCAGTGTTAATTTACTAAAGCAACAGATTTAGTTTTAATTTAAAAAAATCTCTAGTCCAATACCTGGATTTAAAAACGTTCAAAATCTAATCGCATCTCAGCTATAATCAGTGTCAAAAACTTGTCGAAAATGTAGGGAAATTATAGGTATTTTTAATTAAGACTAGAATACGAACGTTCTTAAAAATACGGGAATAGTCCCACAATAAAGCAAGTGATCATTACCACAATAGATAAGATTTAATGAATGAAGTTATTTTTACCAAGCCAACTATTCACAAAGACACAAAAATTACAATATACAAGCCCACAGTAAAACATATAAATAATAATATAAATAATAATAATATAACAAAAAAAAATATATAAAGAAAAAGGTAGGAGCTCATTGGGCATCAAAAAATTCTTGCGCATCGCTGTCAATGGGATAAGTGCCCAAAAGGCTGGCAGCATTACGACGTTGGATAGCAATGCTGATTCATTGGGCTAAAAATAGGCCAGCCCTCAGGTCACGTGAAGAGTCAACCAACCGCTTGGCGATGTCCCGAAATATTTGATGAGCACTCGGACCCCAAGGTCCTAGTGTTTCAACCCCAAACGGCTCAAACATATACATATGTTCTAAGGAGATTGGAGTATTTGCGCCGTTTGAGGTTTTCAGCACCTGCAGCAGCCGCTCCAGCACAGCCCACCGTGCTTGGAAGATGGGTTAAGATTAAGATTGATATAAAATATTATAAGATTCATTTAATGAATGAATTGAAATTCTGATGGCCAATGTTCCATGATATGCAAAATAATACCGATATGGTATCGTTTCGTGCCAAATCTTTCAATTATAATGAATGATAAGTGGCTATCGCATAAGAATAATTTGGATCTCATGTTAGGAATAATTTAGGTGACGATGACGGCACAGTTAGCTTGAATTTTGTTAGTCCGTGGTCGATTTCATTCGAAGCACGTCGGTGCTGTCTTAGTACGAATATTTAAGTTATCGTCACGATTTTCATTGGTAATATGAATAATGTGATGGTGTAAAGAAGAACACAAAAGAAATCATGGATAGATTGTGTGAGGAATGATATCAAAGAAAAAGGATTGAATCATAGAGTGATCACTTCCTCTCTCCTTAAACAGCACCATTATATTTTCTTTACTCCTGTTTCATGTCTATTGTTATATGTATATATTTATTTAGATTGGTATAATATACTTTATGTATGTATTTATTTTATCGTGTAAATAGTACACCACAGACTACCTACAATATTTGTCTCTCCTTCCGTTTTCAATCCATCCAAAGGTGGTCTTTAAAAGATCGCTCTTAGCGATAAGACCGCCCATTGTGTCACCCTTTGTAAAATTTCTATATTTATGTCTGTAATCGATATGGTGTACATAATAAAGAGTATTCTATTCTATTCTAGAGTGATGGCTAACAGAGGAGATTGGAAAAAAAAACGCGTTGCGCCGAGCCAAAGATACATGGGACAGGGGCGGAACAATAGAATATCTAAGAGAGAAGTTATAAGGAAGGGTGTATGAAAAAGAATAGAGAGAAGTGTTATAAGTAACACTATACTCATATTTAGAGCGCAATGTTTTACCCCTTATTATATTTACTTGCAGAGCCGCCCCGATTTCAACTAGTAAATTCAATCCAAGACACCTTATTTCTTTGCATCTCTTTCATAGTTTACGGTATCCTTTACATTTCGTTCACAATTCTCCCTGTCAGTTAAAATTAGCTTAGTTCTTGCCAGACACAGTCGGCGCCAGTATCATTAATACCAAAACAATAGCTAAATAAACGATTCTCCATTCAAACGTCAAAGACTCGCTCGGCGTAAGACTAGCTCGGCTACTGTCAGAGTATGAGTCAGCATTCCCTGACCTCAGTCCAGTACTCTGTGATTAATACTATATGATAATTAATCTATTCTGTATTGACCTTCTGTGTAGAACGGAAGGAACTGTTTGTAGTATTGTGTTTATTTATATGACGTTATGTAATTTACCTATGTATTGTTAATTATTCAATACAGTATCCAAAATAACACATCGAGCTATAGAAAGAGATTATCTACATAAAGAAATTAATTAAAAAAAAAAAGGGAGAAGACGCAATGGAAAAAATTGACTGTTAGTTAAAAGCTTTGAACTTATAATCACAACTTACAGGATTTAAACCAAAGTTACTCGATGGTTATATACTTGTGTTACAAGTTGCACGTTATTTTTCAGTCACACGATTCCGGAATGCAAATTTTCAAACTTAGAAACATATCTAACATTCCATGGCCTACTTGCACCTAAAATAAGTAAATTAATGTATTTAGCGCTAAACGTATTAAGAACACAATTTTGTCTCTGGCCTATTCAAATGACAGACTGACAGAAATGGAACGATATTTTAAATACGTTTAGCGCTAAGTCTTCTTCTCTCATATCAGCATTAATTATGAGAACAGCGCATCATAATCAGCCTATAATGTCCCCACTGTTGGGACACGGGCCTCCTCTCTTCGAGAGCGAGTGGGCCGTAATCCACCACGCCGGCCCATTGCGGGTTGGTAGATGTCACATGTCTTCGAATTTTTGGTTCAAAGACATTTCTTTTTCGGTTTCCTCACAATATTTTCCTTCACCGTTTTGAGAGTAAGGCTGATGAAATTATTTACACAAAATTTGCACCCACGACCAACGACTCGAAAGTCGGTGTTGTTACAGCTGGGCTATCACTGCTCAAGAATAGCGCATTCCGTGGCATAAATGAATATTAGTGTGGGCATTAAGTCCGCCTTTGTACCTTTTGTGCGAAAAGTTTAAATAAATCCATACATATAAATAAAATTGGAGTGTCTGTTTGTAATATTGATATAACCGTTTTTTACTACATGCATATGAATATATATACACCACACATACATATACGGTACATACACCAAAATAATTTTTTTTACAATTTTTGACTGTCTGTCTGTCTGTTTGTTCCGGCTAATCTCTGAAATGGCTGGACCGATTTTGACGGGACTTTTATTGGCAGGTAGCTCATGTAATAAGGAGTAACTTAGGCTGTTATTTTAGAATAAATCTTTTATTTTAGAAAAATAAAGTAATGTTGCAATGTCCAAGTACTGTCCTGTACCGCGCGCAGCTCACGCGCATGCCACACTGTGCCGTCACTTCGGGCGCCTCGCACCACTTCTTCATTAATAAAAATATTTAGTATATAGGGTGACTGGTAATTAGTGACCGATACTTAAACACATGATTGTACTCATCATTACAAACAACTTTTACTATCGGACCAAATCCGAAATCGCGAAAAAAAATCAGCTGTTCCCTACATTTATGTTCGTACGAGTCGTCAAAATGTATGGAACAGCTGATTTTTTTTCGCGATTTCGGATTTGGTCCGATAGTAAAAGTTGTTTGTATGAGTAATAATAATAATTAATAGGTCAAGCAACCCCATGTCAGCGCGGCGCAGCGGCCCGGTGACGACTCCTCCCTCGATAAAGCGTCGTCACAGACGCAAGAAACGATCAGAATGGCCAGTAAAACTAAAACAGCACATGAAACCTTAAAATTTTTTTTTAATGACTTATTTTCTCTCTGAAATAGGTCAACTGAATTAAAAATCAGTTGGGGTGTCTGAGGTTTTGCGCATTTAACGTTACACGTTGTATATGAAAAGATTATGAAGTAAGTAGTGATAGATTATTAACATTAACAAATAACTACACAATTAAAAATGACCCAGCGAAGCGGGTATTCACAGCTAGTAAATAATAAATATCAGTGAGCAAGGTGCGCCGGATGGCAATCGGTAGACACTTTAATGCAAGAGCGCCACACGCCATCGACAAAATTGCATAAATCGTCAGGTGCCAGTATTTTCTAATTAGCATACTAACCCTTTTCAACATACCTTATTATGCATTGAAATTAAACTAGTTTTAGGGTGCGTTTCCACTGAAGCGGAGCTGGGCGGAGCGGAGCGGAGACGTGTAGGAATTGTCCAATCACAGACGAGACGAGTGACGCGATGAGGATGTCAACCATTGTCATTAGTCGATTCCTGCACGTCTACGCTCCACTTCGCCCAGCTCCGCTTCTGTGGAAACGCACCCTTACTTACATCTTGAGCCAAAGGAGCCGGTCATCGTTCTTTATGGATTAACCGATAGTTCTGTTGGAAGCCAATTAGAATGTAGATATTATATGGTACTGGGAACGTTTATTTATTTTAAGTAGGAGTAGATGGGAAAGTGGAATTAATTCAGGTGAGATTTAAAGCTGAAATGGACGACACTTATGGGGGAGTAAGCGAGATTATCATGTTTCCTTTCTACTTTTTCAAAGACCTGCCGCATCTATTCTGTAAAAATCTCACCAACTGACAAGTAAGCTTGAAGTGTCAATTCACATCACGTGGAATGAGAACTCACACCAAAATCACAGCATTTAAGTTTTTACGGTGAGATTTTTACAGAATAGCAATACAGTTCATCTGCCTAGCCTTCTCCCAACTATGTCGGGGTTGGCTTCCAGTCTAACCGGATGCAGCTGAATGCCAGTATTTTACATGGAGTGACTGCCTATCTGACCTCCACAACCCAGTTACTGGGTAATACGATACCCCTAGGTAAGACTGGTTGTCAGACTTTCGGGCTTCTGACTGCCCGTAACGACTGTCATAGATCCACGAATGACAGCTGGGACCAACGGCTTAACGTGCTTTCCGAAGCACGTAGGGGTCTCGGTATGTAAAGATGGTCATCTATCCACAGACCATCCGCGGCAAACGTAGCTTACACTGACCGATCGACCTGTGTGACTGTTATTATTTAGCCACGGGGCCCCCAGAATAGATTAGATTTTGATCTCGAGACGTTTTAGACGCTTTTCTGATAGATCGGGCGAAGAAAACATGAACGGAGATGTGTGGAAGTATAAAGTTGGCAATGGGACAATATAGCTTAGTAAGCTAAAATTAAGTAACCTCAAAATTACAAAATATGTACCAACCTATTCAATATTTATAGACATGTAATGGTGACTTTGCAATCTACAATACAATTATTAAATGAAAGTATAATTACTAGAATACCATTCAGATCTTTTTATTTAGTGCACAGTTCAATGAGGTTACATACATATTCTATAAATGAGTAGTTGCTTAAGTTGTAATCGAATTAATTCTTGATGCAACTAGTTTAATTGGTTATTTGCAGATCGAACATTTAGATAGAAATGATATGCTTTTTATTCGCTCAGTAATTAGGTGTTAAAGTTTATAACTTTATTAAGTAATCTTTTAAAGGCTATGTTACGTTAGCTGTAAACTGAGACTGCACCCTAATTGCGTAACACATATTTAAACACAATCTGGATCATTATGAACGATATTACTAATCCATTGCATCATAAGTTCTAAAAATTTGTCTGCTCAACGTCGTAAATAACGAGATGAATGTTGTTGAGCTGATAAAATGAAAGCTATTGTTACTGTTAGTTTATTACGCAATTACCCCGCTGGAACCTCATTGCTAAACATATTATGAAGGTTTGACAAGGATCAATGAAGTTGTATTGATTGCAGCTATGCAACATCGCATACCTAATATTATAGAGTGGAATTACCTACATAAATAATAATAATATTCCACAACTTTCACACAACGCCATCTAGTCCCAAACTAAGCAGAGCTTGTGCTATGAGTACTAGACAACTGATAAACATACATGTATATTTCTAAATACATACATATTATAGATGAATTACACCCAGACAAGGAACAAATGATCGTGCTCATCACACAAACATTTGTCCAGGTGGGAATCGAACCCACGACCTTACGTATAGTAGTGAGGGCCACTGACCACTAGACCAACAGGACTAACACGCCGCTCCCGGAACAGCCCCATTCCTACCATAGCATTTTTTTTGCCATGTCTTATGATATTTTATGGGTCGTGTTGATACGAAGAAAAAAGAGTTTCATACAGGGTAGAAAGCATAGAGAATATAACCACTAGAGAGCGTATGGGCCGATTTCTTCGAAGCACACGACTCACTACTGCGGGCCGGGGGATGAGGAAGAACGCGCGGCTGCAATTGGTCAGTTCAAGGTCAAGTTGCATCGTTAGGGCTGCTTTACTTCAAGTTGAAAATAGTCTATATCGATAAAATGGATTTTAACATTATAATAAATACTAAATCAAAATCATAGAAATAATATTTAATCAAAATCAATCAATTACAAAAAAAAAATCCCGGAAATGGACTGATCGGCCCCGGTCGGGGACAGAAAGAACTAAAAAATCCCGGAAAATACAAAAAAAAAAAAAAAACCGACGAACTGAAAACCGAGGAGGTTCTCAGTTCGTCGGTATTTCTTTTTTGAAGTCGGTTAATAGTAGATAGTTATTTTATTAAAGTATGTGAATTGAATAAAAAATGTATTCATTTTATTTTTCTCGATATCAACTTTCAGCTATTAAAGATAACAGCACTATTTTTTACGATAAACATACAAAAGGAAAGAAAGGGATAGAAGCATTAGAATTGTCTAATACAAGAACGAGACTTTTCCAAAAGACATCAACGCGCGACTCAAAAAGTGTGCTCGTTTACCCAGCCACCATTTTAAATAGACCCCTGCAGTGGCTTATAATCTGATTAAATCAAAAATAATTTTTCGTAATGTTTATGTACCGATGAAAAGTTATGTCATCCTTTTTGTAACTAGATGTCTAAGAATGTTTCCCACACCACTTCACCGCGCATGAAGGCATTTTGATGCGTTATAATTGCATAAACTTTATAAAAAATTATATTAATTTAGCGTGCACGCAGGTCTAACACTTGGACACAACTAAAATTGCTACTAGTACCGTAGCCTATACATAGGCGACAAAATACTAATAGTTTTCGTGCGTCGGGGCACTGTATACGCAGTCAAGTGGTTATAATAGTCTTTGGTAGAAAGGGACCTCGACGCGCAACCTGTTACTGCCTGTTGATTCTAGACCCCATATCGTAGAAACTTTTCGTCGGTTATAAAAAAAAAATATCTTGTTTCATAAAAAAAGTGCGGTCAAAATGTATGGAACAGCAATTTTTCTCTTTAATAACGGATGAAACTGATTACCGGTTGTGCGTCGACGGCCGTCCCACCCTGTATACATAGCTATGTGTTTACCAATGAAAGTGTAATAAAATAAAAAAATTATCGACATTCATCATGTCGGAATGGTTCAAGGTTCTCCTGAAAACGTTAGAACGTTTGCAATTGATCTTGGCAGTGCCCGACGTAGATTGATAGAGCTTTCGTTAAAAATGCATTCAACAGAATCGTTCTTGAAACCAGACTGACGTGTAGACGGGTCTGAGTTCTGGAAAAATGTTCTTACAAACTTTAGTTGGTACCTACGTACGTGACATAACATCACGCCTTATATTCTCTTAAGGGTCGGGCAGTGGATTGAAGAGTAGGTGCACCTCCAGCTCGCCAGTTATTGTTACAAGTCCAATCATCTAAATGAAGACGACATTTGAGCATCATAGCATGCAATACACAAATGAATAAATTAATAGTAAATAGTAGCAGTAATAGTAGCAGTAGCAGTAGAAGCAGTGGTAGCTAATAGTAGTAGTAGTAGTAGTAGTAAATTATTAGTAGTAGTTTTATTAGTATGTATGTATATTATATATATTTAGTATTAGTGTACGTTTTTTTCACTTATGATTCAACAATTTTAATAGTTTGTTTTTTAATCATTGTTCGGTTCAACCAAAGCACCTGCCATCTAATCTCTTCACCACCCTTGGTTGACTGGTAGAGAATGTCTAAGGCATTAAGGCATTAAGTCCGCCTTTGTACCTTTTTTTTTGTGTGCGAAAAGCTTAAATAAATAAATAAATATGATTGCTAATTAGTACCTACAACATACCTACGATGAAACTAATAAATCTAATAATAAAATTGCGGTACCTATATGGTCGTACACAAACTTGCGAGTATACGAGTATTACACGGTGAAAATAAATGTCAAGAATTTTATTTTTTCACTTAATTAGCGCATGAAACTTGATTCAATTTGGGTCACAGGGCGGCTAACGATAGGGTAAGTCATTAATCTTGATTAATGTGTGGGAAAATGTACCTACCAACATGAACATTTTTTCATTTCATTTTTTTTTTGTATTTGTATTTTGTGTTTCAGAAAATGTATCCAAATAAATGTAATCATTTCTTTAGTTCTTTCTTTCTTATAGAAATACTGATCATGAATAATTTTATTTTTAGAAAATGTTTATAAAATGTCTCTACATTTTATAAACATTTTCTAAAAATAAAACCCAAAAAGGTTTTTGATTTTCAGTTTCATATTCAAGTTCTTTTTACCACAATTTTCTTTTTTGTATTATTTCCATTGTTGAAATACTTTTTTTCAGGGCCGAAAATGTAGAATGACACTTATTGAATAAACATGGGTAGAAATGCATTCATGTTCTCTTCACGAACATATTATTATATTATTAAACCTATTTATGTATTTGTCTAGTGTTTTATTATTATTTTTAATTTTATCGTCGTCGTGTCAACCGAAGCACCTGCCATCTAATCTCTTCACCACCCTTGGTTGACTGGTAGAGAATGTCTAAGGCATTAAGTCCGCCTTTGTACCTTTTGTGCGAGAAGTTTAAATAAATAAATAAATATTATAGTAATCCTTTTGCTAATCGTAATGCTTAAGACAATATTTAATTTTATACATAACTGATAAATAAACGTCTCCCCGTGACTTCGTCTCCGTGACATTTCTTGTTCCCCCGACCCACCCCGTTGCATCGTATCGCCTGCCCACGCTTTTACTCTGTTTGTCTCCCTTTTTTGTTTTTGCTCGGCTTCTAAGTCTCTTAGCGTGATGTTCAGTAATCTATAGCCTCCCTAAGGAGTCGGGTTATCAAATACAGAAATAATTTTTCAAATCCGACTGGTAGTTCCAGAGATTAGGGCCTTCAAACAAACTCTCTAGTTTTATTATTAGCATAGATTTTTTTAGTTTTTTTTTTTAAAACGTTGCCCCACACTAGGAACTTCTCCCGTATTGTGGGTGCGTTTACAAACATTTAAAGTCACATACACAAACAGCCAGACCCGGAACAGCTACTTGTGGGTCATACAAATATTTGTTCCGTGCGCGAATTGAACCTGCGACACGCAGCGCAGCAGTCAATCGCTTAACCACTGCGCCAACCGTGCCGTAAAACAGAGACAGAACCAGATTATAAATTAGCAGCCCGGAGCGTAAGTTCGTTTGATAGCAACGGGGTCACCCCCTGCTATATGGGACTTACACATAACTACACATACTACTAACCTACAGCTCTGCCTGGCCCTTCGCGCAACACAGATGATACTATGTTTTCCTTACATAGTATAAAACAAAGACCCCGAAATGTCTGTACGCGCATAACTTCCGAATGACTGCACCAAATTGGATAATTATTTTTTTGTTGTGTTTGGTATTATCAGGACAAGGTTTTTGTGAAAGAAAATTTCGGAAATTCGAAAAAAACATTGCAGTAGTGCGAAGCTGGGGCGGGCCGCTAGTGTTACATAAAATTACTTTTTTCCGGTCTCGAAAAGATAATAACAAAATGTTAAATCTTAAATTCTAATAATTACCTTCGGTTCCTCATACAATAACAGTACTCACGGAAACTTAAATTTATTTTTTGCGTACAAGTGTCTAGATTTAAAGTATATTCAAACTTATGTTTCAAAATAACATTATTACAAGTTAAAGAAATATCAACTTTATCACAATGGTAATTAAGTTGATTTCAGAGTGACTAGCACTATTGAAAAAGTTATAAAAATGTTTGAAGTTTTAGCGTAAACTGAACTTTATTGTGTAGGATTTAAAGTTATTTTTCCATAAACTAATATTTGTTTACATTTTTGCCAATTAAATCGCGAATGCAGATTACATGAGAATGATCAATAAGGAAGTTGTAGAGGTGGGAAATATATCGTTTGCTTAATGCACTCTGTTAGTGCATAATCAACTACTGTTTCACAGGGAATAATTAATAAATAAAGGAATTAATGGTGGAAGTGGAGTTGCAGCAGAGATCGGGTGATAAAACAAGCCATTGTTAGGTATTTTTAAGTGATGCACTTATTATCAAGGCTGCACCACTCCACGAAGGTTGAGGAGATCGTGGAGTACCTGCGTGTGAAGACCAACTGGACTTTAAGGGTCGAGAAGTTGGAGCCGCGTCACAACGAACTTCAAGTCGTTCGTGGTGCGTGTTCCGACACATCACCTCGAGAAGTTCCTCAAGGAAGAGTTCGCCGAAGAGGGTGTTGTGTATCGCCGGTTTCGTGGCCGGCTACATGACACCAGTCAGCGAAACACGACGCCGACACTTCGTGTGCAGCAGTATCTATAAGTTGTGTTATGTTGTACTTATTTATAGTATTTTTAAGTTATATGTATTATTATAGTATTGTATTTGTAATAATTTTGTATGTATTAGGTAGTTTATAAGTATGTTTGTAGTAGTATGTCTCTCTCTCTCTCTCTCTCTCTCTCTCTCTCTGTCTCTCTCTCTCTCTCTGTCTCTCTCTCTCTGTCTCTCTCTCTCTGTCTCTCTCTCTCTGTCTCTCTCTCTATCTCTCTCTCTCTCTCTCTCTCTGTCTCTCTCTCTCTGTCTCTCTCTCTCTCTCTCTGCCTCTCTCTCTCTCTCTCTCTCTCTCTCTCTCTCTCTCTCTGTCTCTCTCTCTCTCTGCCTCTCTCTCTCTCTCTCTCTCTGTCTCTCTCTCTCTCTGCCTCTCTCTCTGTCTCTCTGTCTCTCTCTCTCTCTGCCTCTCTCTCTCTCTCTCTGTCTCTCCCTCTCTCTCTCTCTCTCTCTCTGTATGTCTCTCTCTCTCTCTCTCTCTCTCTGTCTCTCTCTCTCTCTCTCTTATTATGATCGATGAAAATGAAGGTAAGCAACTGCTTAACTGCAGCTAAGTTAGTGTTTGTGCTGAAGTGGTGAAACTGAAAGGTAACCAATGAGTAGCATAATATCTTTGGTTTATTTTATTTGTCGGTAACAATAAATGACCCACACATAACATAACATCCCAGGAAGAATTTTCATCGAAGGGGTTGGAAGAAGTAGGTACAGACGCCAGCACATCAAGCTACCCGAAACTGACAAATATTCCCAATCAACTTTGAACCTTATCCTTTAGAGATAAAGTTGAAAATCTATTAAAGAAATTAAGACGGCACGGTTGGCGCAGTGGTTAAGCTATTGACTGCTGCGCTGCGTGTCGCGGGTTCGATTCTCGCACGGAACAAATATTTGTATGACCTACAAGTAGTTGTTCCGGGTCTGGCTGTTTGTGTATGTGAGTTTCAATGTTTGTAAACGCACCCACAATACAGGAGAAATTCCTAATGTAGGGATACGTTTTTTTTTTTTTTAAATAAAATTAAAATAAAATAAACAAAGTTGACAGATTACAAAAATGTTTGTTATGATCATTGGAAGGAATACTTTGACAGAATGTCATTAGAAAAAGGAATATGGTATAAGACCATACAATGTCAGCCTCCTCGTGTACCCTGGTTTATAAATAATAATTTAAGCAGAAAATTTGTAGTTACAGCTCACAGACTCAGGTCTGGACATATTCCATGCAACAAATTCGCTTTTTTGATGAAAAAAAATACCTCTCCCAATTGTGAGGTGTGTGGAGTTCTAGAGGACATGCATCACTTGTTAATGGAATGTGTTCGCTATGAGGTTGATAGGAGTAGGCTGTTCAGGGCTTTAAAGTTGAACAAGAACGATACAGGTACATTCCACCAAATATTAAATAAGCCGAGCTCTGAAGATGCGAGAAAGTTGTTCGACTTTATGGCCCTGATACATTGATCAGTTGGATGTGTATCTTGTATTAGGTTACGATGGGACTGGCATACGCTGTGCGTTATAAAAGTCCCTAAATTTTAAAGAATAAAAAAAAAAAAAAAAAATTGACAGATTGTAGTAGCTTGATGTGCTGGCGTCTGTACATATCAAAGACTATTATAACCACTTGACTGCGTATACAGTGCCCCGACGCACGAAAACTATTAGTATTTTGTCGCCTATGTATAGACTACGGTACTAGTAGCAATTTTAGTTGTGTCCAAGTGTTAGACCTGCGTGCACGCTAAATTAATATAATTTTTTTATAACGTTTATGCAATTATAACGCATCAAAATGCCTTCATGCGCGGTGAAGTGGTGTGGGAAACATTCTTAGACATCTAGTTACAAAAAGGATGACATAACTTTTCATCGGTACATAAACATTACGAAAAATTATTTTTGATTTAATCAGATTATAAGCCACTGCAGGGGTCTATTTAAAATGGTGGCTGGGTAAACGAGCACACTTTTTGAGTCGCGCGTTGATGTCTTTTGGAAAAGTCTCGTTCTTGTATTAGACAATTCTAATGCTTCTATCCCTTTCTTTCCTTTTGTATGTTTATCGTAAAAAATAGTGCTGTTATCTTTAATAGCTGAAAGTTGATATCGAGAAAAATAAAATGAATACATTTTTTATTCAATTCACATACTTTAATAAAATAACTATCTACTATTAACCGACTTCAAAAAAGAAATACCGACGAACTGAGAACCTCCTCGGTTTTCAGTTCGTCGGTTTTTTTTTTTTTGTATTTTCCGGGATTTTTTAGTTCTTTCTGTCCCCGACCGGGGCCGATCAGTCCATTTCCGGGATTTTTTTTTTGTAATTGATTGATTTTGATTAAATATTATTTCTATGATTTTGATTTAGTATTTATTATAATGTTAAAATCCATTTTATCGATATCGACTATTTTCTCTTAATGAAGTAAAGCAGCCCTAACGATGCAACTTGACCTTGAACTGACCAATTGCAGCCGCGCGTTCTTCCTCATCCCCCGGCCCGCAGTAGTGAGTCGTGTGCTTCGAAGAAATCGGCCCATACGCTCTCTAGTGGTTATATTCTCTATGGTACATATAGTACACCCACACTACACCAATTATTTTTAAGTCCCTTGTAACAGGGGCGAGGCTGTTGCAAGCAACAACAATCACACTATTACTTATTATAAAGGCGAAAGTTTGTGAGTGTGTGTGTGTGTGTGTGTGTGTGTATTTGTGTGTTTGTTACTTCTTCACACTCAAACGGCTGGACCAATTTTGATGAAATTTGGCACACAGGTAGTTTATGACCAGGATTAACACATATAATACTTTTTATTCCGATATTCTTACGGGATCGAGACTTATCCGGGTGGAACCGCGGGGCACAGCTAGTAAATCATAAGTCACCAATGTACTGGAAACATAGACAGAAATCAGGCAGAGAAACCTAAAAATGTATGCAATTCTTATGAGAAATAAAGTTGTTCTTAAACCTAAAAAAATACTTTTAAATTCGAGTGTTGACTCATCATTCGGTCGCTACGATACTCAACTCCAGAAGCAAGCAACTCTTCGGATCAATATTGATGTTATCGTCATGAAATCAATATCCCACCTCAATATCTTCACAGCGAAACTTAATTTACTAGAACAGGCCCAAACTTAGACAAAACTTAACCCAAACTTGCAAACCGCTCACTCCATTAAAGATAACTTGGTACACTACACAATATCTAGTTGGTAACTTGTTGTGACTTACTGTCAGTGCAATTTGTCGGATACATTGGCGTTATGGTGTAACCAAAAGTAGTTATAATGGAGACTTGAGGAATTTTGGGTGTTTGCTTTTCATAGGATTAGGCCGGAAAGCGAATATACAAATATTGTAGTGCAACTTGAAGATTGAATATTCAGCAGTGGATCAGAATTGAAGAAAGGAATGGTGACTGGACTGAGGTCCTTGTGGAAGTTAGGTACAGACGCCAACATATCAAGCTACTGCAATCTGTCAAATTTCTTTAATGGATTTTCAACTTTATCGCTAAAGTATTAGGTTCAAAGTTCATCATCATCATCTGCCTAGCCTTTTCACTGCTTTAACGACTGTCAAAGATCCACGAATGACAGCCGAGGCCAAAGGCTTAGCGTGCTTTCCGAGGCACGGAGGGATCTTGGTATGTGAAGATGGTCACCCATCCACGGACCAACCGTGACAAGCGTAGCTTAACCTGATCGATCGACCCGTGGGGCTGTTATTACTTAGCCACAAGACCATTCGATTCAAAGTTGATTGGAAAAATTTGACAGTTTCGGGTAGCTTGATGTGCTGGCGTCTCTACTTAATTGACAGTTTGTAAGTCCATTACCCACATGAATTTATAATTGTGTAGACTACCAGACAATCACAGGCTCAAATGAAGTAGGTACTGTAGAGATTCTGATCTGCATGGTTTGTGACCATTCATCATCACATTATATGATAAACGCCAATACGAACTGAGAAGGCAGAAAACAGCAGGCGTCAAATCTGACAAGCCAGATGACAAAGAAAAAAATGCAAAAAGAACGTAGAGCGATTTCTAGGAATAATGAATAAATTTAAACGACCAACCGTGGTTTAATCGATTCCTTCCGGTACGCTGAGAGCTCGTAAAGCTCTATTAAAATAAGTACAATACTCATGAATATATTATGTACATATCGCACCTACGGTGCAATAACGTCACTTATGCAATTTGGGAGAGTTGTAAATTTTAAACGTTTATATTATTTTATTACAAAATTGTGAGATGTTCGCTTTAACTTTAATATGAAGTTCAAAGTTGTAGTTTATTACCAGTTAATTTCTTTAGTCAAGAAGAGGAAGAAGAACATTATAATAGGATGGCGAATTTTTAAAAGCTTCTTCTGAAATATTACATCATTTGCATAAGTGACGTTATTGCACCGTATTTGTAACAACAATATGCATTGCTAAACGAAATATTGTTATTTTCACAGTTCATTAAAAGAGGAAGGCTCATATAACATTCCATTCAAAGATTCTGTCCAAATCAATAATAGAAAACTATTTTTGCTTCTTAAACGATCTGAGATGGGCATGACGTGCAACTTTTTGCAACTGACCACTGACCGGGTCGGGTTCCATAGTTCATACATCAACACGCCATCAATCATTCATTCTCCGCAAAAAACCAACCAATCCTTCCATCATTAGATATTCAATTGCAAATCAGAAATACAAAATGTTTGGACTAGCGAAATGTATCTAGGTACCGACTTAAATAACGAGAACTTTCATCAAACATAATTTTTTTAATATTTTTTTTTTAATCGGTCAATTCATAATCCTTTTTAAACACTTAATTATCAAAATATCAATCTGTCGCCCTTGGCAAGGAAGGTATTGTAGTTTTTTAAAACTTTCCCTCGCTATACAAAATGGCTGTCAATGAAATGTCATTCATATTTTGTGGGAATTCAATTAAGGTTATGAGTATTTTTGGCGTAAAAATGTTTACGTAACATATTAAAAACTTACTAAATCCTTTGACGACAAATGTTAATTTAATAAATATACACACGTATTTGCAACAACCTTGTTACATGTTTTTAAATTGATTTTTAATTGCTAGCCCTCAAAAAAACGAATAACTCTAATTCTATATTTGAATTTCAAATATATTGTTCCTCATTCCTTTTTCCGAATTCAAAATAATATTCCTTTTTTCTGTCTCTCTAAATTCAAAAGCAAAAAACCTAAAATAGATCTCTAAAAATATCTTGAAAAAACTTGCTGACAAGTTGTCTGACAAGTCGCCGCAGGCGGTGACCATCATTAAATAGTATTTACTTTTAAACTATTATAAGTACCTATTATTTATTTATTTTAACGAAAAGTGCAAAGGTCACTCTGGTTTCAGCTTCGCAGATAGACGCAGTTGTCAATTAAAAAGAGTTTCTTTTAAAATAATTATGTAACTTTGAAATAATAGTTTAGAAGTAAATTAAAGTTCTGTAATGTAATGAACCCCAGACAGGCGCTTTACTTTATGTAAATGATTTCATCACTACTGCTCTCAAAACGGTGAAGGAAAACATCGTGAGGAAACCGGCATGAACCAGAACCAAAAATTCAAAGACATGTGATATCAGCCAACCCGCACTGGGCCCACATGGTGGATTACGGCCCACTCCTTTTCATCGAAAGGACGCCTGTGTCCCAGCAGTGCGAACATTACAGGCTGATTATGTTATGTAATGTAATAAAGTTCTGTAATGTAATTACGTTCTGTAAGCAGTCAAGTGGACTTGCGGTGCAATTACAGATTACAAGTGACGGCGCTTAGGCAAGCTTACCGTTTACCATAAATTGCTAATATATTATAATTTATAAGTTTGGCAATTTTTCAAGGTTACAGAGAGTATTATTTAATAAGTTGTATTGTCACATTCATCACTTAAGGCGCAGTTATACTTAGTCGTTCGCCCGTATTCGGGTGCTCGAAACACTACACGAATTCGGGCACCCGATACAATAACTACACTGTTCATTGCACTGGAACATGATGCTGGACTAGATTGTCCGAAGACGGGCGTACTCGACCCCGTTCATTTACACAGGTCGTTTGCCCGAATTCCATAGGCAATCGAATTCGGGAGAACGACCAAGTGTAATTGCGCCATTATTATTGCAATAATGTTAATTGAGTAGTAGTCCAGCTTAGTACAGGCAATTAAACCACACTTAGAACATTGCAAACATTAACTTAAACCAAGATTATCTTTAATTACCGTGGACAGTCCGTTTCGTAGTTAGCGTAACATACATAACTGAATGTAACATGTTATGCCTAGTTCACACAGTAACAATGTGTTGCATTGTCCAACGGCTTAGTTGTAGTGGTTGCATGCGTTGCATATTGCAGCAATACAATAAAATAATATACCTATGTGTAGGGTACCTTAAATCATTTTGGTTTAATGGAATTGTAATTATTGAAGTATTTTAACGGGGCTTTTCGTAAAGTCAACCAGCCTGTGGTTGACTTTGCGAATGAAACCCCCTTAATTTAAATAATAGTTACCAAATAAAAAAGGCGGTTGGGGAAAAAAAGGCGTGAGTTTATTTGTGTGTGTAGTTATACCTAATCTTGTGGGGCTTGTGGCTTGTGGCCGCACGGGTCGATCGATTAGGTTAAGCTACGTGGATGGGTGACCATCTTCACATATCAAGACCCCTCCGTGCCTCGGAAAGCACGTTAAGCCGTTGGTTCCAGCTGACATTCTTGGATCTTTGTCATTCGTTACGGGTCGTCAGTAGCCCGAAAGTCTGACAACCAGTCTCACCAAGGGGTATCGTATTACCCGGTAACTGGATTGTGGAGGTCAGATAGGCAGTCACTCCATGTAAAATACTGGTATTCAGCTGCATCCGGTTAGACTGGAATCCGACCCCAACATAGTTGATGAGTTATACCTAATCTGAAACTTGTATGTAAAGTTGTGGGGCTAAACCCTGAGTTAGGTTTTAGAGTTGGCTACCATAAAGTCTATCTAACACTGGATTAAATCAATTGGGTCACCCGCGAAACTGAATCATAATCTGAATTTTATCATTAATAAAGCTGCCACAGTAGAACCAAACAGTAAGTAAATCTCACCATACCTTAAAATAAAGAATACTCAGAGGAGATTAGTTCACCAACCAAAATATCGATTATGTTCATTAATTACCGCTATCTTTTTGCAAATATCGACAAACAGCCAACCAACCAGTAGATATTAAAATACAACATTACTCAAATTGACGACAAAAACAATACAAAAATAACCAAGTAACTGACCTATGACCACACAATTGAAAACTTCGCTGTAATTGCGTACAAACAAACAGTCTTGCATAACACCTTCACGAGAAAGTGATCTCGCCCCTAAACGATGATGATTAATATCTTCAGTTCTGTTCTGTTGTTCTTGGTTTTTTATTAGACGCTCGTGCCAATGTGTGGTGGGGGGCAGTGAATGGATGGCGACATGTATTAATGAGGAGTTTTAGTGAAATGTTACTGTTTTTTTGTAGATTTACGGAGTTGAGATGTGGGAGACAGAGGGTTTTTCGTGTTTCTAGTGGAGAATTGAGATTGACATAATATTCCGTGACGATTGTGTTAAGTTAATTTTGAGATACAGTACACATACATCAATGATAAATAAATAACATCTCTTAAGACTTCTGGCAAGATTAAACTGACGTTAAGAAAATTATAATTTTTCCCACTAGTCCCACTTAGACCAAACTTCACTTATTAAAACCTTTACTTCAATTTATAGATTCAGACCTTACAATATCTAAACAATTTAAGTACTTCCACATATACAACGTGTAACGTTAAATGCGCAAAACCTCAGATACCCCAACTGATTTTTAATTCAATTGACCTATTTCAGAGAGAAAATAAGTCATTAAAAAATTGTAAAGGTTTTACGTGCTGTTTTAGTTTTACTGGCCATTCTGATCGTTTCTTGCGTCTGCGACGACGCTTTACTGGGGGAAGAGTCGTCACCGGCCCGCTGCGCCGCGCTGACTTTGGCTTGCTTGACCTATTGATAAATAGACACGGCAACGTTTTTAACACTCTCAGCGCCATGATTTTCTAGAGAAGCGGGATAATGTGGGCGGCCGGCGGACCACATGGCGCTGAGAGTGTTGAAGATTTTTTGAAAAATGTGACCTATATTAAAAAGTGGTTCAATTAATTCTGCTCGTTATTCTGATCAAATTATTTTCAGGTTTTGCGCATTTAACGTTACACGTTGTATACGCATTTGATTGATGTCTTCTGAGAAGTTGCACCCATTTGACAACTCATTTTGACATTTGCTCTCAGGCGCCATATTGAAATTCGTTATTCAAGCGGGCTAAGTAGCAAGTGACATTAATCCTCTCAAACCAAAATTAATTGATTATACACCTTGTATTACGCTACCATGTAATTCTTTAACTGCATAAGTCCGTTAATTTACCGAGTAACTACCTATAACATAACACAACTACATAACGGCTGTAATTGAGATTCGTCTCGGTTGACGTTTGGGAATGTGAGTCAAATGTCAGATGAAGCCGATACCAATCGTACTATGGAGTTATGTAATTTAGAGGAAGCTTGGGAATTTGATAGTAAGAGGAAATAACTTGGTGACATGTATTGGTTTGGGTGACAGTTGTCGTGAAACTGATAGAAAAGTTAGGCGAAATTCAAATTTTCTTACGTTTTTTTTTTGCAATTTGCTAGTCCTTGTCAGGTTGTATGTTACTTAAAATATGATTCGCGACCAAAATAAATAAGGCTTTACAGAATTATAATCGGACGCAGTTACACAATAAGGATCCAGTCCACACATAGTCACTTTAGAGATATTAACGTTTGAAGTTTGGAAGATATTTCTTTATTGGTATTCATTTTTAAATTAATTGAAAGTAATGAACAAATTGTAATTACGCAAAAATAATCCAGACTCCTTGATTCGTTTTAGTTAATTGGTTGGTAATATTGGCTATGAACCAGGAAGGTTGGATTGTCCAAGGTGATTTTATTTTAACGTGTCATTCATGTGGGTTAGTTCTGAAGTTGTTAAAAAGTCATAGACAGTTGTTTTGGCTTGGATCTTTTTTACTGGCCGACAGTACTGATATTTAGCATCAGTTTGGTGCACTTAACTCATTTTTGACCATGTTGTGGATTGGATCCTTTTCGTTTAACTATGTCCATTATCATTAGAATCAGCAATACAAATGCTTCAGTTTGAATGGGCCTCAAATGTCATGATTTCATGAAATAATCATTCAATAGAGTAATATAAACTATATGATTTTTATATTATACCGTTTATTATTTACTTACTTATTAAATACATTTTTAATTATTTTTATAAATAACGGGTCCTTTTTAATGTAAATTAGTGTAATAATGTATTTGTATGTGTTTTTAGTGTAATAATGTATAATTAATAATGTTGACATTCAATAATAATATACTAACATAGTTATAAGTATGATTTACATACTAACAATACGTGGAATATTTTTGATTCCGAAATAAATGAATAATAATAATAAAACTAACTTAAATATATATTTGATAGAGCCGCGAATCACATTCTTTCAACATACAACCTGACACTGGCGCCGATTCCCTTCTTCACATACTAAACTAAATTTACGTTCAGTGCATGTTTTTCTTTCAGTTTCATTAAGAAAAAGACATAAGATAAATATTAGTTTAGTCCTGACGAATTAAGATACTCCATATACAAGTTTAGACGTTTAATAAGTCGTAAAATTGGCTACTAAAAATACGTCAGTTTTCGTCAGGCGCTGAGTAATTTGACAGGACTAAACCAATATTTATCTTCTGTCCTTTTCTTAATGAAATAGAGAGAAAAATATGCGCTGAACTTAAATTTAGTTTAGTTTGTGAACAAGTGAATCGGCGCCACTGACCTGCAAAATGCAAAAAAAAAAACGTAAGTCAATTTGGATAATGCGGCCTAACTTAGCGCATCCTCTTAAAGAAGTAAAAGTAGTCAATAATAATTTTAACAGCTCTCTTTAACTATTGCAAAATAATAATGCCATTCACTTCATAACATTTATAAGATGTTAATACTAATATCATGAATACGAATGTTGTTTTAGAAGAAATTATTAATCTTAATCGTGAAACTCATCTCGCGATAAAAGTTCCTTAACATAAAATTAATTTGCTACGTTAGCGCATCCCCCGTAAGTTGCACGTGTTACTTACTACTTAAATTAATTTTAGGTTTTAATAACACTATTGTGATGACGAATGTAAAATCCATGTGTCCTCTCTAAGATTTTTGCTTCCAGCCAAGGACTGAGTTTCAAAAGAGCCAGATACCTAAGGGATCGATTTTTGTTACATAATTATGTGTTTTGTTTTTGGTACATACTCGTATGTGTGTCTACACGTAATATGTATGCAGGCTGCATCCCGATTCGCTGTTCTTATACGTCAATTAAACAGTGTGCTAATGGCAGCCAGTGGCTTCACTTGTCTCTATATCGTACCAAACAATGTTTAGTTTCGAGATTACAGTTATTTTTTCCATTCACAAGTGAAATGTAATGATTTTTTTAAAACTGAAAAATACGTTTTTTGAGTTTTGAAATAGACTAAATCGGCCCATTCCCCCTTCCTGAGAGGGGGCCTGTGTCCCACCAGTGGGAACATTGAAGGCTGCTTATGCTTTTATGTTTATGCTAACTCTGATAAGCACGAGGCGAAATAAAGGCAATACTAATTGCGTAAAAACGTTGCTTCTTGTAGAACGTGAGAAAAATATGACAGGACCATCTTATCGTGACTGAGAACCACCCAGCTACGAACTATTTGAGCACCATAAATGGCCATAAACAAGATCAAAGCCCACACTCGATAACCAGACTATTACTACACGATTACTATTAGTTTGTTAATACTCTCATGTCGTGACCAGTGGATGCTTTCTATTCAATCCATCGTAATTGACTATAACTACGGTTTAGTTATGCATTTGTTATTTAACTTTGTTAATTACGATAGTAAACGTTTGTAATTGTCTTTGGGAGATCGATAAGAAGACATTAGCGTAGGGCTGCCTAAAAGAAGCATGGAAGAGACTATTAAATGAATTTATTTATTTATTTATTCATAACAACTTTACATTGTGTCGAATATTAAAAATGATGAATGGGCCAGAACATCGCGTAAAATTGTACCTATAGAACAACTTCTTAGCATCATCATCATCATCATCTGCCTAGCCTTTTCCCAATTATGTTGGGGTCGGCTTCCAGTCTAACCGGATGCAGCTGAGTACCAGTATTTTACATGGAGTGACTACCTGTCCGACCTCCACAACCCAGTTACTGGGTAATACGATACCACTTGGTAAGAGTGATTGTCAGACTTTCGGGCTTCTGACGACCCGTAACGGCTGTCAAAGATCCACGAATGACAACCGGGACCAACGGCTTAACATGCTTTCGGAGGCACGGAGGGTCTTGGTATGTAAAGATGGTCACCCATCCACGGACCAACCGCGGCAAGCGTAGCTTAACCTGATCGATTGACCCGTGTGCGGCTATTATTATTGAGCCACAAACCCCCCTAGAACAACCTCTTACCATGATTAGCCTATAATGTTCGCTCTGTTGGGACACAGGCCTCCTCTTTTCGAGGAGTGGCCTGTAATTTATTTATTTTTATTTTTTTATTTATTTATTTATTTATCCTCCTACTGGAACGCCATATAGCAATTACACCAACGGAGCAAAAAAATACTTAATGTGCTGCTTCCCATCCATCCTGTGCGTGGTGGACAACGAACGGGCGGCGATGGAACACGCACGCTCACACAGCGTTACCTCAATAGTGCCATTACTCCATCCAAATCACGCACATTCTTTGCAATTTTTTTGAGATACAATTAATTTTTCAAAATAAAAGCATTGAAATTGCAAAAACGGAAAATTTTGTAATATACCACGCGCGCCCAGTGCGGGTTGATAGATGTGACTTGTCTTAAAAGTTTGGTTCTAGAACACACTATTCCTCCACTACATTAGTGATTAAATTATTTACACAAAGTAAGCCTAGGATCGGAACCACGATCTACAACAACAAAAAAATCTAAGGAGTTTTAAGAGTGTCCATACGTTACATTGAAACAACAAAATCTCGTGTTTGTAAAACAAAAGCTGTTTTTAGTTTCCCAAAAAGTTAATAAGTAATAACAAACAAGCTTGATATCACACTAATATTATAAAGGCGAAAGTTTATGAGTGTGTGTGTTTGTATGTTTGTTACGCTCAAACGGCTGAACGGATTTGGATGAAATTTCGTACACAGATAGTTTATAACCGGGATCAACATATAGGATACTTTTTATCCCGATATTCGAATAGGATCGACACTTATGAGGGTGAAACCGCGGGGCGCAGCTAGTGTTATATAGGGTGACTGGTAATTAGTGACCGATACTTAAACACATGATTCTACTCATGACAACAAACACGTTTTATAATGGGACGAAAAAAAAAATCAGCTGTTCCCAACATTTTGACGACTCGTACGAACATAAATGTAGGGAACAGCTGATTTTTTTTTCGCGATTTCGGATTTGGTTCGATAGTCAGAGTTGTTTGTAATGATGAGTAGAATCATGTGTTTAAGTATCGGTCACTAATTACCAGTCAGCCTATATAATAATCACTGAACGGAAATATGTTTAAAATTCCCAGTCTTAAATCTTATATCAAATTCGGTTAAGTTAAAATACAATGCAAATTCAATAGAACCAGAGGCGTGGTAACCCTATCCCCTAATGTTTAACGACTTGTCTTCCGACTGTCGGCGCGCATTTTAATTTTACGTTTCAACAAGTCGATTGTTATTGTTTTAATGTTAGAAGTTAATCTTTTTGTGGAGAAATGTTACTCGATGCTGTGGAAAGGTGAAAGAGATTTCTAGACATTTGTCTGAACATTGCAACTACTTATACAGGGTGTCAGGTCATAATTCTATATACCTAGCGTAGAAATTTTCCGTCGGATATAAAAAAAATATTATATCTGCTGTTTTATAGAAAAGTACAATACGCGGTAAAAATGTCATAATCTGCCTAGCCTTTTCCCAACAATGTTGGGGATGGCTTCCAGTCTAACCGGATACAGCTGAATACCAGTACCTATTTTACATGGAGCGACTGCCTATCTGACCTCCACAACCCACTTAATGGGTAATACGATACCCCTAAGTAAGACTGGTTGTCAGACTTTCGGGCTTCTGACTACCCGTAACGACTGTCAAAGATCTACGAAGGACAGCCGGTACCAACGGCTTAACGTGCTTTCCGAGGCACGCGGTCAAAATGTATGGAATAGTATTTTTTTTTTTTTTTAACCTACGATAAATTTCAACGAGGAGGGAGGTTCAGAATCATGTTCTGAATCCATGATTATATGATATCCTTGCTGACCTGTATTATATGGGATCAGCACTAGAGTTTACAGTAGGTATAGATACATCTGCCTACCTTACAGCACAATACATTTAGTCGTAATGTTAAAGACGTACACAGGAGGACAGGAGTCTTGTGGATAATAACAGCTGCACGGGTCGATCGATCAGGTTAAGCTACGCTTGACGCGGTTGGTCCGTGAATGGGTGACCATCTTCACATACCAAGACCCCTCCGTGCCTCGGAAAGCACGTTAAGCCGCTGGACCCGGCTGTCATTCGTGGATATTTGACAGTAGTTACTGGTAGTCAGGAGTCGGACAACCAGTCTTACTTAGGGGAATCGTATTACCTGGTACCTAACTGGGTTGTGGAGGTCAGATAGGCAGTCGTTTCATGTAAAATACTGGTATTCAGCTGCATCCGGTTAGACTGGAAGCCGACCCCAACATAGTTGGGAAAAGGTTAGGCAGATGATGACACTTACATAATCATATTTTTTTATATACCTAAGCATTTCAGTATAAACTAAAGCATCTATGTTTGTTCATATGCAGGTATGTAGATATATGCATATACGCATTTCCCGCCAGCATTTTTCAATCAAGAGTATAATTTCCCTCTCATTAATATTTTCACATTAATCCAATTTTTCCACCGGCACATTTTACAAAAATAGGTATAGGTAGGGGCGAGAAGTAGGTCATTAAGGCTGAGTACACACTGTTAATCTCACGCAATACGTTATCGCTTACAGATTTGTATCGACCATGCCTAATGGAAAGCATAACACATTGTTTTGCTACTGCGCAGTGTGGACTTGAAGAGCATATTATGGTGCCC
Organism: Eremobia ochroleuca; assembly: GCA_949629135.1. Taxonomy (NCBI): domain Eukaryota; kingdom Metazoa; phylum Arthropoda; class Insecta; order Lepidoptera; family Noctuidae; genus Eremobia; species Eremobia ochroleuca. The sequence goes on along the minus strand of OX451388.1, from coordinate 19,144,992 downwards.
ACGTGCTTCAAGTCATATATATTATGTAGGTTCAGACCTACGTAACCAAATCGGGATAGGATGTAAAGGGTTCCGCTTCTGAGGTTGGTGTGGTATTGACAACCATGTTTGGTAACAATGTGTGAGACTACTTGAGGAGCGTCGGAACAAAAACCGATATATGACATTTTCTTCTTTTTTTTTTCTATGATTGCGTTTGGCTATTTGCCTACTCAGCTACATCCCTAGTTATTGAAACCTGATCAAAAACGCCTAAATCTACCAATAAACTGGTGAATTCCGTTTTAATCTAATTTAGAAATCCATAGACAACGCAACATTTTTTCAATTTCCCACAAAAATGTTGAATGTGATTTATCGGTTTTTGTTCCGATGCTCCTCACTTGCAAGATTGTAACTTATCCAATGACAGTTTAGTGTGTCGATTCAGAAACTTATGAAGTTATGCTGGCTAGTTGGTTCAATTTGGTGAGGATATCATTAGAACTTTCGTATAGGTATATTTATGGGTCACACACTTTTTGATCGAATTAAATAATCTATAATGTAGAACAGACTTTGTCTCAAGGTCCTTTAAAAAGATATTTTCTTCTCTGAATTATATACAAAACAAAATACTCTACATACACTACTGTGTGTAAATCACACTAATATTATAATGGCGAAGTCAGTGCGTGTGTTTGTATGTTTGTTACTTCTTCACGTTCAAACAGCTGAACAGATTTGGATGAAATTTGATACACAGATAATTTATAACCGGGATTAACACATAGAATACTTTTTAATCCCGATATTCCCACGAGATCGACACTTATGCGGGTGAAACCGCGGGGTGCAGCTAGTAATGTATAATGTAGAACAAAATTTGTCTCAAGATCCTTTGAAAAGATATTCTCTTCTCTGAATTATGTAAATAACAAAATACTCTACATACACTACTGTGTGTACATATACAACGTGTAACTTCACGTGCTACACAAATCTACACAAATCTGAGCAGTGGTGGCCCAGCGGTAAGTAGCTCGTGGGTTTGAACCCAGACAGGCGCTGTACCTTGTGTAAATTATTTCATCACCACTGTTCTCAAAACGGTGTAGGAAAACATCGTGCGGAAACCCTAAAACCAAAAATTCGAAGACATATAACATCTACCAATCCGCACTGGGCGTGGTGGATTATGGCACAATCCCTCTCACTGGGAGAGGCCTGAGTCCAAACAGTGGGAACATCATAGACTGATTATGCTAACGTAATCTCCGCGTGTATGGAACCGTAGTACGTGCTAGTGCACGTACGGTTCTATACACGCTTAAACAGAAAGCCTGGATAAGAGAGCAAACGCTTTTTTGCCACAAGTCAATAAATAACAACATCACTTACACAGCTTCCTTTCGAAAATAGAACACGTTTAGACCAATCAACAGTC